>CM029598.1:6492136-7062136 GCA_017311375.1 Mytilus coruscus | reverse complement strand
CTTATTTTACGACACCGCGTTTCCACAATCACACATATGCCCCCTTGGTTGCTTCTTATATGAAAATCCCAAACCTTAAACAAACATTGAACCGCTTATAAAACAAAAATCATGAATTAAATGATTGGCCATTGGACTCAATTCCTTGAACGACAAAACATTAAGATCTGATAAACGACAACCACTGATTACAGACATATTGGAGAGTTGTCTCATTGGCACTCATACCACATCTTCCTATATCTATATAAATATTTGGCGACTGTGTGTAGACACAAGGATGTTTAATAAAAGTTTATTAAAGCGCTAAACTCTTCAATCCAGTGTTAAAGACAACAAAAACGTAAGTTCACGTAAAGCAGAGGTACATGATTTCATATGAAACTGCTTGTAGTAACTCAAATATCTTTAAAATGATTATGTAACTAAGCTGCTGAAATCTATATGATCTAGGCAATGGAACATCAACATCAAATATGGAAAATTAATGAGTCGAGTTATAAAATAAACAAATGTGTACGGACAAATGTAAAAAAATCTGCGAAGCATGACCCTTATAACATAAGGATGTTGATAGAGGAGAACCAATCCCAAATTATATAAGGAAAAAACACACATTCATGCACAATTAGACAATAGCAATTTAAAAATAAGCTAAACCAATTACTGTTTGACAGTCAAATAATCATGTGTCTGTTATTAGATTTCGAGTACTTTTGATTGGTTTGTACCTGTTATTCGAATATCAGATTGTTCCTGAAAAGAATTGATTAAATGCATCATTACAACGAACATATGACAAGACAAATTGGCTTAAAAAATGATACTTTACCGTTAACTATTTACTGTTAAAAACTGAACGTCCTATAGTATACACATTCTAATTTATGGTTGCAGGCGAAGTTTAAAAATCGATGCAGTCGCTTGCAATCCGTTAACAGTTCATGCGATGACTAAGATGGTTCATCGTGACTTGTGTATTGGTGTTATGTTTACGAGTTTGGACATTGGTGAACTGATATTGCCTTAAATTCAGTTATACTTCACCTCTTATATTTTCTGCAATTTTCTACAAACACCTTTCCCAAAACGGCAGTCAGGAAATACATGACTAAAATGCCTGTGCTCCAAATTATAACTCCTGTAAATAAATCATTTAAGCATATTACATACATTTTTGTCACTATCGGGAATATTTGGTCTGCTAATTTTTTTGATACATTCTTAAATGGACAGGACTACAAGGTAAATATACATTTTCATATGGAATCATCATATGTTACGTCGGGCATAATGCTAAGCAAAATTCCAAATACAATAAATATCTAGAAAAAAAGAGGCAAAAGATACCAAAGGGGCATTCAAACTCATAAGTCGAAAATAAACTGACAACGCCACAGTACACAAAACATCCAAGTTTCATCCATTTAAAAGTACACAAAACATAGAAGTTTCATCCATTTAAAAGACAAAACTATCTGTATTTGAATGATGTCTATTTTGTATTTACTAGTACGCAGTGTAAAGTGTATACTACGAATAATGATTTAATAATTATATGTGCACCTCCGTTTGATTTGTTGCTGTCATGTGAATCACAGCAGACTCACTAACTGCTCGATCAAATTCGTGGTATTGCTACATATACAAATGTATGACTGCAAAACGTATGTTAATAATAAAAAGTTGTTAATAGATATAAGAAGATGTGGTATGAGTGCCAATGAGACAACTCTCCATCCAAGTCACAATTTGTAAAAGTAAACCATAATAGGTAAGGCTTCTTCTGTAACCCACTAGCTCTAGAAAATCGGCTTTTTTAATTATCAATTTAAACATGAATTGGTGAAGAAATAGTTTTTTTGGTGATAAAACAGCTTTTATTCTGTAATAGAATATCTGTTTCACAGATGACGATGGATATGTTCCAATAGTCTTAACCACAATCCGTCATCATTTTCCCGAAAGTGACATACCGAATTAGACTTATGACCGGGTTTGCACTTTCATGAGCAACACGACGGCTGCCACATGTTGAGCAGGATCTGCTGACCCTTCCGGAGCACCTGAGAATATCCCCGGTGTGTGGTGAGATTCGTGTTGCTCAGTCTTTAGTTTTCTATGTTGTGTTTTGTATGCAGTTGTTTGTCTTTTAGTCTTTTTGTTTTGCCATGGCGTTTTCAGTTTGTTTTCGACTTATGAGTTTGGATGTCCCTTTAGTATCTTTTGCCTCCCTTGTGTAAAAATATCTGGTGTGGTAAGTAATGCAATTCACAATCAGAATTACATGGTTCCGGGAGATATACATAGATATATATATGTTGATAAAACTCCTTAGGGTACAAATATCAGGAATCTTTTTACATTACAATTAATCAAAAGATATGTGCATGGCAAGCGTATTAAACTAATGCATGTAAAGGTAGAGATGTGTACGTGAGACTATATACAGCATTCTACAGAATATCGATATCAATCGACATCACAGTGTGCACTGTGATTTGGTTTTTGTTCATTAGAAAAAAAAGCTGTGATTATGTCAATAATATCTGGTGGAAAGTTGTCTTATTGGAAATTATACTGCATCATAATGCAAAATATTTTGTCAATACTACAAGTTGACCTGTCGATTTCCTTTCAAATGCTATGGTAATTGTTCGCAAAGACATTTTCAAAAACGTTTTTTGTTCCCTCTGAAATGGATGTTAATTATACCTACTGTAATAATTTTCATCAGGAAAATATCCCATTATTGTTGGTGTTTCTGATGATATTGTTACCGGCGTTGACGTCTTCAGCGTTGAAGGGAACAAAGTTGATTTCGATTGAGTGCGTTCGATATTTGACTCCGTTTTGTCTCTGGTCATGTATTTTGACGTTGTTTCTGAAATAGTCTCTGTTATTGCTATCTGGTTTGAAGGTTGCAGTACTGTACTGGGCGATTTGATTTGTTCTGACTTCATAACTGCTGTGTGATACGTATACACATTTTGAAAGAATCGATGTGAAGTTTTTGTTTTCACTGATAACAATGTGGTCATGGGGTTCTTTGGTCGTTTCACATTTAGAGACGAATAAACCAGATACAGGGCAGAGTAAGACAATTCAGATTGTTTAAAACTTTCGGTTTTATCATCCATACTTGAATGGAAATGTGATCGATCGTATGAAAGTCCCATTATATACGACCTAGATGTTGTCTGCAGTGAAGACTGAAGCCACGTGTTATAGTTCACAGATTTTCTCTTTCAAGTTTGAAAATAGATTGACTGTATGAAGTTTTCATTTGAGAACTTGACGAAGGCATGTTGAATTCTGAAGCTGTAGAATTCAAAAACATTATGGTGGAAGGGGTTTCTTTACTAAACGGTTTCAATATCTTTGTGGAATGGATTGTTTGTATTAAAGATGTAGATATAGTTTCTTCTATAATATCTGATGCAGTTGACTTTGTGTATGTTAAGATTATATTATCAATTGTACTGGAAATTTGCGTTTCCTTTGACAGTGTATATGCATGCATTAGGTTGTCGCTTGACGTTGGCTTTATATTTAACAATAACTTGTCTTGACTAGCGCGTTCTGCAGTAGTAAAATATGTTTGAATATTTCGTGATGATAACTGTACTTCGGATTGAGGTGTATAACAGTCACTATATTTGGGAGCGCAGTTTCCTGCCTTGCATTTCACCAACCCCTCCGGACATGGTGCAGTAATTGTGCCTGTTATAAAGAAGATTCATGTTTAAGCCTGGAGTCATTTAAATACATTAAAACCGAATTGTTTTAGCTATATTGATGGAAAAAGGTCAAATAAGCTTTTAGTTTCAGTTTATGCGGCAATAAAAGAAGACGACAGAGCGTTTTGATTTAAAGTCGACGAACAATAAAGCAATTAAATATTGTAATGCCAAACAAATTATTTTACAACAACCCCGTTGTGAAAGGCTCGCTTTTGACACTGTAAATAAAGGCAACAGTAGTATACCGCTGTTCAATAGTCATAAATCGATTAAGCGAAAACAAATCCGGGTCACAAACCAAAACCGAGGGAAACACATTAACTATAAGAGGAAAACAACGGAACAACAGAAACACTGAACTGCAACAAAAACAAACGCCAACATACATAGAAACGGACTATTTGATAACAACTGCCAAATTCCTGACTTGGTGTTTCCAAAACAATTAGGTTACAACACCCTTCACGAAAGTTGTTTTTTAAAACTCACTTCTCATGTTCATTAGTCATTTTATTTTTTTATTTTTTCTTGTCGATTTTACATTTTTAATTGGATGAACTGACGCCGTAATAGAACAGAACACATGATTTCTTCGTGTTAAATCAACTTTTTGGAGGTCGCTTTAACATGTTCCTTACTCGGAAATCGACTACTAGTACTAGACAGTGACGATGGACTGGTGCATTTATAACAAGATTCTGCTTGATAACCTGTTACTTATTCATTTTTGAATATATTGCATCTTAATGTTGTCAATCCCGTAAACGCTACATGTTCCAGAAAATACAAGAAATAAATATGATTGGTCTTTAGTTACTGCCTTAAATCTCTAATATTATTTGAGGTTATTATCGGTTATTTAAAGCAACATACACTGCACCTATGATTATTGATAATTTTCTTTCCAATAACTTGCGGATCCCCTTGGACGATCTTAAATTGTTCAATATCTAACGAAATATCTACACATATTTTACAAATTAGTATATATTTATAAATATGCTGTGTTATAACATCTGATACATGAACTTACAATTTACTTCATCAGATCTGTCCCTACACTCAAAACTGTTATCGCATATAACTGTTAAGGAAACACATTGTCCATTGGTACACTGAAATTGATCATCATTACAGGATTCTACGGCTAATATATACAAAAGCAACGACAAGGAGTTGTACCTTTTCATGTGAACTAAAAATAGATAACCTGAAAGGAAATAATGTAATTTGTTACATGTACTAATGATAAAACAGCTTCAAAGCATATTTCTATAAACAGTACACTTCAAATGTTGCTCTGCCTTTTCATGTTTTCATGTATTAGCTTGACATTAAATTCCTTATTTTTTCTGTTTCGAATACTTCATACAAAAAGATAAGGTTTCTTACAATTGAGGTGAAATATTAATAACATTTTTTCATAACTTTCAAAATATTTGCTCTGCATAGTTTTCACCGCACGTAAATATACTTTAGGAATATTCTTGTTCAGTTTTTATGTATGTTTTAGCATTATGAGTTAACATATTGCTTGTCAGTATATCAGCAGAAAGTTCATTTTCTGTATGAAACAATAAAAAATTCATCGAAGTTGAAGAGCATTGCAAGCAAAAATTTCAAAAAGTTGTGCAAAATACGACAAAGACCATCTGTGCATGGCGATAGAAAACCTTAGTGTGTCGAGTAATCAAAATTATATCAACAGAAAATTTATGAAAAACACCATAGTTATGATATTTCAGTGCTGACTACTGGGCTGGTGATCTCCTCGGGGATAAAACGTCTACCAGCAGTGGCATCGATCCAGTGGGTGTAAAAACTCATCAAAGATACCAGGCTTATATTTTGTTACATCAGACGCGTGTTTTGTCTACATACGACTCATCGGTAACGATCGAATCAAAAGCTTGAGGCCAAAATCAAACACTTAGATAAAGAGAATTGCATTGAAAAAGACGTACGATAACGACATCAGTGCACATAACATGTATTTCTGGTTTAAAATAAATTAATAGGCTCTTACCATAAGACAAGGAAGCCAATATTTTACAATTAGGAATAAATTTAACAGAAGGGCTAGACTGGATAGACTAGAGTAGGCAAACACTTTGAAAATTGTACATGCAGTTTGACTGATCATGAGGGAAGTAAAACAATCTTTTCGGCTGATTGAAAATGTGTATTAACTGAACATTTACAAACACTGTTATACATCTAAAATTAGTTATTGAGCACTGGTCACTGAGTAGAGAGTACTGTCGGAAACTGTTATACATCTAAAATTAGTTATTGAGCACTAGTCACTGAGTAGACAGTACTGTCGGGAACTGTTATACATCTAAAATTAGTTATTGAGCACTAGTCACTGAGTAGACAGTACTGTCGGGAACTGTTATACATCTAAAATTAGTTATTGAGCACTAGTCACTGAGTAGACAGTACTGTCGGAAACTGTTATACATCTAAAATTAGTTATTGAGCACTGGTCACTGAGCAGAGAGTACTGTCGGGAACTGTTATACATCTAAAATTAGTTATTGAGCACTAGTCACTGAGTAGAGTTATACATCTAAAATTAGTACTGTCGGGAACTGTTATACATCTAAAATTAGTTATTGAGCACTGGTCACTGAGTAGAGAGTACTGTCGGAAACTGTTATACATCTAAAATTAGTTATTGAGCACTGGTCACTGAGTAGAGAGTACTGTCGGAAACTGTTATACATCTAAAATTAGTTATTGAGCACTGAGCAGAGAGTACTGTCGGGAACTGTTATACATCTAAAATTAGTTATTGAGCACTGGTCACTGAGCAGAGAGTACTGTCGGGAACTGTTATACATCTAAAATTAGTTATTGAGCACTGGTCACTGAGCAGAGAGTACTGTCGGGAACTGTTATACATCTAAAATTAGTTATTGAGCACTAGTCACTGAGTAGACAGTACTGTCGGGAACTGTTATACATCTAAAATTAGTTATTGAGCACTAGTCACTGAGTAGACAGTACTGTCGGAAACTGTTATACATCTAAAATTAGTTATTGAGCACTAGTCACTGAGCAGAGAGTACTGTCGGGAACTGTTATACATCTAAAATTAGTTATTGAGCACTGAGCAGAGAGTACTGTCGGGAACTGTTATACATCTAAAATTAGTTATTGAGCACTGAGCAGAGAGTACTGTCGGAAACTGTTATACATCTAAAATTAGTTATTGAGCACTGGTCACTGAGCAGAGAGTACTGTCGGGAACTGTTATACATCTAAAATTAGTTATTGAGCACTGGTCACTGAGCAGAGAGTACTGTCGGAAACTGTTATACATCTAAAATTAGTTATTGAGCACTGGTCACTGAGCAGAGAGTACTGTCGGAAACTGTTATACATCTAAAATTAGTTATTGAGCACTGGTCACTGAGCAGAGAGTACTGTCGGAAACTGTTATACATCTAAAATTAGTTATTGAGCACTGGTCACTGAGCAGAGAGTACTGTCGGAAACTGTTATACATCTAAAATTAGTTATTGAGCACTGGTCACTGAGCAGAGAGTACTGTCGGAAACTGTTATACATCTAAAATTAGTTATTGAGCACTAGTCACTGAGTAGACAGTACTGTCGGGAACTGTTATACATCTAAAATTAGTTATTGAGCACTAGTCACTGAGCAGAGTACTGTCGGAAACTGTTATACATCTAAAATTAGTTATTGAGCACGAGTCACTGAGCAGAGAGTACTGTCGGAAACTGTTATACATCTAAAATTAGTTATTGAACACTAGTCACTGAGCAGAGAGTACTGTCGGAAACTGTTATACATCTAAAATTAGTTATTGAACACTGGTCACTGAGCAGAGAGTACTGTCGGAAACTGTTATACATCTAAAATTAGTTATTGAGCACTGGTCACTGAGCAGAGAGTAATGTCGGAAACTGTTATACATCTAAAATTAGTTATTGAGCACTAGTCACTGAGCAGAGAGTACTGTCGGAAACTGTTATACATCTAAAATTAGTTATTGAGCACTGGTCACTGAGCAGAGAGTACTGTCGGAAACTGTTATACATCTAAAATTAGTTATTGAGCACTGGTCACTGAGTAGACAGTACTGTCGGGAACTGTTATACATCTAAAATTAGTTATTGAGCACTAGTCACTGAGCAGAGAGTACTGTCGGAAACTGTTATACATCTAAAATTAGTTATTGAGCACTAGTCACTGAGCAGAGAGTACTGTCGGGAACTGTTATACATCTAAAATTAGTTATTGAGCACTAGTCACTGAGCAGAGAGTACTGTCGGAAACTGTTATACATCTAAAATTAGTTATTGAGCACTGGTCACTGAGCAGAGAGTACTGTCGGAAACTGTTATACATCTAAAATTAGTTATTGAGCACTGGTCACTGAGCAGAGAGTACTGTCGGAAACTGTTATACATCTAAAATTAGTTATTGAGCACTGGTCACTGAGCAGAGAGTACTGTCGGAAACTGTTATACATCTAAAATTAGTTATTGAGCACTGGTCACTGAGCAGAGAGTACTGTCGGAAACTGTTATACATCTAAAATTAGTTATTGAACACTGGTCACTGAGCAGAGAGTACTGTCGGAAACTGTTATACATCTAAAATTAGTTATTGAGCACTGGTCACTGAGCAGAGAGTACTGTCGGAAACTGTTATACATCTAAAATTAGTTATTGAGCACTGGTCACTGAGCAGAGAGTACTGTCGGAAACTGTTATACATCTAAAATTAGTTATTGAGCACTGGTCACTGAGCAGAGAGTACTGTCGGAAACTGTTATACATCTAAAATTAGTTATTGAACACTGGTCACTGAGCAGAGAGTACTGTCGGAAACTGTTATACATCTAAAATTAGTTATTGAGCACTGGTCACTGAGCAGAGAGTACTGTCGGAAACTGTTATACATCTAAAATTAGTTATTGAGCACTGGTCACTGAGCAGAGAGTACTGTCGGAAACTGTTATACATTTAAAATTAGTTATTGAGCACTGGTCACTGAGCAGAGAGTACTGTCGGGAACTGGCTAATACCATCATCTTTATTAACGTAAACGTATGATACTAAGTTCAGGGAGGATGAAACGTGTTTTTTTTTCAACAGGCGCACTATATAAATAAAATATGCGAAACACTCGGAGCATCAAAATCATGCAAGTACTGGAGTAATTGCAATTAGGTGAATGCTACGGAGTCTTTACTCTCTGAAAATGATATATTAGATTTACTGGATGCATAGTGTAGTAACAGTATTTAAAATATCATTTTGAATATCTGAAAAGAATATCTTAATACTTAATTTAGCTCTTAAAAGTACGAATAAATGTAACTATTCTATTTATAGCTTAGTGAATACTTTATAACTATAATGGGATCAAAGAACTGTTAATAAGAGGTGTTAGTAGTTTCCTGGTGATCAAATCTCATTAATCTATTACGAAATACAAATAAATATGAAATACAAAATCTGAGGGAAGTACATTAACCCCAAAGAGAGCGAGACCGGGATGGTCTACAGGGTAAGCCTCGCCAGCTATACATAAAATTGAGAATGGAAATGGGGAATGTGTCAAAGAGACAACAACCCGACCAAAGAGCAGAAAACAGCCCAAGGCCACCTAGCCACGGGAATCCACACTCAGTAAAAATTTCGCAATCGGGAATTGGACATAATTTGTAAATATTAAAGATCAAACATACATATTCTACGCACGGAATTGATAAAGTGTTGTTTAATTTAAAATCTTTGGTATCTGATATAAACATATGTTTAAGACCAGGAAAACATGTCGTTGTTGGGTTGAGATTCAGACAGCGTATTTGTCAAGGAATTCGTGATGGTGACCGTAAAATATATCTAGTGCGATTTCAGTCATTCTTCATCATAAATCTGTTGGAGCACCACCACTTAATGAAGTCTCTCAAGTGAGCACATACACGAACGTACAATATTAACTGAGATTGGTAAACGTCATACGAGAAGACTAAGGGTATGTAACTGTTAAGAAATGTACAGGTGACAATTGTAAAGGTGAAAACATCACGTTTGTTATATGTTTTAGTTTGTATTAGTCCATCTGTGTCCATTTAAAAGAAAAGATCAAGAAATTGAAGCAGGTTCACTAGTTTCGGTAGTATCCTTTATCTCAAGTTCACTGGGATAATATATGAGATGCAAGCACGCACTGAAATGTGAGTATAAAATAGCAAATTATTAGTATCGTTTGACATCAATTCTTATCGTAACTGCATGGCAATATTTTGTATAAAAGATGACAAAAAAGAAAATCCTAACTCTCCTTGATACCAAGGTTTCATAATTATCCTTAAAACAACGTTTATAGGTTATAAATATATCTATAACTATTTTCATAATTATCAACTACTGTTTTACTAGCAGAGAAAAAGTCCTCAGAATTATGTGAAACGTTCTTCTCTGATGGCGGTGTGTTTTAGAGTTAGACAATAAAAAAATTCCAAAGATCTATCAGAGTTAATACATTCTTCTCCTGCCGTATATATGAAGTTGTAATCACAGTTATCTTATCTATCTTCACGAGTATAAGTCTTTCAACTCTTTCAACTCAGGAAAAACTGACAAAAATAGTTTTCAAATTGAAAAAAAAAGAACAGTAAAGATACAAATATATAGTTTTTGTTTTGAAAATCACTCTAATTTGTTGAAAATGGCTTTATAAAAATTATTGCGTACCAGTTATGTAACGTAAATTTGGCGTGTCATTAAAAATAGACGATTGGTATAATTAATTGAACTAAATGTGGTCTAATTCTCGCAAACTTTCTTGTATCATATTCTAATAAAATATTCATCCAGGTTATACCCAAAGAGATGATCAGAGAAAAGACTCGTGGTCATCCCCGTATTTGTATTTTATTCATTCTAAGCCTGAATATGAATGCAATAATTTCCTCTAGACTTTAAACAAACATCAATTATTCAATCAGCAGGAAGGGCCTTCTAACGACAAAATTAGAGAAGCGAATATTATCCTTTAACTTTACACATTCCATTTTATAGAGGATGTCTTTCCATTGCTTAATGCATGGTAAGATCACTCTGTTGATTGCATCTATGTCATTCAATTTGAAAAAAAACATATATTCCTATTCCGACAGTTCTGTTTAAAAGCTTGATTGACACAATGACGATGGACAATGAACCAATCGTAGCTATATGGACATCAACACTTTACGACAAAAGAAAAGATTTAAATATTAAAAAAAAATGGTCCATAGCGTTTCTCTGGATTTACTTTCAAGAGGAACGCTCAAAGCAGAATATTTGAAATCCAAAGATGTATAAGAACCGAAACAGTTGAAGAGCTTAATGAACAAAAAGGACCTTAATGATAATTTCATTTCTAAATCTTAAACGGACAATAAAAGAAAAATATTGGTATAAATCAGTACCGACGTACCTACTACTGAGCTGCAATTTTCAGCTTCAAGTGTTTTATGTAGCAACACTGCACCAACACTTGAATTGCAATTATATATGTTTTAGTCAATATGATATGCCATGGCTTTTATATTTTCATGTCCCTAATAAAATGTTGATTCTTAGAAAGAATCTATATTTCTAAGAATTCCAAATGAACAAAAGTTGGGGTCATCTGTTCTAACGTTTAACTAACTCCACCATGATTTAGATTATCGTTTTGGGAATATACCTCGCAGGTGACACGATTATGTGTCTCATGTTGTCGTCATACTCCCGTCCAAATGTTCGATAGTATAAAACGTGTCTTTTGTAACAAGACTGGATGCACGGTGTATTATAAACGTTTTTATTTATCAGGAGGCCTTTAATTCGTCCATAAATTTGATGTAGCTAAACTTTTGTTGTCTGTGTAGTGTCCTGTTTACTGTCCTCTGTTTGTTTTGTTTTGTCGTTTTGTCGTTTTTTCTCGGTATATTTTCCATATTTCATTAAAAACAGATTACATATATAAAATAACACCTACCTAATACGATATCTTTTCCATCTGTATGAAGATATGTTTGTTTAATATTTGATATGATATCGTCTGTTGAAGGATGATTAAAAATTCGTATTTACATCTGACTAAAGAGCGTATGATAAATGATTGCATATTTAGATCACTTAAAAGAAAGGGATTCAAATATTAGACTTTTTCACTGTTTGGCGTTGACAACGGCTTCTGAGGAATTCCTTTGTCATTATTACAATCGCAAATGCCTGAAATTATATCACATACAAATCCTTTCATAAAATCATGAAATGAATTTGAATGCTACATCCTAACAAGTTAACTATTGTATGTAATGCATATAATGACGAAATGGTGGGATTAAATGAAAATATATGAGGTAAAAATGCAAAATGTTGTCACTTAGGTCAGGTTTAGGAATTTTTGTCAGATGTTCGGACTCCTTGGTTTTTTTCCTACGATACAGGGTAAAATATTTTGCCCCATAACACCCATTTTTCTTTTCATATAAGACTTCAATAGCTCATAAAAGGTCATTTACCAAAATTGAAGCAGATTCTAGATTTCTTTTCTTAAATATAAGGTAAAGTCTGAGTCAGCCTTTTACCGCCATTTTAAAAAAATAAAATATCTCGAAAAGGAGCTCCATAAATTATCAATATTTTTAGCTTATTTTGTTCCTTAACTAATGCTCTTCTGACTTATAGTATCAATTTCAAATTCTAGATTTTTTTAATTTCACCTAAGTACATCCTTAACACGGAAGTGGTTCTTGCTTCAAAATTATGGTTCTTCGATAAAATTGAAAAATAAGTTCTTCAATGTTGATAACTCTTACATATCTTACCTTAACACATAGATATAAGAAGATGTGGTATGAGTGCTAATGAGACAACTCTCCATCCGAGTCAAAATTTATAAAAGTAAACCATTATAGGTCAAAGTACGGTCTTCAACACGGAGCCTAGGCTCACATCGAACAGTAAACTATAAAGGGCCCCAAAATTACTAGTGTAAAACCATTCAAACGGGAAAACCAACGGTCTAATCTATATAAAACGAGAAACGAGAAACACTTATGAACCACATCAACAAACGACAACTACTGAACATCAGATTCTGACTTATGACAGGTGCAAACAAATGCAGCGGGTTTAAACGTTTTAATGGTACCAAACCTTCACCCTTTTTCTGAAACAATAGTGTAACATCACAACATAGAAAGACATACATATCTAACCTTTACCCATACATATCTAACATTAACTCATACATATCTAACCTTAACTCTTACATATCTAACCTTAACTCACACATATCTAACCTTAACTCTTATATATCTAACCTTAACTCATGCATATCTAACCTTAACCCATACATATCTAACCTTAACTCTTACATATCTAACCTTAACTCTTACATATCTAACCTTAACCCATACATATCTAACCTTAACTCTTACATATCTAACCTTAACTCTTACATATCTAACCTTAACTCTTACATATCTAACCTTAACTCTTACATATCTAACCTTAACTCTTACATATCTAACCTTAACCCATACATATCTAACCTTTACCCATACATATCTAACCCTAACTCATACATATCTAACCTTAACCCATACATATCTAACCTTAACTCTTAAATATCTAACCTTAACTCTTACATATCTAACCTTTACCCATACATATCTAACCTTAACTCATACATATCTAACCTTAACCCATACATATCTAACCTTAACTCTTACATATCTAACCTTAACTCATACATATCTAACCTTAACTCTTACATATCTAACCTTAACTCTTACATATCTAACCTTAACTCTTACATATCTAACCTTAACCCATACATATCTAACCTTTACCCATACATATCTAACCTTAACCCATACATATCTAACCTTAAGCCACAAATATCTAACCTTAACCCATACATATCTAACCTTAACTCTTACATATCTAACCTTAACTCTTACATATCTCTTACATATCTAACCTTAACTCATACATATCTAACCTTAACCCATACATATCTAACCTTTACCCATACATATTTAACCTTAACTCATACATATCTAACCTTAACCCATATATATCTAACCTTAACCCATACATATCTAATCTTAACTCTTACATATCTAACCTTAACCCATACATATCTAACCTTAACTCTTACATATCTAACCTTAACTCATACATATCTAACCTTAACTCTTACATATCTAACCTTAACTCTTACATATCTAACCTTAACCCATACATATCTAACCTTAACTCTTACATATCTAACCTTAACTCTTACATATCTAGCCTTAACCCATACATATCTAACCTTAACCCATACATATCTAACCTTAACTCTTACATATCTAACCTTAACTCATACATATCTAACCATAACCCATACATCTATAACCTTAACTCTTACATATCTAACCTTAACTCTTACATATCTAACCTTTACCCATACATATCTAACCTTAACTTATACATATCTAACCTTAACCCATACATATCTAACCTTAACTCTTACATATCTTACCTTAACTCTAACATATCTAACCTTAACTCATACATATCCAACCTTAACTCTTACATATCTAACCTTAACTCATACATATCTAACCTTAACTCTTACATATCTAACCTTAACCCATACATATCTAACCTTTACCCATACATATCTAACCTTAACCCATACATATCTAACCTTAACCCATACATATCTAACCTTAACTCTTACATATCTAAATCTAACCTTAACTCATACATATCTAACCTTAACTCTTACATATCTAATTCTAACCTTAACTCTTACATATCTAACCTTAACCCATACATATCTAACCTTAAACCACACATATCTAACCTTAACTCTTACATATCTTACCTTAACCCATACATATCTAACCTTAACTCATACATGTCTAACCTTAACTCTTACATATCTAACCTTAACTCTTACATATCTAACCTTAACTCTTACGTATCTAACCTTAACCCATACATATCTAGCCTTAACTCACACATATCTAACCTTAACTCTTACATATCTAGCCTTAATTCTTACATATCTAACCTTAACTCATACATATCTAACCTTAACCCATACATATCTAATCTTAACCCATACATATCTAACCTTAACTCTTACATATCTAACCTTAACCCATAGATATCTAACCTTAACTCTTACATATCTAACCTTAACTCTTACATATCTAACCTTCACTCACACATATCTAACCTTAACTCTTATATATCTAACCTTAACTCTTACATATTTAACCTTAACTCTTACATATCTAACCTTTACCCATACATATCTAACCTTAACTTATACATATCTAACCTTAACCCATACATATCTAACCTTAACTCTTACATATCTTACCTTAACTCTAACATATCTAACCTTAACTCATACATATCCAACCTTAACTCTTACATATCTAACCTTAACTCTTACATATCTAACCTTAACTCTTACATATCTAACCTTAACCCATACATATCTAACCTTTACCCATACATATCTAACCTTAACTCATACATATCTAACCTTAACCCATACATATCTAACCTTAACTCTTACATATCTAAATCTAACCTTAACTCATACATATCTAACCTTAACTCTTACATATCTAATTCTAACCTTAACTCTTACATATCTAACCTTAACCCATACATATCTAACCTTAAACCACACATATCTAACCTTAACTCTTACATATCTTACCTTAACCCATACATATCTAACCTTAACTCATACATGTCTAACCTTAACTCTTACATATCTAACCTTAACTCTTACATATCTAACCTTAACTCTTACGTATCTAACCTTAACCCATACATATCTAGCCTTAACTCACATATATCTAACCTTAACTCTTACATATCTAGCCTTAATTCTTACATATCTAACCTTAACTCATACATATCTAACCTTAACCCATACATATCTAATCTTAACCCATACATATCTAACCTTAACTCTTACATATCTAACCTTAACCCATAGATATCTAACCTTAACTCTTACATATCTAACCTTAACTCTTACATATCTAACCCTAACTCATACATATCTAACCTTAACTCTTACATAATTATGCTTTAATAATGCTTCAAAATTATGGTTCTTCGATAAAATTGAAAATAAGTTCTTCAATGTTGATAACTCTTACATAACTAACCTTAATCCACACATATCTAATCTTAACTCTTACATATCTTACCTTAACTCATACGTATCTTACCTTAACTCTTACATATCTAACCTTAACTCTTACATATCTAACCTTAAACCATACATATCTAACCTTAACTCACACATATCTAACCTTAACTCTTATATATCTAACCTAATCTCTGACATATCTAACCTTAACTCTTACATATACAACCTTAACTCTTACATATCTAACCTTAACCCATACATATCTAACCTTAACTCATACATATCTAACCTTAACTCTTACATATCTAACCTTAACTCTTACATATCTAACCTTAACTCTTACATATCTAACCTTAACCCATACATATCTAACCTAAACTCATACATATCTAACCTTAACTCTTACATATCTTACCTTAACTCATACATATCTAACCTTAACTCATACATATCTAACCTTAACTCTTACATATCTTACCTTAACCCATACATATCTAACCTTAACTCTTACATATCTAACCTTAACTCTTACATATCTAACCTTAACCCATACATATCTAACCTTAACTCTTACATATCTAACCTTAACTCTTACATATCTAACCTTAACTCTTACATATCTAACCTTAACCCATACATATCTAACCTTAACCCATACATATCTAACCTTAACTCATACATATCTAACGTTAACTCTTACATATCTAACCTTAACTCTTACATATCTAACCTTAACTCATACATATCTAACCTTAACCCATACATATCTAACCTTAACTCATACATATCTAATTTTAACTCTTACATACCTAACCATAACTCTTACATATCTAACCCTAACTCTTACATATCTAACCTTAACTCTTACATATCTAACCTTAACTCTTACATATCTAACCTGAACTCTTACATATCTAACCTTAACTCTTACATATCTAACCTTAACTCTTACATATCTAACCCTAACTCTTACATATACAACCATATCTCTTACATATCTAACCTTAACCCATACATATCTAACCTTAACCCATACATATCTAACCTGAACTCTTACATATCTAACCTTAACCCACACATATCTAACCTTGACTCTTTCATATCTAACATTAACCCATACATGTCTAGCCTTAACCCATACATATCTACTCTTAACCCATACATATCTAACCTTAACTCTTACATATCTAACCTAAACTCTTACATATCTAACCTTACCCATACATATCTAACCTTAACTTATACATATCTAACCTTAACCCATACATATCTAACCTTAACTCTTACATATCTTACCTTAACTCTAACATATCTAACCTTAACTCATACATATCCAACCTTAACTCTTACATATCTAACCTTAACTCTTACATATCTAACCTTAACTCTTACATATCTAACCTTAACCCATACATATCTAACCTTTACCCATACATATCTAACCTTAACTCATACATATCTAACCTTAACCCATACATATCTAACCTTAACTCTTACATATCTAAATCTAACCTTAACTCATACATATCTAACCTTAACTCTTACATATCTAATTCTAACCTTAACTCTTACATATCTAACCTTAACCCATACATATCTAACCTTAAACCACACATATCTAACCTTAACTCTTACATATCTTACCTTAACCCATACATATCTAACCTTAACTCATACATGTCTAACCTTAACTCTTACATATCTAACCTTAACTCTTACATATCTAACCTTAACTCTTACGTATCTAACCTTAACCCATACATATCTAGCCTTAACTCACACATATCTAACCTTAACTCTTACATATCTAGCCTTAACTCTTACATATCTAACCTTAACTCATACATATCTAACCTTAACCCATACATATCTAATCTTAACCCATACATATCTAACCTTAACTCTTACATATCTAACCTTAACCCATAGATATCTAACCTTAACTCTTACATATCTAACCTTAACTCTTACATATCTAACCCTAACTCATACATATCTAACCTTAACTCTTACATAATTATGCTTTAATAATGCTTCAAAATTATGGTTCTTCGATAAAATTGAAAATAAGTTCTTCAATGTTGATAACTCTTACATAACTAACCTTAATCCACACATATCTAATCTTAACTCTTACATATCTAACTTTAACTCATACATATCTAACCTTAACTCTTACATATCTAACCTTAACTCTTACATATCTAACCTTAACTCACACATATCTTACCTTAACCCATACATATCTAACCTGAACTCTTGCATATCTAACCTAATCTCTGACATATCTAACCTTAACTCTTACATATACAACCTTAACTCTTACATATCTAACCTTAACCCACACATATCTAATCTTAACTCTTACATATCCAGCCTTAACCCATACATATCTAACCTTAACTCTTACATATCCAGCCTTAACCCATACATATCTAACCTTAACCCATACATATCTAACCTAAACTCATACATATCTAACCTTAACTCTTACATATCTTACCTTAACTCATACATATCTAACCTTAACCCATACATATCTAACCTTAACTCTTACATATCTTACCTTAACCCATACATATCTAACCTTAACTCTTACATATCTAACCTTAACTCTTACATATCTAACCTTAACCCATACATATCTAACCTTAACTCTTACATATCTAACCTTAACTCATACATATCTAACCTTAACTCTTACATATCTAACCTTAACCCATACATATCTAACCTTAACCCATACATATCTAACCTTAACTCATACATATCTAACCTTAACTCTTACATATCTAACCTTAACTCTTACATATCTAACCTTAACTCATACATATCTAACCTTAACCCATACATATCTAACCTTAACTCATACATATCTAACCTTAACTCTTACATATCTAACCTTAACTCTTACATATCTAACCTTAACTCTTACATATCTAACCTTAACCCATACATATCTAACCTTAACTCTTACATATCTAACCTTAACTCTTACATATCTAACCTTAACTCTTACATATCTAACCTTAACTCTTACATATCTAACCCTAACTCTTACATATACAACCATAACTTTTACATATCTAACCTTAACCCATACATATCTAACCTTAACCCATACATATCTAACCTGAACTCTTACATACCTAACCTTAACCCACACATATCTAACCTTGACTCTTACATATCTAACATTAACCCATACATGTCTAGCCTTAACCCATACATATATACTCTTAACCCATACATATCTAACCTTAACTCTTACATATCTAACCTAAACTCTTACATATCTAACCTTTACCCATACATATCTAACCTTAACTTATACATATCTAACCTTAACCCATACATATCTAACCTTAACTCTTACATATCTTACCTTAACTCTAACATATCTAACCTTAACTCATACATATCCAACCTTAACTCTTACATATCTAACCTAAACTCACACATATCTAACCTTAACTCTTACATATCTAACCTTAACCCATACATATCTAACCTTTACTCATACATATCTAACCTTAACTCATACATATCTAACTTTAACCCATACATATCTAACCTTAACTCTTACATATCTAAATCTAACCTTAACTCATACATATCTTACCTTAACTCTTACATATCTAACCCTAACTCTTACATATCTAACCTTAACCCATACATATCTAACCTTAACTCTTACATATCTAACCTTAACCCATACATATCTAACCTTAAACCACACATATCTAACCTTAACTCTTACATATCTTACCTTAACCCATACATATCTAACCTTAACTCATACATGTCTAACCTTAACTCTTACATATCTAACCTTAACTCTTACATATCTAACCTTAACTCTTACGTATCTAACCTTAACCCATACATATCTAGTCTTAACTCACACATATCTAACCTTAACTCTTACATATCTAGCCTTAACTCTTACATATCTAACCTTAACTCATACATATCTAACCTTAACCCATACATATCTAATCTTAACCCATACATATCTAACCTTAACTCTTACATATCTAACCTTAACCCATAGATATCTAACCTTAACTCTTACATATCTAACCTTAACTCTTACATATCTAACCCTAACTCATACATATCTAACCTTAACTCTTACATAATTATGCTTTAATAATGCTTCAAAATTATGGTTCTTCGATAAAATTGAAAATAAGTTCTTCAATGTTGATAACTCTTACATAACTAACCTTAATCCACACATATCTAATCTTAACTCTTACATATCTTACCTTAACTCATACGTATCTTACCTTAACTCTTACATATCTAACCTTAACGCTTACATATCTAACCTTAAACCATACATATCTAACCTTAACTCACACATATCTAACCTTAACTCTTATATATCTAACCTTAACTCTGACATATCTAACCTTAACTCTTACATATACAACCTTAACTCTTACATATCTAACCTTAACCCATACATATCTAACCTTAACTCATACATATCTAACCTTAACTCTTACATATCTAACCTTAACACTTACATATCTAACCTTAACTCTTACATATCTAACCTTAACCCATACATATCTAACCTAAACTCATACATATCTAACCTTAACTCTTACATATCTTACCTTAACTCATACATATCTAACCTTAACCCATACATATCTAACCTTAACTCTTACATATCTTACCTTAACCCATACATATCTAACCTTATCTCTTACATATCTAACCTTAACTCTTACATATCTAACCTTAACCCATACATATCTAACCTTAACTCTTACATATTTAACCTTAACTCTTACATATCTAACCTTAACTCTTACATATCTAACCTTTACCCATACATGTCTAACCTTAACCCATACATATCTAACCTTAACTCATACATATCTAACGTTAACTCTTACATATCTAACCTTAACTCTTACATATCTAACCTTAACTCTTACCTATCTAACCCTAACTCTTACATATACAACCATAACTCTTACATATCTAACCTTAACCCATACATATCTAACCTTAACCCATACATATCTAACCTGAACTCTTACATATCTAACCTTAACCCACACATATCTAACCTTGACTCTTTCATATCTAACATTAACCCATACATGTCTAGCCTTAACTCATACATATCTACTCTTAACCCATACATATCTAACCTTAACTCTTACATATCTAACCTAAACTCTTACATATCTAACCTTAACCGATACATATCTAATCTTAACCCATACATATCTAACCTTTACCCATACATATCTAACCTTAAGTCTTACATATCTAACATTAACTCATACATATCTAACCTTAACTCTTACATATCTAACCCTAACTCTTACATATCTAACATTAACTCTTACATATCTAACATTAACTCTTACATAACTAAATCTAACCTTAACTCTTACATATCTAACCTTAACCAACACATATCTGATTTTAACTCTTACATACCTAACCATAACTCTTACATATCTAACCTTAACTCTTACATATCTAACCTTAACTTACACATATCTAACCTTTACCCATACATATCTAACCTTAACTCATACATATCTAACCTTAACTCTTACATATCTAACCTTAACCCATACATATTTAACCTTAACTCTTACATATCTAACCTTAACTCTTACATATCTAACCTTAACTCTTACATATCTAACCTTAACTCTAACATATCTAGCCTTAACCCATACATATCTAACCTTAACCCATACATATCTAACCTTAACCCATACATATTTAACATGAACTTTTACATATCTAACCTTAAGCCATACATATCTAACCTTAACTCTCACATATCTAATCTTAACTCTTACATATCTAGCCTTAACCCATACAAATCTAACCTTAACCTATACATATCTAACCTTAACTCATACATATCTAACCTTAACTCTTACATATCTAACCTTAACCCATACATATCTAACCTTAACTCTTACATATCTAACATTAACTCTTACATATCTAAATCTAACCTTAACTCTTACATATTTAACCTAAACTCTTGCATAATTATGCTTTAATAATGCTTCAAAATTATGGTTCTTCGATAAAATTGAAAAATAAGTTCTTCAATGTTGATAACCCATACATATCTAACCTTAACCCACACATATCTAACCTTAACTCTTACATATCTAACCTTAACTCTTACATATCTAACCTTAACCCATACATATCTAACCTTAACTCTTACATATCTAACCTTAACTCTTACATATCTAACCTTAACTCTTACATATCTAACCTTAACCCATACATATCTAACCTTAACCCATACATATCTAACCTTAACTCTTACATATCTAGCCTTAATTCTTACATATCTAACCTTAACTCATACATATCTAACCTTAACTCTTACATATCTAACCTTAACCCATACATATCTAACCTTAACCCATACATATCTAACCTTAACTCTTACATATCTAACCTTAACCCACACATATCTAACCTTAACTCATACATATCTAACCTTAACCCATACATATCTAACCTTAACCCACACATATCTAACCTTAACTCACACATATCTAACCTTAACCCATACATATCTAATCTTAACTCATACATATCTAGCCTTAATTCTTACATATCTAACCTTAACGCTTACATATACAACCTGAACTCTTACATATCTAACCTTAACTCTTACATATCTAGCCTTAATTCTTACATATCAAACCTTAACTCTTACATATCTAACCTTAACCCATACATATCTAACCTTAACTCATACATATCTAGCCTTAATTTTTACATATCTAACCTTAACTCATACATATCTAACCTTAACCCATACATATCTAACCTTAACTCTTACATATCTAGCCTTAATTCTTACATATCAAACCTTAACTCTTACATATCTAACCTTAACTCATCCATAACTAACCTTACTTCTTACATATCTAACCTTAACTCTTACATATCTAACCTTAACCCATACATATCTAACCTTAACCCATACATAACAATAACTGCAACCATATTGGGTAACAGGTCTAGTAATATCTTCTGATTCTGTGTTTGTATTTTGTCATTCTAACGAACTTTGATTGTATTTAGGCTATTACTTCTTTATATTTTGTAAATAAAGCTATAATTTCCTACTTAAGGTCTAACGCTTTAGTTTGTTAATGCTATTGCAGAGAGTCTATTGTTTACTAATCTAAACTGTTTCGTTTGTTTGTGTGTTCATTGTTCGACATGTTTGTCTGTATTGTTTGTTTTAAGTTGTCAGTGTTCTCCATCAGTACTTGTCTTGTTTGTTCAATGTCTGCTTGTTCGACATGTTTATTTGTCTTTTTTCTAAATGTGTCATACTTTACTTGGATTGTCCTTTGTATTTCTAATTATTGTGTATGTATATATATACAAGTCTAAATTGAAAACAACGTTCAAACCTATGATTGCGTTGGATAAAACCGCATTTTTGTGCATGTATACGTGTGCATGTAAAACAAATCTCTTGGTAGAGGGGATCTAAATACAGCACAAACAACATTTTCCAAAAGACCAAAAAGTCTAAATTGAAAACAACGTATATGATTGTGTTGGAACAAATACGTTTGCATTTGACTAACAGGTCGAACAACGGATGTTCTTAAACCCTGCTGACTGCCATTGGCGATTGCCAAATAAATTGATCACAAGATGTAACAAAATGGATCTTAATATCAATTTAATACCAAACAGAAAGCAATAAACTTGCCGAAAAGATGGTATACCACAAACATGAGGTGCAAAATTTGTACACCATATCCGGATTTCGACAATTAATGTCTCTTCAGTGATGTTAGGGATCGAAACGGTATTTGGAAGGCCATATAATTTACCTCAATTAAAATTGACTCTTGATTTTCAAAGAGTCGAATTAGGATGAACGGATCATATAAACCCGAATGAGAATATAATACAAGCCCAAACAAAAAATATAAACAAGTCTAAATTGAAAACAACGTTCAAACTTATGATTGTGTTGGATAAAACCGCAATTTTATACGTGTGCATGTAAAACAAATTTCTTGGTAGAGGGGTCTAAATACAGCACAAACAACATTTTCCAAAAGACCAAAAAGTGAAAAGTATAATTTAACAAAACGCATTTGACTGACAGGTCGAACAACGGATGTTCTTAAACCCTGCTGACTGCCATTGGCGATTGCCAAATAAATTGATCACAAGATGTAACAAAATGGATCTTAATATCAATTTAATACCAAACAGAAAGCAATAAACTTGCCGAAAAGACGGTATACCACAAACATGAGGTGCAAAATTTGTACACCATATCCGGATTTCGACAATTAATGTCTCTTCAGTGATGTTAGGGATCGAAACGGTATTTGGAAGGCCATATAATTTACCTCAATTAAAATTGACTCTTGATTTTCAAAGAGTCGAAATAGGATGAACGGATCATATAAACCCGAATGAAAATATAATACAAGCCCAAACGAAAAATATAAACAAGTCTAAATTGAAAACAACGTTCAAACCTATGATTGTGTTGGATAAAACCGCAATTTTATACGTTTGTAAAACAAATTTCTTGGTAGAGGAGTCTAAATACAGCACAAACAACATTTTCCAAAAGACCAAAAAGTGAAAAGTATATTTCAACAAAACGCATTTGACTAACAGGTCGAACAACGGATGTTCTTAAACCCTGCTGACTGCCATTGGCGATTGCCAAATAAATTGATCACCAGATGTAACAAAACGGAACTTAATATTAATTTAATATCAAACAGAAAACAATAAACTTGCGGAAAAGATGGTATACCACAAACATGAGGTGCAAAATTTGTACACCATATCCGGATTTCGACAATACATGTCTCTTCAGTGATGTTAGGGGCCGAAACGGTATTTGGAAGGCCATATAATTATATATATATATATTGATATTGTGACGTTATTAACATTATTATCCTTTACGACAGGCAAAATAGCTGATCTGAAAAGTACACAATCTACACGCCACTACACATCATGTACTGGTTACAACCCTAGATAAAACCGACGAGGAAAGGTATCACATCGACCATCGATAGCTATATTATTATGTAGCCTAGGTGGTCGAGTGTTCTAGGGCGCTAGACACGGTGCAGGCGGTGTTGCCACGATGTCACAGACGCGATGTCGAATCCAGCTGAGGGATGAACAAAAATTGGCTAACGCATTGCTTGGCTAAATTTGAGATGAATACAACTCTAGATTCTACTGACGAGGAAAGGTAACACTAGGCCACCGAAAGCTGAATTTTAGTTCAGTCTAGGTGGCCGAGTGGTCTAGAGCGCTGGACACAGTTCAGGCGGTATTGTCTCGATAACCCAATAGCATGAGTTCGAATCCTGGCGAGGGAAGAAGAAAATTTGCTTCCACAAATTTGCAGATTTAACATTGTTGTGCTGTTATTTAGAGTAGTTATAATATGTGTTTCAGCCGTGTATCACCTTCACTGGTGATCCAATGGATGGATCTGTCGTAGAGTTGTCACTTGTTTAGACGTACTTATCATATAATTATTTCTGTGACTGCATCTTACGATCCTTTACGATAGATAATTTAGCTAATCTGCAATCAATTCCATCTTCATGCCTGATATATCATGTACTGTGTTACAACTCTAGATTCTACTGACGAGGAAAGGCCCCCGAAAACTGAATTTTTAGTTCAGTCTAGGTGGCCGAGTGGTCTAGAGCGCTGGACACAGTGCCGGCGGTGTTGTATCGATATCCCAATAGCATGCGTTCGAATCCCGGCGAGGGAAGAATAAAAATTTGCTTCCGCAAATTTACAGATTTAACATTGTTGTGTTGTTATTTAGAGAGTTATGTATATTTATATATTTGAGGTAAATTATGTGGCCTTCCAAATACCGTTTCGATTCCTAATATCACTGAAGAGACATTTATTGTCGAAATCCGGATATGGTGTACCAATTTTTGCACCTCATGTTTGCGGTATACCATCTTTTCCGCAAGTTTATTGTTTTCTGTTTGGTATTAAATTAATAATCAAGATCCATTTTGTTACATCTGGTGATCCGTTTATTTGGCAATCGCCATGGCAGTCAGCAGGGTTTAAGAACATCCGTTGTTCGACCTGCTAGTCAAATGCGTTTTGTTAAAATATACTTTTTCACTTTTTGGTCTTTTGGAAAATGTTGTTTGTGCTGTATTTAGACCCTGTACTAAGAAATTTGTTTTGCATGCACACGTATAAAATTGCGGTTTTATCCAACGCAATCATAGGTTTGAACGTTGTTTTTAATTTAGACTTGTATATATATACAGATAGATTGAAAAGGTGCCTAGATAAATGTAAGTGTACTTATAATATTTACATATGTATTCTTATTGTTCGACCTCATGATGTACTGAATCTAACAAATAATCTATGAATCATAAGCTTTAGAGAAAAATAAAATTTAATTGGCTGTAAATTTATCATGGCATTTATTGCAACAAAGAAACACAACCAACTTGTCAATCAAAAGTTGATGACGATTGAATTACTGAAGTGCCATCCAGCAGTAACAAAATATCAGGAGCTAGTGGGTAATCCATAGCAGCATTAACTAGTTTCACAACTGGAAATCTGCATTGAAATTTACCGCATGACAAATTTAACAGCAAGATTCAACAAATTTTAAATCACATCAAAATCAACTTAAATTCAATAAATCAACATCAACTTAAATTCAATAAATTAACATCAACACAAATTCAATAATCAATATCATTCAATCTTTAATTGATAAACTAAAAAAAAAAAATGAACTCAACGTTTGAACCTAGCTTATTCATTGTTAGGAAAACAAAACAATGAGGAAATTTTAAAAATATTTCCAGAGCACCTTGAATCTGATTTAGGAATATATCATTGCAGATGAAGGAAATATGCATCCCATCGTCACTAAAAAGACCAATATGTTTATCCTCAAAATATGTATGTTTGATAAAGTAACTTCTTATTTTAAGCAAATATGAACGCACCCCCTATTTATTCTCCGCCAAGTAGTTTCCATAGCTCCAGTGTTATGAATCGAGCGAGGATTCTCTTTTGCTTTTTAAAATGCGAAAATGCAGCAAGCAAAACAGGTGGTCATTCTTCAGGCGACATACTTTGAGATTACTCCCTCAGGACGAATTCGATTTGGAACAATTCGTTTCTGGTTACGTTGAGGTAAATTGGTTTTTCATATATAATGTCTGCGATATCTTCGTTTGAACCCCTGACGATTGAAGTATGGGTAGAGACATTTCCTAGGCCTATGTGTCGATCACAAAGTCCGAGCAAAAGAAGACCCGTTTCGTTGGTGTTTGAAATTTTGGTACGAACGATAACTCTAGCAGTGCACATCATCCGTCCAATGTATTATTTTTGTGAAGTTGAATCCTAAATCCACTTAAGTTATTCTCAAAAGGCGAAAAAGAATCCTCGCTCGATACGCAAAGGTAAAATTCATCCATCGTTTAGCTACAAGGTTTGATTCAGGCATTCTTTTAGACGTTGGATAGGTTGATCAATTTAATGCAGTGATTTTTTTTCAATTTTCAAAATATCTTGAATAATAAGAAAATGCCTGTACAAAGTCAGGAATATGACAGTTGTTATTCATTTGTTTGATGTGTTTGACCCTTTGGTTTTGCCATTTGATTAGGGACTTTCCGCTTTTAATTTTCCTCGGAGTTCGGTATTTTGTTGTTTTACTTTTTGTGAAGATTTTCCCGTGTAGTACTGAAATATCAAAATCTAGATAAGGACAGCTATTTTTAATATCGTTTATATACGATTTATTAATAACGATGAGTGTTGTTTAATTTATCAGGTAAATGCAATTTAGACGGGTCTTTACTGAGTTTGGTAATAAACTGTGACTCTTAACAGTACAAGACAAGTCTACTATTAGAGGGGCGCATTTGGGTGCCCGTAGGAATACATACAACCTGTTGATTCACATTATTGCCAAAACGTACATGAATGTTGTCAAGGAGATTTTTCTGAAAATTAACAGCTTTAATCATCCCGTCATTCCTCCAGAAATTATATCTAGCATATTCACCTCTCTCATTAGAGAAGACAGCTTAATTTTTTCAAACGACCATTTAATTAAATAGGAAAACTTTTGTTTGATAAGATTGTGTGCAAGTAGAGTGTAGAGAGTTGAAGAGTCAAAACTGTCT
The DNA here is from genome assembly GCA_017311375.1 of Mytilus coruscus. Taxonomy (NCBI): domain Eukaryota; kingdom Metazoa; phylum Mollusca; class Bivalvia; order Mytilida; family Mytilidae; genus Mytilus; species Mytilus coruscus. Next base: position 7,033,965 of record CM029598.1, on the reverse strand, counting down.
GCAGAATCAAAAGGACCATCAAAAGCACGAACTTTATCTAAAATATCCAAAGATTTTTTTAATATTCCAAAAAAAGTTAATTCCACTATTTTCATTTGTTATATTACTAAAGCTAATGATAAGTTGTTTCATAATAGTTAAGGAACTAGTTATAATTAAAAGCACTAAAAGATGAGTTGTAGAACACTTACTAAAGGCCGAGATGAAACGATATTTTACGGTTTTTGTGTATAGTTTCGGTATACAATACATAGTATGGACCTTCAAATGTTCAGAAGAGGCCTTAAGCAGTAATGTGGTTATGATATAACTGTTTACTATTTGAATCTCTGTGGAGCTCACTGACCTGAATGTAGAAGAATTAAAATATTCCATTCTTAAGATCTTCTGTGTAGTATCAACATCATACCACCACATCATTGGCTGCTTTGTCGGTCGATTAAAAAAAAGCTTTGCAAGTACTCAAAGTTTGTTCCTTACTCTAGAACTAACCGTAGTATGTACTCTTTTATTTTATTTTATTTTATTTATTTCTAAATTATTTTCAAATGTTGTTATTCGAATATCCACAACATTTATACATTTATTAAAATAATAATCAACAGATTTTTTATCAGATTTTTCCCTTTCACACTAATTTTTACAATACGATGAAAGAGCGTCTTTTATGACCTGACGACACTGTTTCCATCCTATTTTAGATGGCGGACGATATTCTGTTTTTTTTTTTTTTTCAAACAGTTATTAACAAGTTTTCATTCGGTAGATCATAGAGGAAAACAGGATGGTATTGTGGTTACGACAATTGGAACAAATCCGTCGTCATCTGTAAAACAGATATATTCCATAACGGATAATTAACTTGTGACGGCGTTCATAAAAAACAGATTGTTTTACACAATTTATTTTTTTTGTGACTACGCACTATGTTTTCTTCGTAAACTGCAAAAATCATTTGGGATACATGTATAACTGTGAGCGATTTTCCTCACTGTTCTTCTTAAAATATGAAGCTAACTGTTTTCAATAAAAGGTCATATAATTGCATTAAAACAATCTTTATGTGCCGTGTTTCTTTCAAACAAAGATATGAACGGACGATGACCTTTCCCCCAGCTGATTTAAGATTTAATGTGCGTAAGAAGCATCTCCGCGCTATTAAGCAAACCTGTTATGTAAACAGACCCAGAACGACTGATAATAATAATAATAATAATAATAATAATAATATCTTTATTTAGAGAGAGTAACTCATTTGGATTACACCAATTTTCAATAAGGCTCTCTTAATACAATAATAATTACATAAAATAAACAATACATATTCAATAATAATGATAAATAAAGATGTGTAATACAATTTAAGTACAGCTCTTTGTAAGAACCAGGCAGAGTGCGATATATGAAGGTTTCAGATTTTATCTAAAATGGGCCTAGTAGAAGCAGTAAATGAATACTGCTCAAAAATAATTTTGAGTGGGAAAATATGAGTGGTTGCCATGGTAACGAACACTCTATTTTTGGTTGTTAAGCGTAGTAAAATCTTTCAAAATCAGCTAAATCACCACAATTCAGAGTCTGATTATGAATAGAATCGTGAATTTTTCATTAATGTTCATATGTAACATTGATACAACTTGGTTTAAGCTTCATTTTAGTGAAGATTGCATGTCAACCAAATTTGTAATTTTTTTGAAAAATTTTGCCAAAAAATGCATATTTTCAACTTTTCTGAAATTGGGATTTTTGCGAAATTATCAAATTTTCTCTGGTGTTTTTCATAAAAGTGCAAATGTGTACAGAATAGTTAGCACTGTAGTTATGAAGTTTGGATACTACTTTACCAAATTAAATAGAAAAATGCGTGGGATTTTCTTTAGTTTTATCACCATAGCAACCGATTTTTTCCTTGGAAACGTAATTTTTATTTGCAGAATATTGCAGTTTAAGAGCTTAAATGTCCTGAATTGTTTCATAATCGATAAGAAAATAAATAAAAGCTAACGCAAACTTTAAATTACTATCGTTAAGTGTTGTTGACTTAAATTGTTACCATGGAAACACATATTATCCATAGCAACATCCACTCAAAAACTGCATAAATAGAAATTTATGTAAAAAAATACATAAATAGAGGGTGTTTATTTTCAAATTGGAATATGACTTTATTCTTTGCTTCACTCACAGTCTTGTCTGGGTTTTCTTCTTCAGATGGTTCAATAAATGTAATATATGATGTAACATTGGGGTTGGGGTTTGGAAAAAGGGGGTATGTTGATTTTTAAAATGTTTCATTCAAGTAGATACTTGAAGAGATAATTGCGTTTGGTCGGACTTTGTTTCGAGTTCATCATCTGATAATCCATTTTGAAAGTAAACAGATGATGAACTTCATGGGATTGCAATAGCCGGGCCAACCTGGCTTATGGTAAGGCATGATAGATATGGCCCTTAACAATTGTAAGAAAATTCTGAATTTCTTAGGGCACACATCCGTCTGAGATGTTATTCCACCAGCATAAATCACAAAATTGACCTGTAACATAATATTAAGCTTACAAACCAATAATAGAATCATTGGGCCAAAACATTTCTAAACTGAAACTGAAGTGTGATGGACGGACGGATAGACGGAAAGGCAAATTGAATCAAATTTAAAGTTGGTGGTGACTTAAAAAATAATAATAGTCAATTGGTGATCGCTAATATCAGAAGTGCAGTATAATGGAATGTTTAATATATAGCTATTAACATATCATTAATAGCTCCTTTGTTGTACTGCTATCCCGCAATTGGAATTCAGGATCCCAGAGATAGACGAATAGATAAATCTGCTAACTTGGAATTGTGTTAATCCCGGTAAAATAATTATGCTATTACCGGCAAAATTATCAAATCAAAATTATTGTATTAATTATGAATCATTCCTTACTATGCATCGTTCTACATATATCTCATAAGTTCATTATTCCGACAACATTATATCTTGTTTTGTGTGTGTGTGTTTGTTTGAGGGGGTCAGCTGAAGCACACTTCTTATCCTTCTTCGAAATCTCCTTCCTCTCCTTTAAGAAAGTAAACATGTAAAATGTCATTTCTTTAGGTTGAATCTTCAAAAAATCGTTTTGCTATTCTCAACGTTTTTTTTAAACCTTACATGAATTATGCCCTATTTTCTGTATCTGTCTCTGTAACCTTTATAAAAGACTGTCCCGAGATTTGGAATGAAACCACTAAGCTGAGAATGTCTGCATGATCACAAGATTAATAACAGTAATTATTTGAAGACAAATTCCACACATGGTCTTATTCAATTAACCGCAACACTAGAAACAGCGCAGTACATACCAATCTTATTTTTCTTTGTAGTTATCAATGCTTTCTAGTCCAAACAAGTTGTAATCATTAATGAGACTTTAGTGTCCAATGTGAAATAAAAGAACAAATTTCCAATGTCTCACGAATTGCACACATTTGATCGATTCAAGGTACAAGGGCAAAAACTAAAATAAACACTTTTATGGCCGCACCTCAATTTGGCAGGGGGATGGGGAAGTAGGTTTAACCCATGTCTGTCAGTACATTAGTCGTCACAATATATAGATATAAGAAGATGTGGTATGAGTGCCAATGAGACAACTTTCCATCCAAGTCAAAATGTATAAATGTAAACCATTATAGGTCAAAGTACGGTCTTCAACACGGAGCCTAGGCTCACACCGAACAGTAAGCTATAAAAGTTGGTTTCCATTTTCTAATTTTAGTTTGCCTCAACCAAATCTTATGAAACATGTATACACAATGCTTATTACCACAAAACAGAGTTCAAGTTTGAATTTTGTTGGTGTCACTGTCAACAGTATAATTTGCCTTAAATGGCATGGTTAACCAAGGAAATTTCTCAAAGTGACCATTTGATCTTATGAGAACCTTTCTGGAGCCCTTTTTTTCTGTCATACATACCATATTATATTTTTCGACTTTCATGTAGATTTTTTTTTTATCTTTTCTGTGAATTTAAAAAAGAAGATGTGGTATAATTGTTAATGAGACAACTCTCTTCAAGAGACCAACATGACACAGAAATTAACAACTATAGGTGATCATACGGCCATCAACTATGAGCTTATACCGCAGTCCCACTAGGCCACGATCGCACTACGATCTGTGAAAAATACAAATTTAGACGATCGTAGTGCAATCGTGTAGATCGCAGTAAGGTCGTAATACGGTCGTGGTGAGGTCTTCAAGATTGTGATGAGCGTGGTCATCTTTGAACATGTTCAAAACAATCGTGGTGCGGTCGTGGCGAAATTAGGTCGTAGTTGAAGCGTAGTGAGAGCGCAGTTAGGTCGTGATAAGATCGCAAAGGTCGCTGTTACATCGTAGCGAGAGCGTAGCGAAAGCGGGATTCTATGCGGAGAGACTGCGCTACGATCTCACAGCGACGTTACTACGACATCACTACGACCAGCACGTTCTCACTGCGACCCATCTACGCTTCCACTACGACTATACCACGTTTACACCAAGCTGTTCAAGACCATAGTACGATTCTAGCACGTCCATGCTGTCCTCATCACGCTCTTCTTACGACCCGACTACGTTCTTACTACGACCATCATGCTAATTGTCATTTTCACATGAAATATATAAAAGCCCTCCAGCTTTTGTTTGTCTGTATGTAATTTGGACCTCTTGTCTTTTTTCTCCAACGGCTCAACCCTGCTTAACACATCTCTGTCATCCCTGCTTTCGTTCACTAAAACATCGTCATTTGAGCTTGATGGATTAGCAATTGGTTGTATATAATTTGTCACAAATCGTATGAGTTGGTTTATGACAATAAAAAGACTTGAAAAAAAAGAAAAATTAAGATTCAGGTTACATTGGTCGGTGCGACATCTCTGCTAGATCAGGATTCGTTACTATCAGACCTCCTCTGCCTCTACACCTACACCTACCACCACGCGTTCTGGTAGATTTTGGTGGCATGGCTGTGTTGTTTCCGAGAAATCTAAGTATTAATCAGAAATATAAGGAATGGAACAGTATTTATATGGAACACGATGTTGACGTTATTGCTGAGAAAGTAGTAAGATCGCGGTATGAACGTAGTATAATCGTGGTAAGAATGGGCTATAATCGCAGTAGAAGCGTGGTAAGATCGTGTTGCAATCGGATAACTCGTGGTATGGTCGTAGTGAGAACGTGATGAGCGTAGTAAGATCATGATAATCGTAGAGAAAGCATGTGAGAAAGTGGTATAATCGTAGCAGGATCGTTGTGGAAGCGTAATGAAGACGTAGGTTCATCGTGAAATCAACGAAAAATAACATTTTCATGCCGCTCATACCGCGACCTCACCACGATCTGAATTTATTTTAGATCGCGGTGAGCGTGGTGTGATCGTGGTCTAGTGGGACTGGGGCTTAAGCCCATGCTACATAGTCAGCTGTAAAGGTCCAGAATTGACAATGTAAAACAATTCAAACAAGAAAATCTAACGGCCGAACTTTGGTGTTGGGTTTATATATATTAACATAACCTCCCTTTAGTTTTTCATGAATTTGTGATATGACATTGAGAAGTTATTGAAATTTATTCTTTATAAAAGCGACGGGCGTAACATGTGCTCATGGCGCAGCTGTTTATTTTTATTTTATGGAATAACACCCCTTTCAAAGTCTAGGATCAGCCCCTAAAGGTATGAGTACATTTGAACTGTGCAGTAGTTAATGTACACCTTAGCATTGCATTATCCTGAGAAATAACAAAGAGATTTTACCTTTCTTATGTGTAAATGTTATTAAAAGACCATGACTTTATATGTTTTGTTTTGGTCTGTCCGTCCATCTGTCTGTCCTTGTCACTTCAGTTTCAGTTTGGAAATGCTTAAACCAAATGTTTCTATTATTGGTTTGTAAGCTTAAATTTATGAGTGAGTTTTCAAGTTGAGTCTCTTGCTGTTTGAAATTTGTGAGAATTATTGCGCTAGGAAAATTATAATTTTCCAAAATTTCTTAATTTCTTCCCATTTGTAAAGGACATATATTGTCAGAGCAATACTTTCAAAAATTATATGGACCTTGACAAAAGCTAGAATGTGCTATTGCAATCCCCATGAAGTCGATCATCTGTTAGTAACATTTCATGAATAATTATAGATTACCAGATTGAAACCAAATGTTGTAGAAAAAGTAAAATAACAAATATACGGAACACTGAAGACAATTCTAAACAGAAAGTCTCTAAGCAAATGACAAAATCAAAAGCTCAAACACATCAAACGAATGGATAAAACTGTCATATATTACTGACTTGGTACAGGTATTTTCTTATGTAGAAAATGGTAGATGAAACCTGGTTTTATAGTTAAACCTCTCAATTTTCCTTAAAAGGATTTATGAAAGATTCAAACAAAAACTACCAAACCTCCACTCCTCCCCCAAAATGCCACAGTGTATATATTCAAATTTGTTGAGTCTTCTCAAGGATCAAAGACAGGACTGAGAGTTAAATAGATTAAAGCATGCAGTTATATTCCCATTAGAAAAATGAAAATTATTAGCATAATTATATGTATTTGTAAAAATTATATTATATATATTTTGGTTGGATGTTGTTATGGGTGATATTTATTACCATGACAACTGTTGTAATAATATTTAACCGTTGTAGTTTAGATTTAGAGTGTATATATGCTTTTATGTATTTTCATAAAGGTTTGGAAACAATTGAGAACATTGAAATCCCTATACTGCAGAATTCAACAAATAAAAACTCTATTTCCAAGGGACAAATACATTAATATGGTGATCAAATTCAAGAGAGCCCCACGCAATATTCTATTTATTTTGGTCAAGTAGTATTCAAACTTTGTTACTACAATGCTAGCTATGCTTTACTTATTTGCACTTTTCAATAAAAAAACACATGAGAAAATTTGATAATTTCACAAAACTCCATGATTCAGAAAAAAAGAAAATATGTGTTTTTTTTGGTATATTTTAACAAAAAATTCGTAAGGGTTCCGCGGAACCCAGTGTCTCGCCTACTTTTGCTGTTAATCGCAGGCTCAACAAAAATGAGGAAAAAAATTAATAAAAATATTCCTCTCTATACTATCTTTTGATTGTAAGTAGGTTCTGTCCAAGTTTGGTAAAAATCCAGGATAGTTTATGAATCTAATAAATGTTTTAAAAACTTAATGCAGAATGTATGTAATGTTGACTGGAAGAAAAACTAAGTCCATTTATAAGTAAAATACGGAAAAAATGGAACAAATTTTATCAAAATTTCCTTCTAGATAACTAGCTTCTGATCATAAACAAGCTTCTGTCCAAAAAATTGAAAACAACACGTTAAATAATTTCATGCGTCCGAAGCGCTTTTCTGGATTTACCTTCATCAGGAACGCTCAAAGCCAAACATTTGAAATCCGAGGATGTCCAAGTGTGGTACAAATCCAGGATAGTTTAAGAAAGTTGTTAAAATTTTAAAAACTTTAACAACAGAGTGAATGTAATGTTAACTGGCAGAGAAACTAAGTCCATTTATCAGTAAAATACGGAAAAAATGGAATTTTTTTTTTACAAAATTTACTTCTGGATACTATCTTATGATCATAAACAAGCTTCTTTCCAAGTTTGGTAGAAATCCAGGATAGTTTAAGAAAGTTATTAAAATTTCAAAAACTTTAACCACAGAGTGAATGTAATGTTTCCTGGCAGAAAAACTAAGTCCATTTATAAGTAAAATAAGGAAAAAATGGAATTTTTTTTTTACAAAATTTACTTTAGAATATAATCTTATGATCATAAACAAGCTTCTGTCCAAGTTTGGTAGAAATCCAGGATAGTTTAAGAAAGTTATTAAAATTTCAAAAACTTTAACCACAGAGTGAATATTTGTGGACGCCGCCGACGACGACAACAACGACGACGACGCCGACGACGGAATGTAGGATCGCTATGTCTCCCTTTTTCGACAAAAGTCGAAGGCTCGACAAAAATCTAAAAGTCGGGTTGAACTGCAATCTTAAGGAAGTTCGCTTCTCAGTTTCAGATTAATTAACTTTTCAAAACACTAGTTAATATTGATAGGGGATCACTAAAGGAATCAAAAGAGTAAAAAAAAATATACAGGTCAATGCGCTTGTTTTCGAGATATTACCCATTGAAATTTTGGCGGGAAAATATTTTCTCTTGACTTTTCATAGCTTTATCATTGACAAGTTTACATTCTCAAAAACTATTAAAGAATAATCGAAAGACTTTTACAGATGGCTTATCATTACACATGTAAAAGAAAGATTTATAAAAAGAAAAATGGGGGTCAATGGCCATTTTTTAAAGGCATTCAAATGAATAAAACCAGAGGTTTCCGAAAATCTGACAAAAATCCCAAAACATGACAAGCGAACTACCTTAACTAAGCTCTGAAGCTAAAACCAAGTTATATCGATGTTATATATGAAATTTCTGAAAAAAATTTGATTCTTTATATAATCAGGCTCTCCGACCAAACGTTTTCTTTTCAAGAATCTACATGTATGATATTTAAAAAAAAAATAGACCTACCCCCCCTTCCCCCTTTTTTTCCCCCACCTTTCAACCCCAATGTTACATTATATATTACATTTGTTGAACCTTATGAAAAGAACAGACAAGACTGTGTGTAAGCAAAGCATGCAGTCGTATTCCAATTTTAATATATACACCTTCTATTTATGTATTTTTACATAAATTTCTATTTATGCAGTTTTGAATGGATGTTGCTATGGATAATATGTGTTTCTGTGGTAAATATTGAAGTCAGCAACTCTTAACAATGGTGATTTAGAGTTAGCGTTAGCTTTATGCATTTTCTTATCGGTTATGAAACAATTCAGGACATTTAAGCTCTTAAACTGCAATATTCTGCAAATAAAACTCCGTTTCAAGGAAAAATCGGTTGCTATGGTGACAAAACTAAAGAAAATCCACGCATTTTTCTATTTAATTTGGTAAAGTAGTATCCAAACTTCATAACTACAGTGCTAACTATTCTGTACACATTTGCACTTTTCTGAGAAACACCAGAGAAAATTTGATAATTTCATAAAATCCCAATTTCAGAAAAGTTAAAATATGCATTTTTGGCAAAATTTTTCAAAAAATTTACAAATTTGGTTGACATGCAATCTTCACTAAAATGAAGCTTAAACCAAGTTGTATCGATGTTACATATGAACATTTATGAAAAACTCACGATTCTATTCATAATCAGGCTCTGAATTGTGGTGATTTAGCTGATTTTTAAAAGATTTTACCACGCTTAACAACCAAAAAATAGAGTGTTCGTTACCATGGCAACCACTCATATTTTCCCACTCAAAATTATTTTTTGAGCAGTATTCATTTACTGCTTCTACCAGGCCAATTATAGATAAAATCTGAATACCCTCATGTATCACATGTATATGGCACTCTGCCTGGTTCTTATAAAGAGCTGTACTTAAATACAATAAACAATTATTATATGGCATTACAGTACAAATTTCATGGTAATGTTAAAAGTACATAGATTTGTAGTTATGTTTAAATTCTAATACTGTATTTGATTTTTAATTGAATTAGGAAGAGCATTCCATACTTTTTGTCCATTGTACGAGAAACTAGACTTATACAACTCTGTATTTGGTTTTGGAATTATAAAATTATCTGAGGACGAAAATCTCGTATTGTATTTTTGGTTTGCAGAAGCTGATAAAATAAGACTGGACATATATTCTGGAGCTAAGCCATGTTTTGCCTTATACATTAGTAATGATTTATGATAATGTGTTCTTTGTGTAATCGGCACAATGTTACATTCGTGAAATAATTCGCCTGAAGGTTTGGTGTAATCGTGTTCGTCTAAAATTATTCTTGCTGCCCTCTTTTGCAGTTTTAGTAAACTATCTAACAGAAAGTTATTACAGTTTCCCCATATTGAACAACAATAATCTAAGTGAGGTAAAACGTAAGCGTTATAAAACAGTTGTCTAGCTTTGTGATTTAAATATTTCTTTATCCTTTTTAGTAAAGCTAAAGAAGAGTTAACTTTTTTTATTATATAATCAATATGAGAAGACCAAGATAGATACTGATGAAGTAATTTGAATTAAGATAATAATAATAATGATAATAATAATAATTATAATCCAATGGAAAAATCAAAATAAATCAAAATGAAAAATATTTAATATATTTACATAACAACTTAAAAACACAATAAATACAATACAAATGTAAAAATATAAAATTAGCGTTACTGGCAACATGCTTTTGATTGATATGTATTTAAAAATAAATAAAATACATATCTCAATAAAGAAATTAAATTCACATTATTCGAGCATCTATCGCTGCAACTGCAATAGACGATAAAGTGTAGATGTATTACTGTGACTTCAAATAACTTAGACCATAAGGAGAAAGTTATGAGCCGCTTGAGTATACATCTAACAGAAACATAACTCGTAGAGTATTAAATGAAACCTCAAACAATGTGAAACAATAGCAAAGAGAGCCTTTGATAGAGAGTATTGACAAGAGCTCGAATCATAATTCGAAGAACACATGTTACTTCGAAATATTATACCTCTCTACGCGTGATATGTTGAGCGCTGGCCCATCCCATGTCAATCATAGGTAACTCAAGTATATTTAATACCTAATTTAAAATTATATACCTGCATGTTGAGCGCTGGCCCAGCCCATGCTTAGAGGGTATGGGCTCACTTTGCAACCTGAGACGGATAGCCTCGAGTGAAAAAACCATTTGCGCACAAAAACATGTATCCAAAAGAACTGTCAAATGGACAAACAAATGATTCGTTCACCCGACGAGAGGGCTGCCTAGTTACCCGTTTTATTCAGGGCTGCCTGAGAACTCAGGTAATAATTTTGTGACAAGTAAAGAATGGGTAACATCCATTATTACATTGTCCTCATAGCATGTTGCCAACCACAAACCACAATCTCGGAGGTGTTAGGGGTAGGAGGCGGGTCAATAAATACAGAATAAAATTGTTACAAAAATAAACATGTATATCTATTTTCTTTACAAAATTTCAACTGCTACTTTAAACAAACTTTCTGATAACTATAGACGATGTTGGGGAGGAGTGACCTTAAGGTTGACACGCCTGATTTATCAGATAAAGTAGACTATCAAAACACTGCGGTTAAACAATTTGCAGACATCAATAAATAAGTCAAGATTAAGAGTTAAAGAAACAAATGGCAGCTGCAAGGAAATAAACACTTACATAAACTTTAATTAATGAACATTAATACACATTTATTACTCTACAAGATGTGACAACTTAATCAAAATTACTTTCACCTAGACGACATATGCTGAAAATTCAATTATTTCTAAATTTACAATATGTGCACATCAAAGTTTTCGCTTCAGCCCTAAATTTTCTGTCAAACATTCCATACACAAACGGGTTGACAATGTTGTTTATAATCATCATTTGTTCAATAAACGTGAAAATAATCACCTCATCCTCCGTTCGTTGGATCCAAAATGACGATAATAGATAAGTGAAAAGAGTAAAACTAACTGAGGAATATAACAAAGAATGAATACTACGTTAATAACTATAATCATCAACGAAAACCGTTTGGCGGCAGAAATACGTTCTTCAGGTATTGACCCATTCATCTGCCGTGCAGTGACATCACAATTAGTAGACATATTTTCCTTGTCAGTGCCAATGGACGTATTGTCTAGGTAAGTTTCAGATAATGAGTTACTTACAGAATTGATGTTGGCAAAACTTGTGTCCAAGCTGTTTTGTGATGCCGACATATTTGCGTTTGTTGTGTTCATCCTCATTACATTATTCACTACAGTGAACATTTTACTTGCAATTATCATTTGTCTTCCAATTAACAAATTTAAAATGATCAGTTCCAGCATCACAGCAACGATCATAATAGTTGGATAGAATATAAAAGTTAGAAAGGAGTTACTGTTTTTACCAACTTTCATTATGTTGACGCCGCATATATATCCCGTCACGTTCAATGAAATGTTTGGAATGTGCAATTGTTCGTTCCAGATAATAAACGGAGCAGACACGGAAACTGACAAAACAAATATAAATAGCAGCGATATACGTCTCCATTTAAGGGCCAGTTGAGATCCAAATGGTCGGCATACTTTCAAATACCGCTGTAGAGTTATGACTGCCAGAAGAAATATTGACGAGAACCCAAACATGTTGAATAAGAACCACATAATCTGACAGGAAATAATATATGTAAATTTAACAGGCAGTAAATTTTTCCATAGGTCAAATGGTGCTCTCAAAATGCAGGCAAACATATCAACAAATGCTAATATTGGTATATAGTACTTGCCTTCAGTTTGTTTCAGTCTTAATTTATATACAATCAACACTATCAAATTCCCTACCAATCCAAGTATGAAATATAAAACGAGAAATACGTCGTGTAAAATGTACTTTCTAGCTTCTACCAAATTCCAATATGTCAGTTTTCTTCTACTGAATAGTTCATTTTTTCTTCTTTGACTAATATTCACAAATGGAATTCACTTGATAGAGTATGTAAGAAACTTAGCATTGACAGACATTAAACTAGTAATTGATACCATCTTGTATTTTATAAAGTGTCTTTATAGTATTTGTTTTATATTAGTAAAAGTCATTAAATAGCTGCGATCACATTGCAAAATTATTTTTTTTACAAAGATAAACAAGTAAATACCCCATGTCGTATTGATTTATGTCTGTGCAAGCTGATTTAAGTCAAACAATTATTTTTTTTTTATATCATTATAAATTAATCCGTGATTTTAATAGGAAACAAATTAATCTCAAAATAACTGAACTCTTGACATCATCTTTTTATAATCTAGATACACATTCTAATTATTTACACTCTCACAGATTTATTAAAATGCAAATTTTTGACGCTCATCAAAGATACCATATGAATCCCGCTTATATGAATGTATCTATGTTTTTGTGTTCCAAACCATTCCGGCTAGTTTGAAGGTTATTCAAAGCAAAATAATTATCTAAAATACATAAGACGATCTCATTTGATACAAGATCTCTTTTGTTTACTTATTATATCCGAACTTTTTAAGTATATTACCTTTTCCAACATTTATGAAATCGTAAGAAGCAAAATAATCATATTAGACATTTTCGAAAAGTCATCTACACGGACACTTATACCGACACCAATACCTACACTGACTAAAAAAATAGAGGGACCGTATCAAAATGTCAAAATACACTAAATGAAATTTAAAACTATATTAACGAGGTAAATTATATTAAAAAATAAACTCATATATTTTTAATATGGTGACCCTGCAAATAGGATAGATATCCCATAGAAGAAAAAGACTTCCCTCGTAAAACTTTGTTTGACTCAGCAGAGGTAGAAAAAAAATATAAATTCATTATTCGTTAGTTGGTTTTCTATAATTTTTAATTCAAAATCTGAGCTAGAAACACAAAGTGCTCTCCAATCAGTTTTGGAATTCTTTTAGTGATGATTTGTGATATTCCAACTGTTTTCTTCTAATTGTCGAATCATACTGATTGATCTTTTTCAAGCAGTAAATTACATTTCATGTAGTTTTTGGGGTAAAATAACCAAAATGGGTATTCATCTTATCAAAAGAGAAAATTGGGTACACCTTTTTAAGTTCATGCGTGTTGGAGTTGACTGTTTTGTCCTGAATACGTATAAAGCAACAATATTTGATACATCAGTCTCGCTTCAGATCCATTATTTTTTTATATATTTAGGCTACATTTTGATATAATAACATTACACATTCACAGTACCAAAACAGGAAATATATGGGTTAAGTGAAATACCTTTCTAATGTGTCATAACAACAGAGTAGGTGTGTTTGAATAAAATAAGAAAAGCTTCGTGCTATTTCAGATGTTTAAACTGGAAGTGTATTTCTTAGTTGTATTTTGTTTTACTTTCGTTCACTCATTTTTTAGTGAAAAATTTAGGCATATTAATTATTTTATTTATGAAATGTATAAAAAAAAAAGTGGGACAAATGTTGTTCACTAACTCCTTGGATTTATACAAAAAGTCCATGACTTTATAAGTGGATCTTAAAAATGCATAACTGAAAAAAATTGAGTGTGTGTAATCTAGGTTAATTATTCTTCAACCTCTGCAAATGTTTAGTCTGCCCTTCCACATAATACTTAAATAGAATTTTTTAAATGTTTTTATTAACTTTCAAAATTTCCCCCTGACAACCAACCAGACAATAGTTTTTAGTTGACAAAAGGCCTAAAAGTACATGAGATGCTTTATAGCTAGTAGATACATTTGTTTTTTAAAACACAACTGTCCATGTAAGGATCGTAATTATGCCAAGTGGATAAATTTATCGGTTTTCAAGAGCTAAGTTGACAGCGCGGGTCATCCCTACAATGGCTTCCATTTTCACGATTGAAAAAATTAATCGGCGTTATTGAGAGATGATTTTGACGAAGTAGAATCCTGACTTTCTGTGGAAAGTTCTACTAATTTACACAAAGCCTTCACCCTTTTTAAAAATTATAATATGAAGATCGGTCAATTCTCAGCTTCTAAGCAGAGCCAATAAATCAACAAATCATTGAAAATATTTTTTATACAGTATTTAAAGTGTAAATTATATATATATTTTTTTATAAATGCCTGTGCTCATTGTACACCTTGGGATGACCCCATCTAAAAAGGTTACCTGTCGTCCTAGGCATAGGTGTAAGCGTCAGTGTCGATAAGTTTTCGAAAATGTCTATTGATAAGCCTTGTGTGATCATCAGTGTAAAGAAGTGTATGTAAATTACTGCAAATCTTTAGCTATATTTAATGGTAATAGATCAAAGAATAACCATATTATATTAAATCATGGGAAGAAGACATATATGAACGTAATCGTATGTGTTACGCTTATCCGGGGAATTACTTTTATGCCGATAGTTTACTCTTGCGAAAAACGTTCATCTTCGAAATTTCAATTATATGAAGTAAATATATCTACAAGTATCAATTAACAGTTCTTTATTTGAGATTGTAAATTATAATTTACAATCTCGAATAAAGAACTGCGAATCGTCATTTTGTTTGTATTATTCAAATTTCAGTTATCTTTTCATTGTACTAATATATGTCCTGAAATAAGAATACATGTAGTAGCTGTCGAGATTTTAAATAATGTCTCCCGTGCATCTGTTACCCTTTAAAAAAGTGAAATAGGAACCAGCTCACGTCATTTGGTCTCTGGTGGAGAGTTGTCTCATAGGCAAACATACCACATCTACTTATTTTTAAATCTAACACAGATGATCCTCTAATAAAATATTACTTATCCCTGGGCAGTAATTTTAAATCTTAAATGGACAACCTCAGTTTTAAATACTGTGCAACTTCACAAACATTATCACAAACCAAAATTTAAATACTCAAAATTTTCAAATATTCTTTTAACCACACTTGACCCTCTTCTCTTTTATGTATCGAAATAAAACGTCTCCTGTTATGCGTGCATCACCCTTCGTTCAAATTTAGACAGCCAAATCGGGAATAGACAACATCGGTCAATTCACATGTCAGCTGATAATTCTGGTATCTTAGTATCTAAGATCAAGTAAATATGCCTGTCGTGTGTTGATCAACAGACACGTGATATCAATCAGCCATTCGTGAATTCATTGAAGAATATATATTTATATTTACATGAATTACAACGATTTATTAGTACTTGAAATAAATAATGGCGTAGTCCGACATGCATTAGCGTTTACATGTCTCCGTAAAAACCACGTGCTCGATAAAAAGTTCTCTGATCATTTATGACGGCACCATCGCTATTAGTCACAAACGGAAATTAACGACAGTTTCCATATCTTGTCAACATCGGTCCCCGGCTTATAAATAAGTGCTAATTCTGAGAACTTTATTTGCATTATAAAGCTGACATATAACTCTACTACGCATGTTAAAATAATTACTTCCTCTGTCAACTATTTAAAGACTTTAATATCTACTCAATGTACGATTTATTCACATTTAAATAATTAAGAACAACAAAGTCCATCGCCCTCATAATCAAACCCTTGCACTGGATCTGTCCTGGTAGTGTTACGGGACATATCGCTGGTATATTACACTTCAATTCTTAAAATGAACAAAAATAAATAAAACACATTTTAATAGAATTTAAAGAAATATGAACTGTAAAATGAATTTGTTGAATCTGTTCTTTATGTCATGTATAAATTACTGACCTGCATTATTTGCATATTGAATTGCAAAATTAAGTGTGTATAGACATTTTCAAATTACCGACTTTTGACTCAGGGTTCTATAATTTTTCGACAGGTTACCTACTGTGTGGTAGGACATCCTGGTACTCGGTCAATTACAAGCGACCAACAAAAGTTAAATCAAATATATATAATCGGTGCAATTTCAGTGGGGGGAAAGTTTAAGTTTACTGTTTTCTGATGATTTAGTCGCGTATAGAAAGCATTAAACAGTTAACTTTCCCTCAAAATTGTACCGATTAAAAGCTTGAATTTACTTATGTACGTTGCTCTTGCCTGACCGAGTACCAGCATGTCCTACCACAGAGAAGGTAACCTGTCGAAAAAAATATAAATTCCGGAGTCAAAAGTCGGTAATATGAAAATGGTCTATTTCTTATCATTTAGAAATGCAGAATTAAACGAATCAATGATGTATCTACTTTTTAAAATATAAACGATATTTCTGTATTTAGATGCAAGGCGACGCATCGTATACTGTTTGCTCTTTAGGCAAACTAGGAACAAACTGATATTACACATATATTATTTTATCGGAATCCAAGATCTGTTTAACTTCTGTCCTATTCCATGATAGTTTAAGAGGTTTTAGAAAAACTTACTTATAAAGACATGTACTTACCAGGCACTTTAACTGAAACAAATATGAAACATAAGATCATTTTCTCAGCATACTTTTCTTTAATAAGGATTAATTTTTTTAGCTTTCAATTCTTTTAATTGATGATATGAAACCGAAAAGTCAAAGACCTAAGTTGTCTCCAAAAAGTAGACTGTCACCAGAATATCTTTTATATCTTAATGTACTTTTGTTTGAAAACATCAATCAAATTTAATAATTCTGGGATTTCATGTATGAATGTTATTTTACGAATCCAATAACAAAATTTTGTTGCTGGATATTTATTTTTGTTTAACTAAACTGCTTGTGTAATGTAGAACACTAGAATTTTCATTTATGAATTTAAACAATCATGTGTATGAATAATAAAGTGTAAACCAAGCTGAATGCGTAATATTGTTATGTATACAGATATTCTTACCATTTTTTTCTACATCTGAAAACAAAATAACATTTTTCTATCTCTGTTTTCTTATAACAAAATATATAAGCGACACAAACACACAATATAATTTTATACAATTAATGTTACAAGAATATATTTGTCTTGCTTCTTTCACTTCAATTTCTATTTAATCTCTATTTATCAAAACGGTAATTTCTATCGTCTTCACATTGTTCTAGAGAAAATATATTTCAGATAACGTTTTGTAGAACAACAACCATAAAGCTTTGCTTTCACAAGTAAAACTGCTGTGATGTATTTACAGTTGCAATTAACGCATAATGGTTGTGTATATTGAATTTATAATTATTTTGTTGCATTGGCTAACAAATACTATAAATTCACTGCGATAACTGCTTGTCACAATACACGTGTAAAGAAGCCTGATATCTGACAAACATATAATATGTAGCAGCTGATAAAATCGAGAATAGAAAAAAGCTCTCGCTACAAAACAATAAATGTTTATACCAGGCATTTCAAAATAAAACTTTAGAAGCGTGTTTCATCTACCCACGCTAATTAGTGGCGCTCGAGTCAAAATAGTTGAAAGGCCATATACTCACGAAGAGTTGAACGGTTAGAATTTTTCTTTACTGTCTATTAAAGTCTGAAAAGTCCTAATTTTACTAAGTTTGCCTTATTGCAATGGATTGTCCTAAATGTCACACCAGGCACACATCAAGAGCCTGCCGTTTACTAGTAACCGAGTTCACACAAGCTTTAAGTCGGATGCGTGCTGGTACGTTTTTAATATTGTGTGAAATGTTTAAGACTTTACTTTGACTTTGCATCGTGTTTCTGATAGGCATGTTTTTTTATCTATGGACTTTGATTGTCATTTGGTACATGTATCCCGCCTCTTCAAAGATAAAAACATCGTGTCTAAGAATGACTGTGCATAGATATAAGAAGATGTGGTATGAGTTCCAATGAGACAACTCTCCATCCAAGTCAAAATTTATAAAAGTAAACCATTATAGGTCAAAGTACGGTCTTTAACACGGAGCCTTAGCCCACACCGAACAGCAAGCTATAAATGGCTATATTATTTACTCACAGAAAAGATACAATAGATTGATTGAAACTTGTTTTTGTAACATCCAGCGGCAATCAATCATGTATTTCCAGGACAAGAGCTATTTTTAAAAAAGATGGACTATTTTGTATTAAAGACAGTACAGCTAGTTTGGAAGTCATACACTGGTCAGCTAGACTTAACATGCATACGTTCATCCACCAAATCTAGAAGTGTTCGTACAATAAACTACGTATAGAGTCTCTTCGAGTCTTTCGTATAAGAGCTGCGTATCAGTTACAAAGATTTTAAGAAAATGAAACAATAAAGTTTGCTTACTTTCATAAATTAATCCTATGTAGTATATAATATTGAAACGTTTTAGGTTCAATTTAAAACGAGCCAGTTATTGAAAAATCACGATATTAATAAATGCTGTGAGATTATTATAATTATCCAATCGTAACAATATTATTAACAGATTTAAGTAGCATTCGTTGTTGTCAATGATAATCGCTTTGCTTTAGAGTCAAAGAAACGGCTTTTCGTAATATATAAATAGTTCTTCATTTTGAAACTTTCATGAGGCTTTTTTTTTAGCCTGCAAAATTTACTCTTTTCGTTTTTCAGTCAACAAATGTAAAGGTTAATGTTATTTTGTTTCATAGATTTTAATTTACAAAACAAATAATTATTCGTCGGGTACCAATTTCGTGGATTTTATATGATAAAGATGAAATACGAATTTATATGTTCAATGAGGTATGCGTTCCATACAGGCTTAAAATGGTTGGCAGGTAGGCGTATGGCGCTGAAAGTAAAATGCAATTTTAAAAAAAGGTCCTTCTTTCAAATTGTTTGTTACTTAGTTGCTCTTTTCTTTTCCGTAATGTTCGTCGTATACATTCATTTTGACATTTAAGCTCAAATAAATATTGTATCAAAAGCAAACGCCATATTAATAACATAGATCTCCAAACCTGATTCATGTGAATGTTCAAAGCAATATATGTATATATATAAATATAAATAAGACTATGTGGTATCATTGCCAATGTGACAACTATCCACCAAAGTCCAAATGAAGGTGATGTAAGCAATTATAGGCAACCGTACTGCCATTAACAATGTGAAAAACCCATACTTAATAGTCGGCTATAAAAGGCCCCGACAGGAAAAATATGAAACAATTCAATTGAGAAAACTAACGGCATAATGTGTAAGAAAACAATTTATGAAAAGCAAATATGACAAACATGAACCAACGACAACCACTGAACTACATGCTCCTGACTCGGGACAGGCACATAAAGAATGTGGAGGGATTAAACATGTTTGTGAGCGCTCAACCCTCCCCTAACCGGTAACAGTGGTGTAACAGCACAACATAAGGACAAACTATAAGAACCAGTTGAAAAAGGCTTAAGTCATCAGATCGATACAAAGCAGAAAAACATCAAACAAAAACACAGACCTGACGTGGCAGGGTATTTATCCATCCCTCATCATTGACAACAAAAAAGACACTAATAAACAGATCTGAGAGTACTCGCAGTCACTGACAGCTAGTTCAAAGCCTTGCAATAAGAAACGTGTTCAAAATCTACGACGTACAAGTAGCACACAGACAAACCAAAAGTCTGAGGTTATGGATGCAATATCATCTCTCAACTAATATATATTGATTTTCCAACAGACAAATCTGTTAACAACATTTTCTTCATATGCACAACTCATTATTTGGAATTTCTAACTAAAAAACTCGGAATTCACAATAAAACTTAGAATCCACTATGCAACCAATGCATAATCTACGAATGAGGAGATTTCTTTGAAGTATTAACTCCATCGTTATACTGAATACCGTAATTGCACAAAAATCCTTGAAAAACATCGAAATATATCCGGCTCGTCAAGATGTTTGACTAAACGTTGTTCTAAAGTTTTTACCCCTGCTCTATCTATAGATACAGATGGCCTTCAGAAATATTCAGTAATACAAACCTGTCGAGGTGCTAGACAATGTTATCTTAAGTGCTCAATTGAAAGATCGAATACATTGTCTAAATAAACGCCTTTTTTCTACAAAAATGTTCATTGGTGTTGTTTTGTCCCCTCTAAAATGTGTCATATTTTCACTTCAAATGTCAATGTTTAAAAAGTGAGGCAAAAGATAAGGGATATTCAAACTCATAAGTCGAAAACAAACTGTCGATGCCATGGGAAAAACATTAAACGACGAAAAGACAAACAAAAGTACATAAAACACAACCTGAAAAAACAAGAATTGAGCAACACAAATACCACCAAAAACCTTAATTTATCTCAGGTGCTCCACATGTGACACACTTAATGTAACTTGTGTAAGTAAAAACCATTTGATAACTAAAGTCTAATTCGGTAGAACTCATTTGAAGAAAAGTGGACGGGAATGGGACTACGACCCTTGGAACATATATGTAGTCATCTGTCATGGCGTTTGTAAAATTTCCGAAGGGATGATTTCAAGTTCCCTTCTTGAAACTCTTAGATCAGAAGCTTCCTTCACTACAAAAGTTAAAAGTCTGAAAAGACCAGTTTTGTCTGAATTTGCATGAATTTTACTCGACATTCTTAATTTGTCTAAATAATTTTAAAAATTCTTGACATAGTATGAATTTGTCTAAGAAGGTTCTTGATTTTTCTTGACAAGTGTCTTGACAGTATGAACATTGTCTTAAAATTTCTCGACACTTCCTGTATCATCTGATAAGAGTCTGGATTAGTCTCGACCAATTCTTGACTGTCTTAAATTTGTCTCGATCTGTCTTGACATATTCTTGACATTCTTAATAATGTCTGAATATGTCTCGACATATTCTTGACATTCTAAATAATGTCTGAATATGTCTCGACACATTCTTGACAATCTTAAATATGTCTTGACACTATCTCAACAGTATAAATTTGGCCTGAAATGTGAACAGACTTATTCTGCACTGTTTATGACATTCTATTGCTGTTATTTACTCCTTTTATTATGGCTAAACTAAACTTTGAAGAATCAAGGATCAATTTGGTATAGTAAGATACCCTTTTGGTGCAACTAAGTTGGAATACCCTGAATAATTCCCCATGTAGTTTAATTTTGATTTATTTTAATTAAACATTTAATTAATTGTTTTCACTTGGAATATAAGTCAAAGTTACTAACAAACAGCATTTAGATTTTTGCTGTCCGCAAAACTGCCAGTCAAATTTGCTTTACTAAAATAGGTGTCTTACAGGCAGTTTTAAAATGTGACCATGTGTTTCTTTTGGACCCCACAATTCATCTTTTGGGTTTATGTGGATAAAAAGAGGGTGGGGGCTTTCGTTTAGGTCAAAGAATTTTTCCCATCTTGATTCAAAACCTTATTCATTTTTAGAACAACCCAAAACATTTTTATTCAAATTTTAGTGTTGAATTTTATAATTTTTGTCAAAAATAAATATTTGTGATAACTCCTTCCTGAAAAGAAAACGAATGTTTAGAACTATATTGTGCATGTCTGTTTGAGATCCATTTCATAAGACCAATGATTTCTATAGAAATAGAAATCATTAATGGAACCCATTATAAATACATTTTTTTTATTATTCCTGGAGTAGATAATAATTTTCTTTTAATATTTGGGAATTATTCAATTTGTTTTTATGTTAAAATAATTAACTTCATAATTTTGATGAAAAATCCATTTTAATTCAATTTTTTCATCAAATGATGATTTTCATTTTCATCTATCAACAAACTTTTGAAATTGTAGTGGCATGTTCGGTCAACTGATAAGTTGTATGGATGATTACAGGTAAAGCAGTAATTTCTATTTGACAGTTGTGTGTACTCTTGGGTGTGGAATACCTTAATTTTATGGGGAACATCCTGTCCATGTGTAATACTTAATATATATATTCCAACAGATGACATTACACAAATTTTCTTCTGTTAAATGAATGATTTGTATATCATCATGATTTGTTATTTATATAAACCACATTTTGGTATAATAATTATTTACCATATCAACATTGAATATTATGAATGTAGAATGAAATATGTCTACAGTATGATTGGTTTTAATCATTTAATTTATAAAATTTAGGAATCAAAATTTGTAATTATTTAAAACCCACATTCAAATTGTTTTATATCAACACACCTCATTTGAATTATTTTATACTTTAGATTTCATAGCCATATTTGCATTTGTAAAATATTTATATACCCAAATTTTCAATTATTTTACATGCCCAACTTTTATTTTTGTTGTAAGAAGTGTAACTTGGAACAACAGTATATCATATAAAGAGAAATAAAGATTAAAGTTATATCATGAATATTGGTCATGATTTGTAAAACTCAGAACTGTCAAGTAAATTTAAGACACAATTCAAAATGTTCAGAATGTGTCAAGCCATACTGAGAAAAATAAGAATGTCGAGAATATGTCGAGAAATATCAAGACAGTATTCAAATGTCAAGAATTTGTCAAGAAATTTTAAGACCATATTCAGAATGTCGAGAATATGTCGAGTAAATTTCATACAAATTTAATATAAATGAGAATTTGTCAAGAAAAATTAAGACACGAGTCATACTTTTGGAGAATGTCGAGTAAAAGTTCATGCAAATCAAGACAAAAACTGGTCTTTTCAGACTTTTAGACTTTTGTAGTGCTTGTAAGCGGTACTCTCCATAAAAAAATCACGATAGGAAATGCAAGCTCTGAAACTAAAATATCGTATCAGCTTGTAGATATATACTCCATATGCAGACGTTGCTGGAATGTTGCTACATAAAAATGGAAAGTTAACAATTGGACGCTGAAATCATCCCTTTTGACGTAACGTTTTGCTCATAACCGACCCTCATTGTCTAGATGAAAGTCAAGATACGGGGGCAGATTTTACTGTACCTGTTGTATTCTTTATTTCATTCTCGATGGAATAGATGCTTTAAACATAATCATCAAGCTTTTTATTATTATATAGTGAGAGAACATAATCTATACAGCAGAAGGTGAACTTAAAGGATAATGCTAGCTTCTTTATATGAATAAAGGAACGAGTCGACAAGAAGAGGAACACAGTTGGTTCCCAATGCCGATTGTTTCTTGAAAAAAAAACTCTTCTAAACGTAACATAATTGTTGTCAATCAAGAAATCAGAGATTTGTTTTGTTTGAATCAGAGTGATTTTTTTTTACAAGACGTTAGTACGATTTATCCCTTCCTAGGACTAGATACTTGTATCTTTGTTAGGCATTCTTTTTTATGAAATACATTAAAGCAGGTCCAATTCTTTCATTTTGTTTTATAGTTTGGAATGAAAAATACTAGTACAAAGTGTATAAAAGTCAATTGTTTTAATACTATCGCAAGGATAAAGATTAAGATTGTATGTACTCTAAAAGATCTTTGGAATTTTTAAGTATCCACATCTGATTCTAGAGAAGCCCGTTTTACATCAACTTTGAAGCCCAGCTTTGATTTCTGATAAAATAGTGTTGATAATTTAGAAAAAAATTTCGTGGAGCAGTTGGAAAATCAAGCAATATAATATAAGTAAGAAGATGTGGTATGATTGCCAATGAGACAACTCTTCGCAAGAGACCAAATGACACAGAAACTATAGGTCACCGTACGGCCTTCAACAATGAGCAAAGCCCACACCGCATAGTCAGCTATAAAAGGCCCCGAAATGACAAATGTAAAACTATTCAAACGAGGAAACTAACGGCCTAATTAATGTACAAAAAATGAACGAAAAACAAATTTATTATACTTCATGTCAAAATGCCAGATTTTGATTGGTTAATACGAGGGAGACAATTTACTCTATCCCATGGAAAATACTCTATTACCCTCACGGAGACGCTTACTCAAGTGTGCACTTTAATAAATACGGATGATTGTTATGTACAAGACGACATAGTTTTTTACTTTGAATATGAAATTCAATAGACAGTAATAACAGAACATTCAGTATAATAAATTAAATAACACATATCTAAGAGGGTGATAGAGCAGATTGTTACCCTCGAAAGACATCGAAAAGACATTACAGGCTCCTGACTTGGGACTGGCACATACATACATAATGTGGCGGGGTAAATATGTAAGCGGGATCCCAACCTCCCCTTACCTGGGACAGTGGTGTAACAGTACAAAATAAGAACGAACTATACAAATCAGTTGAAAAAGGCTTATAACGCTGTTTGTAAGGACACTTATGTAGTTTAGGTATCAAAGTTGTATTGAATTTATTAGATTTCAAAGTTAATCCAAAAATAACTAATGACTTAGGTTAGATATTTCGTTAGCACAAACAACTTAAAACCTTTTCTTAATTATTTAATATACTAGATTAATTTGATTGATTGATTTATTGATTGGTGTTTAACGCCACTTTCAGCACTATTGTGGCATTTCGTGGCGGTCAGTTTTTATTGGTAGAGGACGCCTGACTACACGGAGTGAACCAACGATCTCGATAGGAAAACTGACAATCCCAATTAATTAAGATTGGAGTCGAGTGCACCTGTCACATGAGAGATTAGAACTCACAAACTCAGTGTTGACAGGTTAGTGATACAGTGGTTTGACAACTTAGACCACTCGGCCAATGAGGCCCTCAGATTCGGTTTCAAGATTAAGCTGCACTGATAGCCTATTTTGCCGGAGAAAACATCATTAACATTGTTTATTTGTTAGTTAGAATTCATACTAAGGTCATCTTTCACTGGCTATAAATGATGGTTCTAGCCCAGAGTTGAATACCGTACTTCAAGGGTTTGTTTTTGCATATTTCACTTTGGTTTTATAGATAGTTGTCTTATTAATAAATCATCATTTGTCCTTACTTTGATATTGTGCAGAATTATCACAACCAAGTGTAATGAAGAAAATGCGTATGTCCATCTATACATATCAATGTTGTTCTCTCACTTAATACACATTGAACATTGGATAGATGAAAACTGTGCAAATAAAACTGCACATATAGTAAAAGATTCGTGGAAACAAACTTTTTTCTAGGCATTAATTATGGAACGCCGTAACTGTCTTATAGTGTAAATATTTAATGTGTTTTGTCGCTTTGTCTTTACGTCCTGTCATTTCTTCTCTATGTTTTGTGTAAGTGCCATTATTTCCTGACACTGCATCTCTGTGTTATATCAAATTAATCATTTGTTTTGTCACACAATTGTATGATATGTCATTGCTATTCTTTGTTATGTGCAATATGCATTACATTATGTTGTAACTACTGTATATTCTGTGAATACCTCTAAACTTTATGATCAAACACCTTTACGTTCTTTCACATTTCCTCTATGTTGTGTCTATTCTTCCTTTAAGTAAGTCATTTAATAATTGCGTCCTATCTCAAATGTGATTGTTATGTTGAATGTTCTAACCGTTTTGTTTTGATACATCTTAGTTCTATGAAAACCTCATGATATTATATTTTAGTGGCTTTATGTTGTTTGTATACATATGTATCTTCTGTGAAAAATATAATATATCATGGTATAGCTTATATGCGTTTTGCCAAACAATTAATACTTTCTGTTAACATTCAAGATGTCATGTGAATCTACTGGTACGTTATGTGCAAACACCTATTACATTATGTGCAAACCCCTATTACGTTATGTGCAAATGCCTATTACATTATGTTCAAACACTTATTACGTTATGTGCAAATACCTATGACAATATGTGCAAACACCTTTTACGTTATGTGCAAACACCTATTACATGTACGTTAAGTACAAATACCTATTTCATTATGTGCAAACATCTATTACGTTATGTGCAAACACCTATTACATTATGTGCAAACACTTATTATGTTACGTGCAAACACCTATTACGTTAATGGCAAACGACTATTATGTTATGTGCAAACACCTATTACGGTAAGGTAAACGCCTTTTTAACACAGATTAAAACAAAACGCATCAATGATATATACATTTACAGTAATCGAAAATAAAGAAAATCAAAAGAATGTAACATATTAAAAATAAAATCCAACCGCATTTCTTTACGGAGAATGTGAACGGAGAATAAATTGATGCTCTCTTTCACGTCCGCCAACCGGGTCATTATATAGGTCGCTGTAGTTTGCATATATACTAAATACGTATTGTTTTGGAAGACAGCTTACTTATATATATAAATATATAATAACTGTGCTTAAATTCATAAAACATGTACATATACGTGTATTTGCATATTATTCCTCAATATGGTTTTAGTATTACTGTTAAACATTTTCACATTTTCACGGGGGGGTCTCAACATGAGTTTTGTGAGTACAGATGTGCAGCCGGGATTTTACACCCCCCATTCATATATTGAAGTCTTGTGAAATCACGACCCATAAAAATATTTCATGGCAAAATCAGTACCCATTCAGATATTCCTCAGATATCACATATTCATTTTTTTAGATTTTAACTTGATTTTAAACGATAAATTAAGATTTAATACAAAAATCTAATCGAAAGATGAAAATTACTGACCCATTGACATATTACCTTGGTGAAATCGAAACCCATTGATATATTTGACGTATCAAAAAAGTGACCCATTCCAGCGGCACATTTGTATATTTATAACTTCATATAAGAAGAGACCCCCCCTCGTGAACATATTTGCAAGTAATTATATGAACTATGACGGACAGGTCAACTGTGTTGCTTTATAGTATAAAAGCAAAATAAAAGACTAAAAACAACCAAAAACAAATTGAAAAAAAAAAAAAAAAACAGCAAAAAAAATTCAACCAAATACAAATGATAGTTCCAGGTATCTCTTGAGTTCATGATATTGTTTAGAAATTTTATCATATTAATCACCTTGTGTCGTCCGTGATATAATTATAAAATTAAAGCATATCTTGATAAAACATTAGAATAAAGGTCCCCTTTTTGATAGATATCTTGGTAAAATCCTACTTTTAATTTTGGATGTCTATACTTTATCCTGGTAAATGTTTTGCGGTAGTTTCAAAGAAGTGCAGCCTGAAGTAACAATAACAATTCCCATTGTTTCTCCCGACTGCACCCCCGGACTAGAAATATAACGGGTGTAAGAATAATTTAGTATTTAAGATACTTGAGTTTTGGCGTATAAAAATTGAATATGGTCCCTAATTTACCCTCCCGGTAGGCTATTCTAGCGAGAAACGTGTGCCAGTTTAATACTACTAATGCAGGCTCTTATCTGGGACTTTCTTTTAAATTAACAGGGAGTTTTTGCAAAGTTTGTTTTCCAGATATTAGACAATGATATTTTAGCGGGAAAAATGTTCTCTCTTCATTTTTCATATCTTTTTTTCTAAAAACTGGTGGAAAAAATGAAATGGGGTAAACAAATAAATATACTAGCTGACTATGCGGTATAGGTTTTACTCATTGTTGAAGGCCGTACGGTGACCTGTAGTTGTTAATTTCTGTGTCATTTGATCTCTTGTGGAGAGTTGTCTCATTGGCATTCATACCACATCTTCTTATTCTTATAGTCAACAAAAGAAACGATACAACACTTTTATCAAAAAATTATTTTACCGTTTGGTAGAAAACTATAACAATTAGATAGAATGTGTATTTTTTATCGTCTCGGACAGTTACTGGACCAAATACGGATGGATCAAAGTCATTATCCGGAATTTCAGTTTGCGGGATTTAATACGTCAAATATATCAATGGGTTGCGATTTCACCAAGGTAATTTGTCAATGGGTTAGTAATTTTCATCTTTCGATTAGATTTTTGTACACATCTTGATTTATCGTTTAAAATCAAGTTAAAATCTAAAAAAATGAATATGTGATATCTGAGGAATATATGAATGGGTACTGATTTTGCCATAAAATATTTTTATGGGTCGTAATGTCACAAGACTTCAATATATGAATGGGGTGTTTTTACAAAATTTACAAACGGGCAATTTTAGAAAGATTTGTTATAAATCATGTCAGTACCGAAGTATTGACTACTGAGCTAGTGATACCCTCGGGGACTGATAGTCCACCAGCAGAGGTATCGACTCAGTGCTGTCAAAATGAAAACAACACGTTATATAATTTCATGCGTCCGAAGCGCTTTTCTGGATTTACATTCATCAGGAATTTAACGCTCAAAACCCAATATTTGAAAGCCCCGGATGTATAAGTACAAAAAAGTTGAAGAGCTTTATGACAAAAAATATCTAAAAAGTAGCAAATGTAAAGGACAACGACTGTCTCTCATCCTACGTTAATCTATTGTACTTTTACATGTAACAATCATCGCATTCAAGAAATGGTATGTGTACATTACTATAAATCTCTTTCATAGAGAAAAATGCTAAAAAGATGAGTGTTCGGAAAATACATAAATATTCAGAGAGATGATTTTTATACGGAAATTGAAGGGAGTATTTTTTACCCTTAAAATATGAAATACGCTATGATTGCTATGAGACACACATCCCCAAAAAACAAATGGACAGGGGTTTTATGAACTACAGGTGACCGTATGGGATAACACAAATGTAAAAAAGTTCGAAAGAGCAAACTAACAGACTGATTTAAGATCATAAAATTAAAACATACACAGAGGGCAAATAATTAAGACATACACAGAGGGCAAATAATTAAAACATACCCAGAGGGCAAATAATTAAAACATACACAGAGGGCAAATAATTAAAACATACACAGAGAGCAAATAATTAAAACATACACAGAGGGCAAATAATTAAAACATACACAGAGGGCAAATAATTAAAACATACACAGAGGGCAAATAATTAAAACATACACAGAGGGCAAATAATTAAAACATACACAGAGGGCAAATAACGACAGCGACTTAACTCCAGACTACTTGTACATAAAGATTGTTGCTAGATAATATATGTTTCAGTCCGCTTAACCCTCTTCTAGTCTAAGGACAATGGTTTAACAGCACAATAGTAGAAACAAACTGTCAAAACGAATAAAAAAGAACATAGCTAGAAGTACCGATCTTAAGGTACTCACAGTCACTGAAAGCTAGTTCAAAGCCAAACTTCAACTAACAAAAGACGCCTTTAGCGATGTGTGAATCATGTATTACACTTTTAACGAATTTAGTTTAAAGACATTTTAAGTAGTCTAAGAAAAGCATGACTTTGTACAAAGCCAAAATATAAGTATTGACTGAAAATAAAAACAGGGCCAAAAGTGTTTATAACGGATAGCAACATATATTAATTTCGTATTAAACTTTTGAACATGAAATCAAAGTTTGGACTGATAAAAACATTGTAACACGATTTCTTCATAATTTGAATTGATAACCTTTCCCAGTAATTTTGTTTAAATACCAATAAGCTAAGGCATGCATTGATCTATCATTAATATTCTAGCTCTATATACATGTACATATACAACATCACCATACAAAGAATGCTATTTCTGTTTGTACTGACATTTCTAAAGCTATAGTAAAACTTGTAAATTATATATAAGTATCTATGATATATTTTAGAATTTAATCATGGCTAATTGTTGTTTATTCTTAGAAAATGCCTCAACTAATATGATTCCAGTTAAACATAGATTACGTTCAGAGCACTAAATATCAGTAATTCTCAAAACCTGCCAAATTAGGCTACGGGAATCTATGTCTTGGGTTAGACAAACAATAACATTTTATAAACAGTTAGTGATTAGGGACTTTCCTTTTTGAATTTTCCTCGGAGTTCAGTATTTTTGTGATTTTACTTTTAAGTTATCAGGAAAATGAAACAAAATATAAAAAAAAAAAAAAAAATGCAATCAGTTCTTTCATATTTGATTGATTTGATTTACAGTCAGTGCCATAAGGTAAATTTATGAGGTATAAACTGAAAATTTTTGATTATTTAAAAAAAACAAAAAAAGCACATCAAGTTAATCATGAGTTCTATTATATTTTTCTATCAATTGAAATAAAAACATATCTTTATTGACCTATGTCACACACTGTGAATAATGGCATTAATCAATACAAAAATTAGAAGATCTGATATGCTTGCCAATCAGTCAAGACACCAAATTACAAAGAGGGTAACAAGGACAGATCACCGTACGGCTTTCAACAATGAGCCAAACCCATACAGCACAGTAAGCTATAAAAGGCCCCGAATTAAAAAATGAAAACAATTTAAACGAGAAGGTTTTCAACTCCATCAAGCAAATTTGACCTTAAATGGATTTGACTATTAAGTTTAGGTCCTTTTCGGACACATAGCTCTTCAACTGTTTCGGTTCTTATATATCCTTGGCTTTCCAATGTACGGCTTTGAACGTTCTTGATGGAGGTAAATCAGAAAATTGATTATGAAGCTCGAAATTTATAAAATGTTTTTTTTTTTTTTTTTTTAGGGTCGACATCGCTGCTGGTGGACTATCAGTCCCCGAGGTTATAATCAGCTCAGCAGTCAGTGTTTAGTTACTGACATTATTTATAGCAAACCTTACTAAAATTGTCCGTCTAAGGTTTCAACTCCTTCTGGCAAAATAGACCTCATATGTATTTGGCTATTAAATTTAGATCCATTTTGGTCATAAAACTCTTCAAATGTTTCGGTTCCTATACATTCTTGGCTTTCAAATATTCGACTTTTAGCTATCCTAATGGAGGAAATCCAGAAAAGCGCCTTGGATGCATGAAATTTATAAAGAGTAATTTTTATTTTTTTTCAATATTCAATAATTAAGCTTAATTGAAATTTGTTGGCAATAAAACTCATCAAAGATATCAGGTTTATAATTTCTTACGCAAGACGTGCTTTTCGTCAACATACAATGTAAGACTCATCAGTAGCTTTCAAATCAAACGTTGGATGGCTAAAATAAAACACGAAACTTGAAAGCATTGAAACACAAAATTCTGTAAAGTTGTGACAAATACCATGAATACGGCTAAATCCAGCTTTGCTCGTTGGTAGAAAACCCTTAGTGTTTCTAATAATTCAACGTTTTATAAACACAAAATTTATGGAAGAAATTAATATATCAATGATTTTTTTATGTCAACATAGAGAGCTGGCTACTGGGCTTGTGATACCATCAAGGACGAAACGATACATAACTACTCTGTAATTAAAAACTGCTTCGCTTCATTCGTATTTGAAATTTGGATATAAGCTTTATTCCTGGATATTTTGATAATACTGAGCTCCCTCTTATTTGTTATATTTACAAGAAATCTACCGGAAATATGTGTTTAATTATAGCCAATTGTGTAAAGATGTTAATATCAGTGAAAATACACCTACTTCATGTAATTGTAGTAATTCCGAATACATTTATGGACCCATTTCCCATGTTATAACAGGAGATCTTAACATCGTTCAAGACCGAGAGTTAAAATCATTCCTCAGTAAAGGACCTAAATATCGTCCCCCGTCAATCATTAATTGGAATGAGTGTCGTAATATCATCCACGACTCACTCCATACTTACTGTTTAAAATGGATAAAACGGGAAAAAGCTGACAAAAATCTTTGGACTCTTTTTAATTCAGTAATGAACATAGTTGATATACGTATTCAACATTTTAAAGAACATTTTACTCTTAACAACAACCATAATAAACCTATTTCTCGTATCAAACATAAACTTAAAGAACTAGCCAAGGAATTTGTTTTTGTCCCGGCCGATAAAGCTGCTAATAATATCATTATTGTTTGACGTAAATTTTACATTGAGGTCCTGAAAAAAGAAATCACCAATTCACCAACATTCCAACTGACTCCATTTTCAGAAAACGACATCTGTAACAAACATAAACTTTTAGCTACCTCTTTACAAGCAGAACCAAATACAATGAAAGTCCCAACTATGTACTGGCTTCCGAAGCTACATAAAACACCTTACAAATATAGATTTATTTCGTCTTCAAGCCATTGTTCCACTACTAAATTGTCTATTCTTCTTACCAGTTCACTTGGTACAATCAAAACCTGATAATAAATTGTTCAAATAAGGCCTTTGAAAATAGTGGAATTAATTACTTTTGGAGTGTCAAAACTCGTTGGAAGTACTTGATAAATTGCATGCTTATATTGGTGATTTTGAATCTGTTCAAAGTTTTGATTTTTCTACCTTGTATACCACATTGCCTCACATTCTCATTAAGAAAAATTCACACACCTAATTAAATGGGCATTTAAAAGTCAGAATGTGAATACATATGTTCTAACTCTTTAGGTCATTTTTAGTAGCAATAAACAAAAGAAATATGTCAATTGGACATGCTTTGATACTATATCTGCCCTTGAATTTTACTAGATAATATTTTTGTTCGCTTTGGAGATTCCGTATATCGTCAGGTTATCGGAATTCCAATGGGGACTAACTGTGCACCACTTATTGCGGACCTGTTTTGTATTGCTATGAGTTACAATTTATGACTAAAATCAGCAAAGACCCATCGAAACAACATCTGATACAAAATTTAATAATACTTTTAGATATTTGGATGATATATTGGCTCTCAATAATGACGACTTCAGTATGTATACTAAAGAAATTTATCCTGTTGAACTTACTTTAAATAAAGCTAATACTAACAATGACCACTGCCCTTTCCTCGATCTTGATATCCATATCATTAACGGAAAGCTTAATACAAAAATTTATGATAAAAGAGATGATTTTTCATTTCCTATCGTTAATTATCCATTTTAGATGGTGACGTTCCTTGTCACCATCTTACGGTGTTTATATATCTCAACTTGTACGATTCGCTCGTGTATGTAACAACGTTTCAGATTTTAACGAAAGAAATTTATGTATTACTGAAAATTATTACACCAGGGTTTTCGATATCACAAACTAGTCAAAACATTTACTAAATTTTATCATCGGTATAAGGACATCATTCGTAAATATAGCTCAACATGCAGACTTCTTATACGTTCAGGTATTTCACATCCAATCTTTTATGGTAATATTCTTTATAAAGCACTAAAATGTCAGTATTCACCTCAGAAGCTAACAAAACCTTTAAATAGACTTATTAAGAAGGGATATAGTTACGATACTGTTGTCAGGTCATTAAAGATTGCATATTTTGGCTTTAATATTGATTCACTTATAGGGTCTTTGCATCGGAACTAAACACATTTATTTAAAACCAGTTGTTGGCATGACACGGGTTATGCTCTTCTCATATATTTATGATGGTATGATACTAAACCCTAACGGGAGGGATTGTGCCTGATATTCATATGATGAAGACATAATCTTTCAATCAGTTTAATTGAGGTCTGGAGCTGGCATGTCAGTTAACTGCTAGTAGTCTGTTGTTATTTATGTATTATTGTCATTTTGTTTATTTTCTTTTGTTACATCTTCTGACATCGGACTCGGACTTCTCTTTAACTGACTTTTAATGTGCGTATTGTTATGCGTTTACTTTTCTACATTGGCTAGAGGTATAGGGGGAGGGTTGAGATCTCATAAACATGTTTAACCCCGCCGCATTTTGCGCCTGTCCCAAGTCAGGAGCCTCTGGCCTTTGTTAGTCTTGTATTATTTTTACTTTTAGTTTCTTGTGTATAATTTGGAGTTTAGTATGACGTCCATTATCACTGAACTAGTATATATATTTGTTTAGGGGCCAGCTTAAGGACGCCTCCGGGTGCGGGAATTTCTCGCTGTATTGAAGACCTATTGGTGACCTTCTGTTGTTGTCTGTTCTGTGGTCGGGTTGTTGTCTCTTTGACACATTCCCATTTCCATTCTCAATTTTATTTGATAAGTGTTTGGTACTAATATAAATTTCCACTTCGTACTATGAACATCAAAATTATTTATTTTGTTAAAATATTTCCTTTCTCTATTGTAACTGTATACGTATACCTAACAACAAAATTATTTTATTTACCTGTGTTTAAAGTTATTGCAAATGGCTGATATTTTTGTTCGAGCATATTGTTTTTCTTAAATTGTTTAACATTTCATACCGATATAACATGTTACTTTTATTATTCTTCCCTTAGTTTATTTATTTTGAATTTACATTGTATCATAGGTCAAATTTATTTGTTCAGTGTATGTTCAATGGTGTTACTATGTCCTTTGATTGAGTTAAGCTGTTTCAGTTGATATTTTATAGCATGTCTTTCTATGTTGTGATGTTACACTATTGTTTCAGAAAAAGGGTGAAGGTTTGGTACCATTAAAACGTTTAAACCCGCTGCATTTGTTTGCACCTGTCCTAAGTCAGGAATCTGATGTTCAGTAGTTGTCGTTTGTTGATGTGGTTCATAAGTGTTTCTCGTTTCTCGTTTTTATATAGATTAGACCGTTGGTTTTCCCGTTTGAATGGTTTTACACTAGTAATTTTGGGGCCCTTTATAGCTTACTGTTCGGTGTGAGCCTAGGTTCCGTGTTGAAGACCGTACTTTGACCTATAATGGTTTACATTTAAAAATTTTGACTTGGATGGAGAGTTGTCTCATTGGCACTCATACCACATCTTCTTATATCTATATAATAATACATTTATTGCATATCTTTAATAAGTACTATCATCTCGTATTAATCTCAGTTAAAGAGAAGCGGACAATAACAAAAGGATAACTTATATGTGGAAGACAATGCGACAACGCTATGGCAAAAAATGGCAAAAAAAAAAAAACAAAAACAAAAAAAAAAAAAAACAAAAAACAAAACAAACGAAGAAAAAAAGACAAAAAATAATAGTCACCAAAAACACAATATAGAAAACTATAAAAGTACCTGATGAAATATAATAAGTTGGAACATTTCGTAACTACTTCGCAAAAGGAGAAAATTCACAGTGCAAAGACTACTTACCAAAAGGTTGAACAGTAAATGCCATGCCAAGAAATATAAATGCTTCCAAATACATCTTCAAATATCGGAACCGAAGTATGACTTTTTTTTGTCTTAAGAATTAAGCTTTGAATAGAAGTCTTGGCCACGCCTTGTCGTAATAATAATTCAAGTACGCAATATGTTATTTTAATGACAAAAAGTACATCAGAGGTTTTTAATCTGTATATCTTTATTTACATTTATATATTTATATATTTGATATAATTTTGATTTCCCATTACAATTTGGTTGCATAAGAGGAAAATCAATATATGCATATAGATATACATGACAATACATAAATCAAAATAATAACTAAAAGCAAATAAAAAAGTTTGGCTGTACCTGTAGAAGTCTTATAAGAAACGGAATATCACATCCAAATATTTACGGTGATGTTGTTAACCGAGCCAGTAAATTTAGATACGATATGGGTAAACTTATCGATTCTTTGAATAAACTTATTCCTAAAGGTTACCAGTAAAAGTTTTACAATCTGTCGATATCTATAGTTTGGCATTGCACAGGGTCATGTTTTCTCTGGCTGTTTAGAGTCTTTACACTTATTCAATTTGATGTTGGATCAGTACTGATTGATATTTAAATCACAGACACATGATTTCCGATTTAGCTGTCATCTCTTAGGACTCTCAGATCTGTACTTTGTGTCTTTTGTTTTTTCGTTAGGGTTTTTATGTATGTGTTTTGTACCAATCTAATGAGTTAAGCCCTTTTCAATTGATTTTTTTAGTTCGTTCTTTTGTTGTAGTATTACACCACTGACCCAGGTTAGGGGACGGTTTGGTGATAGGAAACCTGCTTAACCTCGCCCCTTCTGTATGTTCTTGCCTCAAGACAAGAGCCTGTTATTCAGTGGTTGTCGTTTGTTGCTGTAGATCATATTTGTTTTACGTTTATCATTTGCACATAAATCAGGCGGTTAGTTTTCTCTTTTCAATTGTTTTACATTTGTCATTTTGGGACCTTTTATAAATGACTATGCCATATGGGTTTTGCTCATTGTTTAAGGTCATACGGTGACCTATATTTGTTAATTATTTGTCATTTAGTTTCTGCTGGAGGGTTCTTCCACTGGCAATCATACCAATTTTTTTTTTCAAATATAAAATAATAGAGTTATCACATGTGCATCTGAAAGGTCAGTAGTTCATGAATTGAAATTGAAAATTGTTGTGTTGATTGTGTTACAATCTGTGTAATAGTTACATCCGGTGATATGTCATTATAATGTGGAGCACGATTTGCTTTGATTGGCTTTTTATCATTTGCCAATCTGACAAAATAATTATATTATTATTATTGTTTCAATTTATTTTTCTTGGGGCAAAAGAACTTGTGGTAATGACGTTCGGAAGCTAGGACTTTATATTCACGTTATTTCTTTAAAATAACCCCTCTCTATCTCCCTGTATTAAGATTGCTAGATTTCTTTAATCACGTAGACATATCTTGTTTTTCTTTCTACATTTTCACGTGAAAGTAATATTCATGTTGTTTATAACTAGTGCAATACATATTACTGGTGAGTCGAGAGCAATAAACAGGTTCCTCTTCTTGCGATAATCGTACCTAGTTTTAGAAGTTGTTAATTTGCCTTGGTTCACCAACTGATAAACAGTGGCCGATTTTGGTTTTATTAGCTCTTCAATGATTGTATTAGGTTTTTGCAAGAATCACTGAGGAGACATTAATTGTCTAAATGCTCATCTAGTGCAATAAATGGGAACCGATAATTTTGATATAAGTATTGTTAATCAATTACCTGTGTAACACTATTTAAAGAATATGTTGATGCGTCTGGTTAGACTGGTATCCATTGTGAAGAAGATATTTACGAGTGTATTAGCTCCCCTTGTCCAGACCCATTTGTGTGTTATGATTACCTGGATAATTATCAGCGTGCTTGTCTCGAAAATAATCCTATCTGTCAGTTACGGGGATGGATAATAAGTTCGTAAGTGTTTCTCGTTTCTCGTTTTTTATATAGATTAGACCGTTGGTTTTCCCGTTTGAATGGTTTGACACTAGTAATTTTTGGGGCCCTTTATAGCTTACTGTTCGGTGTGAGCCAAGGCTCCGTGTTGAAGACCGAACTTTGACCTATAATGGTTTACTTTTATAAATTTTGACTTGGATGGAGAGTTGTCTCATTAGCACTCATAAAACATCTTCTTATATCTATGGGTGATTGCTTTTATCCTGATTGGCGTGTTATTAATTGTTGGGACAGTACTGTTGTTAGTTTACAGATGGAAAAGAAGATAGTAAGTTTTGTTTATTAAGAGTTTCTGGAGTCATCTCCCATTATTTGTTTATTCATAGTTTGTGTGATTATCTCCCATTATTTGTCTGTTCATAGTTTGTGGAAGTTATCTCCCATTATTTGTCAATCCATAGTTTGTTGGAGTTATCTCCCATTGTCTATCCGTAGTTTGTGTGAGTTATCTCCAATTATTTGTCTATTCATAGTTTGTGGGAGTTATCTCCATTATTTGTTTGTTTATAGTTTGTGGAAGTTATCTTCCATTATTTGTCTATTCATAGTTTGTGGAGTTATCTCCCATTATTTGTCTATTCATTGTTTGTGGAGTTATCTCCCATTATTTGTTTGTTCATAGTTTGTGGGAGTTATCTTCCATTATTTGTCTATTCATAGTTTGTGGGAGTTATCTCCCATTGTCTATCCATAGTTAGTGGGAGTTATCTCCCATTACTTGTTTGTTCATAGTTTGTGGAAGTTATCTCCCATTATTTGTTTGTTTATAATTTGTGGAAGTTATCTTCCATTATTTGTCTATTCATAGTTTGTGGGAGTTATCTCCCATTATTTGTTTATTCAAAGTTTGTGGAGTTATCTCCATTATTTGTTTGTTCTTAGTTTGTGGGAGTTATCTCCCATTATTTGTTTGTTTATAGTTTGTGGAAGTTATCTTCCATTATTTGTCTATTCATAGTTTGTGGGAGTTATCTCCCATTATTTGTCTATTCATTGTTTGTGGGAGTTATCTCCCATTATTTGTCTATTCATAGTTTGTGGGAGTTATCTCCCATTTTTGTGTATTCATAGTTTGTGGAAGTTATCTCCCATTATTTGTTTGTTCATAGTTTGTGGGAGTTATCTTCCATTATTTGTCTATTCATAGTTTGTGGGAGTTATCTCCATTGTCTATCCATAGTTAGTGGGAGTTATCTCCCATTACTTGTTTGTTCATAGTTTGTGGAAGTTATCTCCCATTATTTGTTTGTTTATAATTTGTGGAGTTATCTTCCATTATTTGTCTATTCATAGTTTGTGGGAGTTATCTCCCATTATTTGTTTATTCAAAGTTTGTGGGAGTTATCTCCCATTATTTGTTTGTTCTTAGTTTGTTGGAGTTATCTCTCGATATTTGTTTGTTCATAGTTTGTAGGAGTTATCTTCCATTATTTGTTTATTGATAGTTAGCGGGAGTTATCTCCCATAATTTGTTTATTCATAGTTTGTGGGATTATCTCCCATTATTTGTCTATTCATAGTTTGTGGAAATTATCTCCCATTATTTGTTTGTTCATAGTTTGTGGAGTTATCTTCCATTATTTGTCTGTTCATAGTTAGTGGAGTTATCTCCAATTATTTCTCTAATCATAGTTTGTGGAAGTTACCTGTGGTCAGGTCTGCTTCTGACCAGACCTGTGGACAAGTCTGCTATTGACCAGACCTGAGGACAGGTCTGCTTATCACATATTATCGTGTTTAAGACTTTTCATATCAGCTCTTAGCTTTATAAAATATGTTAACAACATTTGCATTGTTTTCCCCAGAAGGCCTATATAGCATTTTTTTTACTCGCTAGACTCCACTAGATATTATACATATCAACAAAATTTTTTTTTTCATTTCATATATTCCTATATACATTAAACAATTGCTATACAATCACAGAGCTAGCATAAAAGAAATGAAATTTTGGTTTTTTTCTTTAATTAGAAGGCGGATAGAAAGGTTATCCAACGCATCGGAACAATATTCTTATATCAAGGGATATCAACATCATTGTCGACGTTGCTTCGTTCCCCATTTTTTGTGTCTCTTCCTAAATTTTACTTTATGCATTATTTCTGCATGCATGGATATTTCATTGTAATTCATCTTGTTTGCATTGGATTTACGATTCTGTTTTCCACAAAATATTCTAACGAAAATTGTACAGTGTCCGGATACATAAGGCGTGGTATAACTATCAACAATCTCGTCAATTTTGTCAGATTTGTGGAAAGATTTGTCTTTGCCGATTATACATTGTAATTATGGGACGTCCCAAAAATATACTCGTTTTGCACTTGAATGAAATAGTTGCCACTTGACGTATAGCTACAAACAAAATCAATCAACCGACATAATATATCAACAGTATACTATTCCCAGAAGAGAACCTAATATACTTTTGATTATAAAGTACAAATGAATTCAGACATGTCAGTGTTGGTACTTGGATGATGCGGTCAAATAGTTTTGTTTCCTGAACTACTATCTGTAGTGACTGTTCAATATTATGAATACAGAGATGAAATGCTGACACTCTAAATTACTGCGGAAAAGATTTTGCATTCATTGTTTTCCAATATTATTGCTTCCATTTGTGGTCCTACTAAAATGCGCACAGGAGCGCCAGGGGAAGACAAAACGGCGCCCGGTACAATCCATCCTGACATTAAAAAGAAACTTCTGATTTATAATGCAGCCATATAGAATTACATACTAAAGTGCAAGTATGGTCAGTTTTGATTGATACAGCCAGATAATTTTGTTAAAGTTAAAGGAGTCAGTCTAAGGTATCAAAACCACTGAAATTTTGTTGCGTATCAATATTTTGAATAAAAGGAGGACATGCTGGCACACTGAATTTATGCAGACAAAATTTTGTAGTCAACTTGTTTCAATGCTGTCATTTGTTTTATACAATACATCCTGACATAAGTATTACTGAATTATTATGCAGATATATAGATTAGTATAATAAAGTGCAAATATGGTCAGTTCAGATTGATGCGGTCAAATAATTTTGTTGTACAAGTCAGCATGAGGTATCAAAACTACTGAAATTTTGTTACGTATCAATATTTTGAATAAAAGGAGGACATACTGGCATCATAAATTTATGCGACCAAAAATTTGTAGTTATTATACTCCTATATTGCTGTCATTTGTATTATACATTGAATCCTGACATAAAAAAATATGGCTGATTTACTATGCGGGTATATAGATTTACAAATTAAAGTACACATATAGTCAGTTTTGGTTGATGCGGTCAAACAATTTTGTTGTACAAGTCACCATGAGGTATCAAAACTACTGAAATGTTGTTACGTATCAATATATTGAATAAAAGGAGGACATACTGGCATCATAAATTTATGCAACCAAAATTTGTAGTTATTATATTCCTATATTGCTGTCATTTGTATTATACATTGAATATATGGCTAAATTTACTATGCTGGTATATAGATTTACAAATTAGAGTGCACATATGGTCAGTTTTGGTTGACGCGGTCAAATAATTTTGTTGTACAAGTCAGCATGAGGTATCAAAACTACTGAAATTTTGTTACGTATCAATATTTTGAATAAAAGGAGGACATATTGGCATCATAAATTTATGCAACCAAAATTTGTAGTTATTGTATTCCAATATTGCTGTCATTTGTATTATACATTGAATCCTGACATAAAAAATATGGCTGATTTACTATGTGGGTATATAGATTTACAAAATAAAGTGCAGATATGGTCAGTTTTGGTTGATGCGGTCAAATAATTTTGTTGTACAAGTCAGCATGAGGTACCAAAACTGCTAAAAGTTTGTTTTGTATTAATATTTTGAATAAAAGGAGGACATACTGGCACCCTAAATTTATGCGAACAAAATTTGTATTTATTGCATTCAAAATTGCTGTCATTTGTATTATACATTGAATCCTGACATAAAAAATATGGCCAAATTTACTATGCTGGTATATACATTTACAAATTAGAGTGCACATATGCTCAGTTTTGGTTGATGCAGTCAAATAATTTTGTTGTACAAGTCAGCATGAGGTATCAAAACTGCTAAAATTTTGTTTCGTATTAATATTTTGAATAAAAGGAGGACTTACTGGCACCCTAAGTTTATGCGACCATAAATTTGTAGTAATTGTATTCCAATATTGCTGTCATTTGTATTATACATTGAATCCTGACATAAAAATATGGCTGGTTTACTATGTGGGTATATAGATTTACAAAATAAAGTGCAAATATGGTCAGTTTTGGTTGATGCAGTCAAATAATTTTGTTGTACAAGTCAGCATGAGGTATCAAAACTACTGAAATTTTGTGACGTATCAATATTTTGAATAAAAGGAGGACATACTGGCATCATCATGATCATAAATTTATGCGAACAAAAATTTGTATTTATTATATTCCTATATTGCTGTCATTTGTATTATACATTGAATCCTGACATAAAAAATATGGCTAAATTTACTATGCTGGTATATAGATTTACAAATTTGGGTGCACATATGGTCAGTTTTGGTTGATGCGGTCAAATAATTTTGTTATACTAGTCAGCATGAGGTATCAAAACTACTGAAATTTTGTAACGTATCAATATTTTGAATAAAAGGAGGACATACTGGCATCATAAATTTATGCAACTAAAAATTTGTAGTTATTGTATTCCAATATTGCTGTCATTTGTATTATACATTGAATCCTGACATAAAAAATATGGCTGATTTACTATGTGGGTATATAGATTTACAAAATAAAGTGCAAATATGGTCAGTTTTGGTTGATGCGGTCAAATAATTTTGTTGTACAAGTCAGCATGCGTTATCAAAACTACTGAAATTTTGTTGCGTATCAATATTTTGAATAAAAGGAGGACATGCTGGCACCCTAAATTTATGTGAACAAAAATTTGTAGTTATTGTATTCCAATATTGCTGTCATTTGTATTATACATTGAATCCTGACATTAAAAATATGGCTGATTTACTATGTGGCTATGTCGATTTACAAAATAAAGTGCAAATACATGTATGGTCAGTTTTGGTTAATGCGGTCAAATAATTTTGTTGTACAAGTCAGCATGAGGTTTCAAAACTGCTAAAATTTTGTTACGTATTAATATTTTGAATAAAAGGAGGACATGCTGGCACCCTAAATTTATGCGAACAAAATTTGTATTTATTGCTTTCAAATTGCTGTCATTTGTATTATACATTGAATCCTGACATTAAAAATATGGCTAAATTTACTATGCTGGTATATAGATTTACAAATTAGAGTGCACATATGGTCAGTTTTGATTGATGCGGTCAAATAATTTTGTTGTACAAGTCAGCATGAGGAATCAAAACTACTGAAATTTTGTTTCGTATTAATATTTTGAATAAAAGGAGAACATGCTGGCATCCTAATTTATGCGAACAAAATTTGTAGATATTGTATACCAATATTGCTGTCATTTGTATTATACATTGAATCCTGACATAAAAAAATATGGCTGATTTACTATGTGGCTATGTAGATTTACAAAATAAAGTGCAAATATGGTCAGTTTTGGTTGATGTGGTCAAATAAATTTGTTGTACAAGTCAGCCTGAGGTATTAAAACTACTAAAATGTTGTTACCTATCAATATATTGAACAAAAGGAGGACATGCTGGCACCTTAAATTTATGCAGACAAAATTTTGTCGTCATGTGTTCCAATATTGCTTTCATTTTGTATTATAAATTCTATCCTGACATTAAAATATTGATGATATAGACATAGTATGCGGCTATAGATATACATAATAAAGTGCAAATATGGTTGAATTTGATAGGTATTGGAATATATATTCAATGCCCGTTAGCCTTGTAACCAAGATCGTTTTTTTTTAATTTATAGAAGGGCAGATCATATAAAA
Source organism: Mytilus coruscus (assembly GCA_017311375.1). Classification (NCBI taxonomy): domain Eukaryota; kingdom Metazoa; phylum Mollusca; class Bivalvia; order Mytilida; family Mytilidae; genus Mytilus; species Mytilus coruscus. The sequence goes on along the minus strand of CM029598.1, from coordinate 6,990,658 downwards.
TTTGTACAACAAGTTACGTTTTATGCGTACTTTATTTACAAATATATGTATTTAATCGTGTTTATATCACGGAAGTATTGATTTCACTTTATTTTCGATGTTTATACCAAGAAACAAAAATCGACGTAGAGCGGTCCTGGTTACAAGTTAACTTAGTGTTGAGCAGACCAGTCATAAGTTAACTTGAGAACAGGTCTGGTTTCGTCTCCCATTATGTGTTTGTTCATAGTTTGTGGGAGTTATCTTCCATTATTTGTCTATTCATTGTTAGTGGAATTATCTCCCATTATCTGTTTGTGGTTTCATTTAGTTTTTATAGAAATTGTTATTCCACTACCAGTGATTGTAAATTTTGCATTCTTTCTTTTCCTATTATATGCATATGGCATGTGAGCTTTGTATTTCCAGAAATATTTAAAAAGACAACATTTTTTAAGGAAACAACAAAGTGCATTCATTTCTCAAAAGAAGTTTCCAAAAAATAGTAAGTTTTTTGTTCATTGGCAATCATACACTTTCTTCTTTTTATCATTACAAAATGATGAAATAATTTTCTTGAAAATTAAATATATGACCTTTAAATTATTATTTTAAGTGTTATATTATGCTATTTAAAATTATAATTTAGAGAATATTATATGGCTTTTTCAATATCACACCTGTATCAACCCTAAGACACCAATATAATCCAAAAGCTCTATCTGCTCAAGGGATTATATTGATTAACAGTTACAGTATGTGATATTCAATAACCCATATCATGTACACTTTATTATTAATCTAAAACTGTTTTTCTTCTTAATATAAAAGTAAAAAATAACTAGAAATAAAAAATACAGCAAACTCAATCGTGTCATATACACTAAAGAAAATAAACCCATCAAACTCAATAGCATCATATACATTAAAGAAGTGTTTATTAATTATACATAATGTGCATATGCTTTTGATGGCCCACACTTAATAAATGATACTAAATTTAACTTTTAGGAGCCACATACCATGGATTGAAAAGTACATCTTATGTCAAAGTGAAGACAAAATCAACTCATGTGGATCACAAGCCTCTCTTTCATATTTCATGGATGATTCTGATTGGTTCTCAGCTGAAAAATCTTCATTTGGTATGTGTATTATATGTGTAAAAAGTTATCAGTATTTGGTTTATTGAAATACAAATTAATGTAACATTTGCATAATTTCTTTATGATTTTCTTTTTATATTAAAATGAGACATTTTTTCTCAAAGATTATTTAAAAGCTGGAAATGGTGTGACAAGTATACAAAATTTATTGTATATTTTATGGTGAATATGTGAAATCATGGATTTTTTTCCATCCCAATTTATTATTTATCATGATTGAAATATTATTTTTCTGTTTACAATTTCCAAGTTTTGCTTCAACATTAAAATATATTAATAGTATGCTATAATGATTTGTAGTCACAAATAAACTCATCTAGAATTTAATTTTCTTTGTTTCATGCAGTTTTTTTAGAAGAAAATAGATTTATAATAAGTATCTTCAGTTGAACTTTTAAAGTGCTTTTTGTTATAATTTATTTTAATTTTTACATTTTTATTTGCAGATTTTAAGAATCCAGATAAAACAGTAAGTTGATGTTTTTCTTTTTTTTTGTTTCGTTTTTTTTCATAATTTTTTTTTTCTCCAGGCTAAATAGATTTTTTTTACATTGAGGTGTTTTGGCCACTAGCCATCTTCAGTTCTCTATTATAAGTCCCCTACCGACGAAGTGGAAGGGGACTTTAGGTTTGCACTCTGTCCGTCTGTCTGTCCGTCTGTCCATCCATCAGTCCGGCAAATCTGTTTTCCAGACTTTTTTTTTCATTCTTGAAGATATTGATTTGATATTTGGTGTATTGTTTTATCGTGACAAGTTACAGGTCAAGTTCGATTTTCACGATTTTAGCTTTTCTCCTTGTTCAGTTAAAGCCCTTTCCCTAGAATAAATTTTTTGATGAAATACTTATTAATTGCAAGATTTCTGTTCAAAGGAAAATAACTCATTTTTAACTTTCCCTAGAATTAAATTTTTATGAAACTAGATTTCTGTTCAAAGGGAAATAACTCATTTTTTAAAAGATTTGTAAAAGATATTGTATTAAGATAAATGACCTTTTGGATTTTTTTCCTTTTCTTTAGTAAATTGTTTGAAGAATTTAGTGGTAGGTTTGTTTGTTATTTTATGTAGTTTACACCATGACAAGTTATAGATCAAGTTGAATTTCGTTCCATTACAATGAATTTTTAACCGGTAGGGGACTATGTATTGCCATGCAATACTCACAGAATGCTTGTTTTTCTAAACTTCATGATGTGCAAGTCCCTTTTCATAATGCATTCAGATGAGCAAGTCACTTTTCATAATACATTTAACTGCATTATGAAAAATTGGCGTATACCCATAGATATTGAATTCATACTGCAACATCAAAAAGTGATATGGCACAATAATATTGTGAAAGGGCAAAGCTTCTGGGATCACTACAGTAATAATTTTTTGACAAATGGAAGAATGTATAATAATGTTTTAGGATAAAGTTGTCAGTTTTATATGCTTATATAGGTTTTCTTCAATCTTACACAATTGTTAAGGAGTGAAAGGCAGTGAATCACTCTGCTAGCACTTTTGTTATAAAGATTTACTGTGGATTCATTATAATTCGTTGGATACAAATTTGTCGTGGATTTCATGGGTATAGGTGAACTTCAAGTTTTCATGTTCAACAAATTACAAATTTTTCCATAAGGTTGTTTGGTTGTTTGCATACTTGGGCAAAACCATGAAATTAAATATCCACAAAAATATAAGTTTTCATCAATCCACAAAATGGGTATGTGCCTGTCCCAAGTCAGGAGCCTGTAGTTCAGTGGTTGTCGTTTGTTTATGTGTTACATATTTGTTTTTCGTTCATTTTTTGTACATAAATGAGGCCGTTAGTTTTTTCGTTTGAATTGTTTTACATTGTCATTTCGGGGCCTTTTATAGCTGACTTTGCGGTATGGGCTTTGCTCATTGTTGAAGGCCGTACGGTGACCTATAGTTGTTAATTTCTGTGTCATTTTGGTCTCTTGTGGACAGTTGTCTCATTGGCAATCATACCACATCTTCTTTTTTATATTTACTGCAGGGTTTGTTACTCGTGCTGTGTGGATTCAGTAGAATGTGTCCCCGTGCCTGTAGTGTATGCCCTTATATTTTTACAGTTAGGGGTTTTTTGCTTGTGAGAGAGCTGTCTACTTATTCTATTATCATAATTAATGTGGTATTCACAAACATAAATTAACTTATCATAAACTATTGTAATAAAATATATGAACATAGTGGTATAAACTATTTTGGAGTGTAAAAATTCTTTGGATGTTTTAGATAAATTACATGCTTTTGATGGTCCTTTTGATTCTGTTGACAGTTTTGATTTTTCTACTCTTTACATTACACTCCCACACTATCTCATCAAACAAAAGTTTTCCTATTTAATTAAATGGTCGTTTGGTAAAGCTGAATGCAAATATATTTGCTGCAACTCATTTAAAGCCTTCTTCTCTAATGAGAAAGGTAAATATGCTAGATATACTTACTGGAGGTGTGATGAGATGATTGAAGCTGTTAATTTTCTCCTTGATAATATTTATGTACGTTTCGGCAACAAAGTTTATCGACAGGTTGTAGGTATCCCTATGGGCACTAATTGTGCCCCTTCAATAGCAGACTTGTTTTTGTACTGTTACGAATCACAGTTTATGACTAAACTCAGTAAAGACCCGTCGAAATTGCATTTAATTGATTTAATCCACAGTATGTGATTTATTAGTTAAACATGAATCTTTTGTAATAATGTTGTAACTGTAGCTTTAGTGTAATATGATTAGTTTTCACATGAACTTAAGGATTTGAGAACTTTTCACATGAACTTAAGGATAAGTAGGGTTTTTGACATTCTTAAGATTACAGATGATTGATGTATCAGGCTTGTATCAAAGATTTATTTTGTATTCATAATTGTTTCATTTGGGTTTTAAATCTATTTACTTGTATACTGCTTAATCTCTGTAACAAAAATTAGAAAATTTAATTTTCCATTTCAGGAATCTTCTTCAAAAGGTGATTTGAACATTGAGAAATGTCATGTGTCTTCATTTGATCTTCTGATAGCAAGTTCCGGCCCTAAAATTGCACCACATCCATGTGAAGTTGTTGATTCCAATCTGTCAGCAGATCTAAATGCCATGTTAAATAATGAACCTAAACCAGGGTCTTCGGGATCTGGTACTTCCACATCAAAGTCCAAGAATACTGTCCGATGGGCTCCATCTGTATCCAGTGGATCACCGGTGCCATCAGGTCAAAATACACCTCCCTCTAATGGATCGGAGGATGGTCGGTCATCTGGAGGTGGTATTCCACAGCAAAGTCCAAGAATACTGTCCGCTGGGCTCCGTCTGTGTCCAGTGGATCACAAGTGCCGTCAGGTCAAAATACACCTCCCTCTAATGGATCGAAGGATGGTCGGTCATCTAGAAGTCTATCTTTACATAGTGTCGGTGATAGTCAGACGTCCATAAAAGACTCCGGTAACATATCAGTGTATGATGGAACAATGACACCAATACTGTGAGGACTCACAATCGATTCACATAAATGGACAATAGAAATGGAACATGGACAAATATTATTTATTTATTATTATTAAAATTAATTGAATTTTCATATGCATATACGACAGCATATTTACTATAGAAATATATATTTGTACATAGATATATTTTTACACAGATATATTTTTATATAATTTTTATTTATTTTTCATGTATGGCTCAAAAATTAAAAACTTAGATCAATGGACTATGTGATGCATTTTATAAGTATTTGATAAACTACTGTGATCAATTTATACTTTTTAGTATTAATAAACTTTACTATTTTTCTGACCTTGTTTAATAAACTGTAAAAATATCTCTCTGTTTATTTCTTCATGATGGCAAATGACATTCGAAGAAATGCTGTGACTGCTAGTTTTGTAAATTTGAAAAATATATATAAAAAAAAGTAGATGTGGTGTGATTGGAGACAACTGTTCATAAAGATGGGAACAATAATATGACACCATTGCCTTCAAACAATGAGTAAAATCCATACCAAATAGTAAAAATGTGAAACAATTACATGTCACCATGCCCTTCAGGAAATCCTCAAACAAATAACAGTATAAAAATACAAATTTTGAGTATTCTTTATTGTTACATCTATCCCTTCACATCTTTCGCAATTATGAAAATAAAAAAAAAAAAATCTGAAATAACAGTATCTAATTATAGAGATAAGCATAAGAAAATATGATTAGGAAAACATTCAGCTTAAATAAATAACCATTAAGTCCAGACTGATAAGATCTGATAATGTAAAACAAATTAAAAACATGTTATATATACCACCAGACCAAATAACACCAAACTGGGTAACAATCATTTTAAGGTGTTTAGTTTTAGATTGATACATGTGTTCTATCAATAAAGCAACACAAGTGTCATTATTATAAATAAAATTCAATAGAATTTTAGATAATTGTCTAATATTTTGAACACCATTACAAAAAAAGAAAATATGACACTCCAGATAAAAATTCTAAGAATGTCAAAATCTGCCTCCATTACAAATACGCATAAATTATACCAGTCCTCTAGGAGTTGGGGCTAGATTGAAGTCACGATCTCTACTCTGTTTGCCCTACAAATATTTTCAGCACTTTTCATTTGTACTACTGAAGAGAATGACTTCATAATTGGTCAGCAGCTTGATAGGAATGACCTGCAGCTTGTGATACCTTCTTCCATAATTGCTGATGCTTTTAATTTTTATACAATATTATGTTGAATAGACTGATTATGTTTGTAACACATTTCTCCAGTACTACTGAACAAAATGACTTCATATTTGGTCAACTTGACAGTTACAAGTTGTATGTTTAAGCATTTTTCAGGGCATCTATTTTCTGTTTACTAATAATTTGAATTTTCCCCAGTTTTGTTTAACACTTTGAAAAATAATTGATACAGAGCTGACACTATTATTTAATAAGTCCATAAAGAGACTTGAAAATTCTTGTAGAGTTCAACAATAAATAAATTTTATTAGTTCAAAGTTTCTTAGATATAAGGAGATGTGATATGAGTGCCAATGAGACAACTCTCCATCCAAATCACAATTTGTAAATGTAAACCATTTGACGATCTTTTTCGGTGAGAGACATGATTGGAGAAATAACCTTATTAACTATGACTAAAAGTATAAAAAAGGGATTTTATTTCTCTGGGTAATAAAGCACATATTTCTATATAAATTCAGACAGGCAAGGTCATTGTAAAAAAAGGTAGATGATAAGACGAAACACAAATCTAAAACTAATACACAGAAAGCAAATGATGAACTACACGAATCTCAACCTAGAAATACCTTTTCTAAGTAATCCACAACAAGGTGAACATGTAGAAAAACAAACTGTATGTACTAAAGTTTGTCAAGATTGTATAAGGACTTCACAAACATTGTTTTTGTTTGGGATTAGGTTCTACAAATTAGGTAAACCGGAACGAAGGGTTGAAAATTGTGAGTGCCATTTGAAAATATGATCATGTCATGTATTGTAGAACAAGTACTTATTGGTTAATTGTTCTTGGAAAACGTTATGTATTTGTCAGTTGAAATTTCTGTGCCGTTGTATCTAAAAATTAAACAGATGGCGCCACTAAATTGAGACATTTGAAGTAAAACGTACACAAGAATTTCAGACCTCATCAGATACGCTTTAAGCCAACAGGTTTGAAGCGAAATACATAAACCTCTAATTTGAATATGGGATCAAAACAGCATCTTTATGATATAAAAGACCAGGTTGGACCACCAATGTTGCCTTTTTTAGTTACTTCCTAATATAATAAAATATCAGTACGACAGTTTGTAAAAGTCTTCATTCGTCTTTTTGCCAGGCATATGTACCTGAATACCTTACATCTTACAAACTATTCATGTTATATGAAAAGACTGATTTAGAACAAACTCATTCAAAAACAGCCGGCTGTCTACATAGTCCTTTAGAGAATAAATGGTGTTGTTGCAATATATTTGCAGTAATTGGTTTTATTTATTTACTTATGGTTTTGTCTCATGCTAAAGTATCATGACACAAATATTCCATTGTCAACTGTATTTTCAAAGTCTGTATATCAAAACTTGATATGGTTTGGTTGCCTTATTATCGACATATACACTTCACCTTTTGTAGTCACAAAAAAGCTATACACTTTTAGTATATTAAAAGCTGGATTCATATTCATATGACATATGTATAACAAATTTCAAGTATCGAATATTCAGGACTGTGACTGTTTTTCGCCTTGAAGCTCTACATTTTGTCTTCCTCTACTCTTTAATCAAATTAGTTCCGCCTCGTTTTTCTCTTTTTAACTGATAAAGATACATGTTAATAGAGAAATGAAAACGCATCAAGCTACTGCAGAATAACATTGGGGAATCAAAACCAGCACTTTTTCTCGCTGTTGGTTTAAAGCATCGATTCTGATACTCTCTGATTAAAACCAGATCTAAAAAAACATATACAGGTAAACTGTGAAAATGAAAATGTGAAACAAAACTTAAAATGCTATTTAAACTTTTTTTTTTTAAATTGAAAAACTCATCAAAGGTATGAGTACAGTATTTATAAGTATGTATATTACATAGGAAGACATTAGATTTTAATGTACTTAAATGCCTTGCACAATAACCAATTTCTCCCAAAGATAATATCTTTATAATGTATAAAGTTATATTATCATGACTTAAGGAATACGTATAACTTGCTGCAAATTGTATGGTCTCTCGGCCAATAAAATATGGCATAAAGTTTCAGAATTACAGTATCTTATAAAGTATCCAATGCAAATAACAAGCTTAAGGTGCATTGATTTCATTGATACATTTGTATAACTTTTGGTATACATTATGTAAGCAACCATTCGTTTAAATAATTAGTGATTAAACTTACGATGAAGAATTAAAACGTGTTGGCAGTGAACCATTCTGTGCCCACGATTCATTAGTATTAATAGACTGATCAGCTCTTGATCAGGTAATTCCTGTCTCTATAGAACTGTGTGTTCCAGTATCTCTGAAAAAAATGATATTTGAACAATGAAAAAAACTCAGGTTGATAAAAAATTTAGATGACGCGTTTTTGTCTCGCTTGACGGAGTCAAGAAGCGAGACATAGGTATGCTGTTTCCAGCGTCGGCGGCGGCGGCGACGCGGCGGCGCCAACACTGTATGGTTTTACACTAGTAATTTTTCGGGCCCTTTATAGCTTGCTGTTCGGTGTGAGCCAATGCTCCGTGTTGAAGGCCGTACCTTGACCTATAATGGTTTACTTTTATAAATTGTAACTTGGATGGAGAGTTGTCTCATTGGCACTCATACCACATCTTCCTTTATCTATTAGTTTGTGATTAGGTCTAGTTTATGGTGAACCACTAGTGGTAAGTCAAAGATATTTGATATGCAGTTGTATTAGTATTGGCACATCTCATTACCATGGAGATTATTTGGCCCCGCCCCCTCAGTCATGGTATATTGACTTTGAAACTTATGCTTAGTTTTCATGTATTAGTTTGTGATTAGGTCGGTTTATGGGGAACCACTAGTGGTAGGTCAATGATATTTGGTATGCAGTTGTATAAGCATTTGCACATCTCATTACAATGGAGATTATTTGACCCCGCCCGCTCAGTTATGGTTTATTGACTTAGACATTTTGCTTAGTTTGCATGTATTAGTTTGTGTTTAGGTTTGTTTAAAGGGAACTACTTATTATACGTCAATGGTATTTGGTATGCAGTTGTATAAGAATTGGTATTATACATGTATTACGGACCAAGCATACTTTAATACAAATGTCACAATGGTAGTCAACAACAACAAGATTCAGCCCATTAATTTTCTCTGATTTGGATCTATCTTCTCTTAACGATTCCATATACAGCTAAATCGATTTGACATTTTCTTACGCAATCCTAATTTGTTCCCTTTGAACACTGTAGAGAACAAACTTGAAGAACATTTACGATTATGGTCAACAATTCGATTCCAAAAATTAACTATTCCAATTTATATAATGAAATCGATCCGAGGTCGACCAAACTCACTATAAACCATGGATTTTGGATTATTAGTAAATCCTACAAAATTGCAAATGTATCTTTTCTAAAATGTAGGGGTTGTCAAAACCCCACACCTTACAATCGTAGATGAACAGGCAGTACTAAAGTATCAAAAAGTCTTAATTGTAATTCTATAGGTAAAGAGATTTCCTGTTAAGGCCAAATAGAAACTTTGTCTGGTGGTGAGCTGCAATTTGTTTCGCCTTAATATATGAAAAACAATATTTAAAAGTGACACCAATATATAAATAAGAACCCTGGTGTTCCATTTCTTTTCCAAAAAGCGGAAAGCCGGTTGTGTTTTAATTTTTTTCTTGCAAAAGATAAACATATTCGTTTTTTACAGATTTTTATTTCAAATTACATTGTACGCAGTTTTTTTTTTTTCGAATGCCAATAGAGCTTCTTGGTTTGATTCGGATGATTCTGGTAACATAGTAGTATCATCTGTATACAGCAAAATGAATCATTGTAGTTAATTGAAAAAATGTTCATGTTCTTGAGGCTTTGCAAGTACGGAACATCGAAATAGTATCAAAAGCCATAGAAAGGTCGACAAAAGTACAATAAAATTTTGTACCAAACGATTGTTTATATATATTATGGAATAAAAACTGATTCTTGTGGAGAGTTGTCTCATTGGCAATCATACCACATCTTCTTTTTTATATGTCTTATATACATTGTACTGATATCTATATCATTAACGGGAAGCTTAATACCAAAATTTATGATAAAAGAGATGATTTTTTCATTTCCTATCGTTAATTATTCATTTTTAGATGGTGACGTTCCCTTGCCACCATTTATGGTGTTTATATATCTCAACTTGTACGTGTATGTAACAACGTATTAGATTTAAGCGAGAGAAATTTATGTATTAATGAAAAAGTATTACACCAGGGTTTTCGATATCACAGTCTAGTCAAAACATTTACTAAATTTTATCTTCGGTACAAGGACATCATTCGTAAATATAATTCAACATGCAGACATCTTTTACGTTCAGGTATTTCACATCCAATATTTAATGGTAATATTCTTTACAAAGCACAAAAATGTCGGCATTCACCTCAAACGCTAACAAAACCTTTAAACAGACTTATTAAGAAGGGATATAGTTACGATACTGTTGTCAGGTCATTCAAGATTGCATATTTTGGCTTTAATATTGATTCACTTATAGGGTCTTTGCATTGGAAATAAACACATTTATTCTAAAACCAGTTGTTGGCATGAAACGGGTTATGTTCCTCTCATATATTTTATGATGGTATAATACTAAACCCCTAACGGGAGTGCTTGATATTCATATGATGAAGACATATCTTTTAATCAGTTTAATTGAGGTCTGGAGCTGGCATGTCAGTAACTGCTAGTAGTCCTTTGTTAATTTATGTATCATTGTCATTTTGTTTAGTTTCTTTTGTTACCTATTCTGACATCAGACTCGGACTTCTTTTAAACAGAGTTTTACTGTGCGTATTGTTGTGTAATTTTGTTTTACATTGACTAGAGATATAGGGGGAGGGTTGAGATCTCATAAACATGTTTAACCTCGCCGCATTTTTGCGCCTGTCCCAAGTCAGGAGCCTCTGGCATTTGTTAGTCTTAATTTTAGTTTCTTTTACATATTTCGGAGTTTAGTATGACGTCCATTATCACTGAACTAGTATACATTTTTGTTTAGGGGCCAGCTGAAGCACGCCTCTGGGTGCGGGATTTTCTCGCTGCATTGATGACCCATTGGTGGCCTTCGGCTGTTATTTGCTCTTTGGTCGGGTTGTTGTCTCTTTGATCAATTCCCCATTTCCATTCTCAATTCTACTATATCCTTGCCTAAACTTGTCATGGCTTTTGATATTAATTCAATTTCTCTTAATCTGCCACTTAAATAGCTGTAGTTGTGATTGTTCTACCAATACAGGAAACTAGTGCAATAGGTTTTATTTGAAGGGTCACATGTGTCCCTTTATTATTGTAAAAATGTTTAATCATACCTTTTTTTACTAAACTGAAGGATTCTTTTCAGTGTTCAGCACAATATTAAAAAGTTTGTCCTAAAGGGTAACATAATTGGGACGGTTGATTTTATCTGTTGATTGACTATACCATCATGTCCAGTAGCTTTGTATATTTTTAAAAAGATTTTAACCAGTTTGAAAATGTTTTCTTCTGCCCGGGTAGAACCATCGAATTTTGACAGGAAAACCGGCAATGAAGATCGAAGATAGACGTCCGCAAGCAGAGTTATTGACTTACGAAAATAATAAAAGCCACCGTACAGCTCTGCGAATCAAAAACACACTTTTCATTAGATTGTTGTATTTTTTTGTTTTGAAACATAACGCCAAAATATCATGCAATAGCAAAGTCTGACATACACCATACACATTCAATGTTCAGTACTAACCTCATACTGATGGATAGCCGGACTAATCCAATTTCCCCAAAGTAATCACAATAACAACAGGTATAACAATTGCTAGAATCACAACAGTTTCTGGAAAATAAATGAATAACACAAACAATCGGATAATGCATCAATTAATTAATCATGAGGATAAGATTGAAGAAAAGTAATACTCTTGATCTACTTATTCTTTCGAACAGAAAGAGTGAAATATTATGATTGAAAATCTGAACGCGTAAAAAGCTTTCATATCGTTGGAACATTTTTTTATTATCTCATTATTAAATATTATAAAACTGTGGGTTTCATAACACAACAAACGGGAATTTAATACAATGCTTTTGATTTTTTTTACTTTTAGGTCAGGTATTGGGTAATTAATTCTTGACACATTTCAGATGAAGGTCAATATACGAAGCAATTCGGACGCATACAATTCTGACAAGTGATTTTTCTTCCTCTTTAGAGGATTGTAAATTCGTTGATAATGCTGAAATTGCAGTATGAACCACTGAAAATTAAAGACGCTTGTCTGTTTCAATGAACGTATCTAAATAAATTGATTTTAAATAATGACTGGAACTCAAGTAGGTTTCATAAAAACTATCTCAGTGTTTTGGTAATTTATGATAATATCAGTTGATTTTATTTTTATGTATTCACAAGCTTTATTTACCCGGAAATATTTATAAATGTAACTTGAAACATTAGAGTTGAAAAGCACATTTCCTGTATGTTTTGGTAAAACGTAATGATTTCTTTTGAATTCAATTCGGTCCTCATAAATAAGAAGATGTTGTATGAGTGACAATGAGACAACTCTCCAACCAAGTCACAATGTACAAAAAGTTAATAATTTATAGGTCAAAGTACGGCCATCAACACGGAGCCTTGGCTCACACCGAACAGCAAGCTATAAAGGGCACCAAAATGACTAGTGTTAAACAATTCAAAACGGAAAGCCAATGGTTTAATCTATATAAAAAACGAGAAACACTTATAAACCACACCAACAAACGACAACCGCTGAACAACAGGTTCCTGATTTTGGACGGCAGGTGCAAACAAACGAGAGGGTTTAACTTGAACGTTTAAACGGCGCCAACCTTCATCTCTACATGAGTTGAGTTGTAGTGATTGTCATTTAACTTTAGTAAAACTCTTTAAAGCACTTGAATTAGCTTCCAGGATCGGATGATTGAAGCCATCCACGCCGATGTTAAATCATGCTTAATCCCGCCAAATATGTGCTTGATCGAATCCAGGAGTCTATTATCCAATTTTGGTGTAGGTTGTTGTCTGTTATAATTGTTAATAGCTTAAGCATTTACTCATTGTCTGGCCTTTTATAGATAATGAATAATTTCCTAACGTCTCAAGCGGATTTCTGGATATTCCTTAATCGGAAATGCGCAACGCCATTTTCTAAAGCCAGGGATAGCTATGGATAAGGGTTTTATCGATATTAAAAAAACAAGGGGTCAGTAATTGGCAACATCTTTGTCATTCGGTCATTTTTAATCGATTGATTAGTGTTCATTCCCTGGTATAGAACCAGAAAGATTGTTTTATAACGAAATCCATATTAAGTGTATAAATTCAAGTTATATACATTGATTTTAAGTGCAATGTCATCATAAGGAAGTTTATTAACAAAAATAAAAAAATATTTTAAGATAGAAATTTAGTACCAGTGATACTGACGTTTGGGTTGTCTCTGTTGGTACTGATGATTGTGTTGATTCTGTTGGTACTGACGATTGTGTTGTTTCTGTAGGTAATGACGGTTGTGTGGTCTCTGTAGGTACCGACGTTTGTGTTGTCCCTGTTGGTACTGACGTTTGTGTTGCCTCTGTTGGTAATGACGATAGTGTTGTCTCTGTAGGTATTGACGATTGTGTTGTCTCTGTAGGTACCGACGTTTGTGTTGTCTCTGTTAGTAATGATAATTGTATTGTTTCTGTTGGTACTGACGATTGTGTTGTCTCTGTTGGTAATGATGATTGTGTTGTCTCTGTTGGTACTGACGATTGTGTTGTTTCTGTTGGTAATGACATTTGTGTTGTTTCTGTTGGTACTGACGATTGTGTTAATTCTGTTGGTAATGATGATTGTGTTGTCTCTGTTGGTAATGATGATTGTGTTGTCTCTGTTGGTACTGACGATTGTGTTGATTCTGTTGGTACTGACGATTGTGTTGTCTCTGTTGGTAATGATGATTGTGTTGTCTCTGTTGGTACTGACGATTGTGTTGTTTCTGTTGGTAATGACATTTGTGTTGTTTCTGTTGGTACTGACGATTGTGTTGATTCTGTTGGTAATGATGATTGTGTTGTCTCTGTTGGTATTGACGATTGTGTTGTCTCTGTTGGTAATGATGATTGTGTTGTCTCTGTTGGTACTGACAATTGTGTTGTTTCTGTTGCTACTGACGATTGTGTTGTTTCTGTTGGTAATGACATTTGTGTTGTTTCTGTTGGTACTGACGATTGTGTTGTCTCTGTTGGTACTGACGATTGTGCTGATTCTGTTTGGAGTGACGATTGTGTTGTCCCTGTTGGTACTCAGATTGTGTTGTCTCTGTTGGTATTAATGACTGTGTTTCCTCTGTAGGTACTGACGATTGTGTTGTTTCTGTAGGTACTGAAGTTTGTGTTGTCTCTGTTGGTACTGACGTTTGTGTTGTTTCTGTTTGTACCGACGTTTGTGTTGTCTCTGTTGGTAATGACCTTTGTGTTGTCTGTGTTGGTACTGACGATTGTGTTTTTTCTGTTGGTACCGACGATTGTGTTGTCTCTGTTTGTACGGACGATTGTTTTGTTTCTGTCGGTACTGACGATTGTTTTGTGTCTGTTGGTAATGATGATTGTGTTGTTTCTGTTGGTACCGACGATTGTGCTGAATCTGTTTGTACTGACGGTTTTGTTGTTTCTGTTGGTACTGACGAATGTGTTGTTTCTGTTGGTACTGACAGTTGGGTTGTCTCTGTTGGTACTGACGATTGGGTTGTTTCTGTTGGTACTGACGTTTGTGTTGTTTCGATAGGCAGTGATGACGCTGTTGTCTCTGTAGTTGATGACGACACTGATGTTTCTGTTGGTACTGCCGATTGTGTTGATTCTGTTTTGAGTGATGCTTGTGTTGTCTCTGAAGGTACTGACGAAGCTGTTGTTCCTGTTGGTAAGGACGATTGTGTAGTATCGGCAACACAATTGTTCTCATCAGAACCGTCAATACACTGGTACAATCCATCACAACTATTTCCACTCTACACACACTGTCCACTATTACATTTGTATAAGCCCTCTGGGCAATATGTAACGTTATCACCTGAAAAATCAATGTTCTTTGATTACATTTTTACTTTTACTTTTAAGACATCTCAATTTTCTTGCGATTGTTGCAAACTATATGACGTAAAAATAATTACATTTAATCTGTTGAAAATATCATTAAGCTTCAAGTATAATTCTAAAGAATCTGTGTCGTTTATTAATTATCTGTACGTAATTCAGGTAGTCAGTCAACTTTTGATGGCATTCGTAAAACATTCGAAGGGAAGACTCCAAAAGAGGGGCGAAAGATATCAGAGGGACATTCAAACTCATAGATCAAAAATATACTGACAACGCCATGACTAAAATGAAAAATAAAAAAAAAGACAAACAATAGTACACAAGACACAACATAGAAAACTAAAGACTAAGCAACACGAACCCCACGAAAAACTTGGGGTGATATCAGGTGCTCCGGAAGGGTAAGTAGATCCTGCTCCACATGTGGTACCCGTCGTGTTGCTCATGTTATTACAAACCCGATATATAGTCTAATTTGGTAGGTCACATTCGTGGAAAGGGAACGGGATTGTAGTTACGACATTAGGAACATATCCGATATCATCTATGAATATTCCGTAACAGTCAACCAACTCATGATGGTGTCCAGTAGAAACTCTGGGTTCAATAATTTCCTTATAAGTAGCAATCCTCTTTCAAGGAGATCATAATAGGCAACTTAAGATCTGAAATATATTATTGACTGGGCTATACCCATATGCACATGGTGCAAGCGCTCCTGGAATGCTTCTACACAGAAATGGAGTGTTTACAATTCGAAAGCTGAAACTATCCCTTGTCATAAAAGGTGTTCTCAATCGATTCTCTAGTTCTTTAAATCATTTATTGAAATGTTATCATTTACTCAGTGAAATGTGGTGAAGGTGAAGGACAAATGCTAGCTTATGTTCATTCTTTCGTAGAAGCTTCTATTTGAGGTGTGTATCATATGAATAAAGTAGGTAAGTAGAGGAAGACAGTTGGATCGCTTAGAAATGTTGATTGTTTGCCAAAAAAACACGTCATCCAAACAAAGCAATGTCAGTAAAAGAAAACAAAAGATATTGCTGGTGTAGGTTCGAGATTTTTCTGTTTGAATACAGTTCTTTTTATTTACAAAACATGATTTATCCCTTTCTACACAATTATGGAAAACAATCGGAATTGCATCTCCAGTACAGGTCGCACTAATTATTAACATTTCGCTTAGAAATGTTGATTGTTTGCCAAAAAAACACGTCATCCAAACAAAGCAATGTCAGTAAAAGAAAAAAAAAGATATTGCTGGTGTAGGTTCGAGATTTTTCTGTTTGAATAAAGTTCTTTTTATTTACAAAACATGATTTATCCCTTTCTATACAATTATGGAAAAACAATCGGAATTGCAACTCCAGTACAGGTCACACTAATTATTAACACAAATTAAAATGTTTAACCGTCTTAAATTTGCGAAGCTTTTCAATCTTTATATGTCGTACCGCAGGATATGTTGCTATGACATAACGTGCCCATCTAAATTTGAGGTAGGGCCAATTTCCCCTGAAATTTTTTTTTTACAGACGGGCCAATTTCAAAAAGTGCTGAAAGAATAAAATTTACGATAAAAACAAGAAATACAAATGTTTTTGATCAATATCTCGATTTTTAGATATTATGATATGTCTGAAAAATAATTTATTTAACCCCCAAAAAGGATGAAAGTCAATATGCGAAATTTACCGTGTTTTAAGGTTGGAAAAATAGGGAATCCTCTAAGAAGGACATTTCAAACCAAAAACAAAGTCATGTTTTTTGTCGTTGTTGTAATTTATACAACATTTTCCCTCAAAAATGAAATTGGTTTAGTGTGTCCTTAATACCTAAAAATAACTTTTTTAATAAAAAATGGAACATCACTAAATTGTACCTGTATAGGTGCTTAATAAGAAGTTTTTCAAAGAGTCGCCGTGGCTCGATCGGGAGCGCACAGAACTGTGAATGATGGATTCTTTTAAGATGGGGTTCAAATCTCACAATTTTCTTTTGCATTTTTTGTGTTTAAATATTAATTTATTATGTTTCTATCACATTTTTTTCGGATGTTTGTTTAATTCAAAGAGTCACACTGAAGTAGGTGCTTGTACATAACAAATAACACGAGAATTTATTATATAGCATGTTGTTAACGAAAAAAGGCCATAGCAGAAAAATTTCAAAACAGCCATAATTTTTCTAAGCTTTGAACAAGAACGTTTTAGGAAATGGCATTATATGTAACAAATGCAGACAGCAATTTTTCGCCAATCCACCAACTGTGTAGATATTGAACAGATATATCATGTTAAGGAGGGGTATTTGCGAAAAATACCAGTCGAGAGAATGTTAAATTTCGCGAGCCGTAAGGCGAGGGAAATTCATTCTCAAGACTGGTATTTTTCGCAAATACCCCTCAAGAACATGCTATATCTGTTTAATTACACCGAATGTTAACGCTCAAAAACGCATTGATGATCGTGACGTTACAAGCGTCCAGTCGGATAGAGTATTTTTTGGCAAATACCACGGCAGAGAGGGTAAAAAAGGCATATCCTTTTTGCATATACCCCGGCGCAGTAAATTGGTGAAAAATACACTGGCTATCAACCAATCAAAACCCAGGATTCTTACATAAGGTGTAATTATAGTACATATACTGCCATTGTTACCACCGTCCCTGCACCGGCTTAAGTCATAAGAAAATAAAACAACACCCCAGAACAAATCAATTACCCTACAAATCGTGACTGTAGGTAAAACATCAAGAAAGGGTTGCATCTGTATCACAACACAGGGTCCATTTGGTACAATTCCAGAAAAGCCCGGATTACATGTGTTTGTAACACAAGGTATTCTACCACCAACTGGTATAAGCTGTTGTCCCGTTAATATAGACGGTAAAACCTTAAAACCGGAACAGTTCATAGGTATATATACATCCAGATTGAGGAAAACAACATCCCAGTTAAATGCGTTCGATATTATTCTGTTACGCCGTTCCTTAATTTATATAGTTCGTTTGATTATATTCTTAATCTGTTTATGTGTTCCAGTCTAGGAGGATTATTCATCTTTAAACCTTATAAGAACTTGTAAGACCTTTAAAACATCGTATCATCGTTACCTTTTCCCTTTCTTACACGTATCTCGATCTGAATTGATAGGTCATCCCAGTACTGGAGAACATTCTAAGGACAAACGTCATATTGGACACAATTAATTTTACAATATTGTATTTGAAGCCTTCAAATTGCTCTTCACATTTTTGAACCTTTTCTTCGTGAAATACTGGAAATTTAACCGTTCTTGGAAGTACAACATTTTCTCGCATTCAACGGACTGTGCTATCAATTATTTTTGACATTTCGTTATCATAACATTAATTCAACACATTGTAAAATTATATTTTATTTGTATTTTCAGCTTTTTACCATATGTTAGATTGGTTCATAATTAAAGTATCAGCACCTGATAGTCTTTTCTGCTTGAGCCCAATCGTTGGTTATACTGAATGGTCAGGCCATTACAGTAAAAAGTCTACAACTTGCCTCATGTGTCTCACAGATAACGTCACTCCATGACAGTTCTACAGCTACAACCTGCTTGTTGAGCCCTGCAAGAACGCGTCATCCCTTGACGTACAGTAAATAGACTATTTTCATATTACGACTTTTGACTCCGGATTATATAGTTTGTTGACTGGTTACCTTGGACATCATGACTCGGTCAAGTAAGAGCAACCAAAATAAGTAAAATCAAACATATAATCGGTGTAATTTGAGGGGAAAGTTTACTGTTTTCCGATGATTTTGTAGTGAAAATAAAAAGTTAAGCGTGTAATTTTCCTCCAAAATTGTACCGATTGAAAGCCTGGTTTTATTTCTTTAGCTTGCTCTTACCTGACTTAGTACCATGATGTCCAAGGTAACCAGTCGACAAATTATATAATCCGGAGTCAAAAGTCGGAAATATGAAAATAGTCTATTGACAACAACTTGTCTACACATCTCCTGATCAGGGAATACAACGGAGCATCGTTCGTAGCTGTTACCTTGACACTACGCAACACAGCTTGTGTGTCCTATGCAGTAAACCAACAACGTTGAACCAACATTGCACTCAGTTAGTTGATTTACATCATGGATCCCAGTCACGCGGAACAGCAAGACGAGGTTCAACCCCAAGAGGGAGACGTCTTTAAAGAACAAATAGAGAATCTGTCTACTACAACACCTTTAGATGAAAATGCCGAGACTAGGCGAGTACGTGAACTTACAGAAAAGGGACAGGGAGCCTTTACAGAGAAACGTGATAAGTTCTATCATGACTTAGAGGCCCTATGGTCAGACCTAGAATTCCAGTTAATGGAAACGACCACACCTCCTAACGACCTCCAGCAATTGCTAACAGCACAAGATAAAATTGTACAAGCCTGTACTAATTATCACAGGCTCACAGACGAGTACTTGAAATTTCTAAAAAATACAAGAACGTTAAACAGTCTTAAAGACATTGATACATGTAAACTTTCAACAGATATCCGAATGTCTAAAGTTGACCTGGCAAAGGAAACCTTACACGAGCATCGCCTCACCCTGACAAAGGCTAAATCTACAAAAACCAAGACATCTAAGGGCAAGAAAACCTCGCACAGTGGGAGCTCAAACGTTTCTGACATGTCAAGCCTAGCACGGAGAAAGCGTGCCAAGGCAGAGTCTGCTAGATCAAAGATAGCCTTTGTCGAGCAACAAGCTGCTCTCCTTAAGCAGGAAGCCGTATTAGATGAACAGGCTCTATACAGACAAACAGAAATCAAGGCCGAAATAGAACAAGAGGCCGCACGTAGAAAAGGCCGAGGCGGAACAAGAGGCCACACGTAGGAATGCTGAGGCTGCACACCTGAAAGCTCAAATGGAACTTGAGGCTGCTCACCTGAAAGCTCGAATGGAACAGGAGGAAGAGCACATCAAAGCTAAAAAAGAACAGGAGGCCGTTCGCAGGAAAACTCAAATGGAACAGGAAGCTGCACGTGCAGTCCGAGAAAAAGCCGAACTTAAGGTTGCTATGAACATTCTCGAAGCACAAAGAGAAGCTGCAGCCGCAGAAGCCTAGGCCCGTGTCCTAGAATATGACGACAGCCAAGCGTTGGACGATCTCTCGTCAACAAACTTGTCAACTTCCCAACACTGACGAATAAGGACAACCCACTCCTTTACGATTTGTCAGATATTATCTTAGAAATAGAGTATCACTAAGAAAATCCCAAAGCAGGGATGTTTGCTAGCATATTTTGACACTTCGTCCGGGATAAATCCTATTGTGGAAAAATTGCAATGCGGATTTCAAGAAAAGTGGTTAACAAGGGCTTCAAGAGACAAGTCTAAATATGAAGTTGCCTTTCCACCTTTCACAGAATTCTCTGCCTTCATCAGGGAAATAAGCAAAAAAAAAAAGAACGATCCTGGGTTCATCTTTGGGTCAAAAGTCACACCAAATACAAAGGCGCTACGCCAAGGTTAACACCTCAGACGTACTCTAAAGTCAACGTCCATAACACGGCTGTTGAACAGCAACCTGAAGATAGCAGTCAACAACAAGATCTGTGTATCCTAAAAAAAGACAAAGCATACCTTGAACGAATGCCCATTGTTCCGAGCCAAATCAATCGAGGAACGTAAGGAACTGTTAAGACAGAACACTGTGTGCTACAAGTGTTGTGAGTCAACCAGACACAGAAGTCGGGACTGCAATGCAAGTATCAGTTGTAATGAATGTGGAAGTCAACGACATACCACCGCACTTCACATCACTAGACCACAGCAACCTGCAAGTTCTCAGTCTACCTCGCCCAGACAAGCCTACGGTGGGGAGCCAACACAAGCCTACGGCGGGAAGCCAACATAATTGGCTGAAATCAAGTTAACCTCTGTTAGTTCAACCTGCACAGAGATCCACAAGGATCCTAAGAGTGAGAAATCTTATGCCAAGATAGTACCTGTGGATGTGTACCACAAGGACAGGACAGACAAAATTATCTGGATGTACGCCATCATTGACGACCAAAGCAACCGGTTTCTTGCCTCGCCTGAATTCTTCAGTCTGCTCAACGTTCGGGGAAAACCTGAAAACTACTCTCTTACAACATGCTGTGGCAGAGTAGCTACTTCCGGGAAAAGAGGAAAAGATTTCGTCTTAAAATCTGTACATGGTGACGTACAATTTGATCTGCCTAAATTAATTGAATGTAATAATATTCCCAATAATCGAGACGAAATTCCTACTCATGACTTCGCAATGCATCATCCTCATCTAAAAGAACTCAGAGGAAGCATTCGACCAATAGAGGAACATTGTACAATTCTTCTCTTAATTGGAAGAGACCTTATAGAGGCACACCACGTTCTTGAACAACGCCTAGGACCATCCAGAACTCCATTTGCCCAAAAGTTGAAACTTGGTTGGGTCATAATTGGAAATACATACATTGACAAGCAAACTGTTCTGCTAGGTGTCAACAAGAAGATAACGAATATTTAAATCACGGAACCAGAACAACGTCTTGCTGCAAGACCGGAAATAGCCTTCAAGGACGAAAATCCAATTGTTGTTCAGGATAACGACCAACACTTTAATTCGAATGCCAAGGTTGCAAAATCCCATTCCATACAATTCTTTGAGTGTACTTTTCCTAGTATCAAGCCTGGTAGATTCGTGAATTTCTCTACAGGGACAGCACTCGTGTCACTAAAAGCAAAATTTGTGACATCTATAGAAAATTCGATGGATGAAGAGAATTTCATTCTGGAACCAACAAAACCTGACGTTCACGGAGAAGAAAAAAGTCGCATTCACAAACCTATTCCGAAAGAAGGACCGATTGCCAATCTCAATCTGCCTTTGAACAATCAACGTCTACTCCGAGTAGGAAGCAGTATCGCCAAGTCTGACTTGAATATAAGTGAAAAGGAACCGGTGGTTTTGTCTGGACATCATCACAAAGTAACACCTTTTGTTGGACATTACTACGACAAAATCAAACATCGAGGACGCAACTTCACAGATAGAGCGACTAGATCCGAAGGATGGAACGTTAGGATGAAACACGTAATTTCGTCTAATACTCACAAAAATGTGACATTTCGCCAACTCAGAAGAGGACCAAGTACTAACTCTCGTCTGACTTACCAGAGGACCATCTTCGACCGTCATCGCAGTCTAACAACGTTGAGAAAACAGTTCCTATTATCGAAATAGCAATAATGGAACATTCTACAAAACACAACTATCTCATCCGAGACATCCTTTTCTAAGGACAAGAAACTGTGCCAAACCCAGTTTCCCGTGGAATGAATTCATTCCAGAAACTTTATAGTGGAAAGTCGTAAGTTGAGACCTGATATTACTCACACGACCAATAGTGGACATTATACCTGTACATATTCAATTTATGTTGGGATTTGTTTATTTGTCTTATATTAATATGTGATTACTATATGGAATAGTGATATCAGATAGAAATCAGACGGGGAGTATTCTATTACGACGTTCCTCAATTTATATAGTTCGTTTTATTACATTCTTAATCTGTTTATGTGTTCCAGTCTAGGAGGATTATTCATCTTTAAACCTTATAAGAACTTGTAAGACCTTTAAAACATCGTATCATCGTTACCTTTTCCCTTTCTAACACGTATCTCGAACTGAATTGCAAGTCATCCCAGTACTGGAGAACATTCTAAGGACAAACGGCATCTTGGCCACAATTCGTGGCTAACCACAGAGTGAGTTAATTTAACAACATTGTATTTGAAGCCTTCAAATTGCTCTTCATATATTTGAACCTTTTCTCCGTGAAATACTGGAAATTTAACCGTTCTTGGAAGTACAACATTTTCTCGCATTCAACGGACTGTGCTATCAATTATTTTTGACATTTCGTTATCATAACATTAATTCAAAACATTGTAAAATTGTATTTATTTGTATTTTCAGCCTTTTACCATATGTCAGATTGGTTCATAATTAAAGTATCAGCACCTTATAGTCTTTTCTGCTTGAGCCCAATCGTCGGTTATACTTAATGGTCAGGCCATTACAGATATTATTTGGCTTCTTGGCATTAAAACAGAGATCGATCTTGAATCAGATTAGCTGATTAATATCAAATAATTAGATTATTAAATGTGTTTTGTATTATATTTAACCCCCGTTTGTATGCCCCACTAAGGGGCATTGTATTTTTCGGTCTGTGCGTCCGTTCGTTCGTCCGTCCACTCCTTCGTTCGTCTGTCCATTCGTTCATCCGTCTGTCCCGTTTCAGGTTAAAGGTTTTTGTCAAGGTATTTTTTGATGAAGATGAAGTCCGACCAACTTGAAACTAAGTACACATGTTCCTTATTATATGAACTTTCTAATTTGAATGCCAAATTACAATTTTTACCTCGATTTCATGGTCCACTGAACATAGAAAATGATAGTGTAAGTGGGACATCTGTGTAGTATGAACATATTCTTGTTTATTACTTTGTTAGTTTCAAGTTAAACAAGGCTATAAAATACATGTATGCTACAAATCACCTACCAACACTTACACGCTATAAACTGAAGCACCATGCTTTTTTAATACAAAATTAATTTTGAATATCTATTAGTTGATAATTCATATGTTAATGCTCGTCAGGGGCGTTAACAAACAAAATCAATATTGGTTTTGAAAACCAAAAATCAGTAGTCTTGGCCTTGTTTATTGTAGGAATACCTGTTCAAGGTATGAAAATAGATGATGTGACGTATTTTCATATACTATAATTTATAGCATCTATCGGGCTGTTTAAAACATGATTTACCTATCTAATCAAATGAAAAAACTCGCTGGAAAATGGCCCTACCTCTTTGAATATTGATTTTTGTCAAAACTATGCATAATTTAATTGTCTGTTTTTGTGGATGTCCCCGAAAAAATAGGAATATATCTTACGAAACAAAATCTATACATTGGCATGCTAAACAATGACTGTAAACAATCAAATTGTTCTTATTTAATGCTATCTGAATCTAGGTCTCAATTTTGAACTTGTTTATATAGAAATAATTCGTAGCTCTTTAAAAGTTCAATAGTAAAACAATGTATCCCAAGGAGATGAAATTTATGAATATATTGGGCATTATAATAACTTTTATACTCGTATATAATTAAACTATTATTAAATGAACATATCAAACATGAAGTGAAACTGTGTACTGTATATGTTATCATTTGGTTCATTCGTATTATTTGTGAATAGTCTACCTCTGATCTGATATACATTGTGCAAAGTATGAGCATTCGTACACGATTCATTTATTGTACATATATTCTAAAAGTTTATGGAAAGATATGTATTTCCCTAAAAGGTTAAAACGGCTTTATGTACGTTAATTAATGCTGTATGAGAATTTATAATCTCTTAGGATCAAAAACTTCTTTAAACTTGTATATTTCTTAAAGAAACGTATGATACATAAACCTTTATGAAAAAAGGCGACCATGCCTGATGACGTCACATATAAAGAACACAACTCTCTGCAAATCTTTGAAAAAAGGATACAAATCAATACACTCATTCTCAAGTTACGGTGGCTAAGGCATATGTTCAAATCAATTATAATAAAGGTTACAAAATTACATTAAAACCTTTCATACATTATACCTAAATAAACCTGTTAATCAAAACTGCTATTCTTTTCTACTCACAAACATGGATAAAAAAATTACCAGCTCTTAGTTTTGGCGCCTCTAATGTCCAATTTGTGACAAAATATTTACGTGATTTGCAACTGACTGTTTTAAACATATTAAATAGAGCCAATGCTCATTCATATACTTCGAAATATTGAGTTGTCTAAATAGAACAACAGTTTTGACTTTCAAATTCACTTCTGATTACCATGGTCCGAAATTCATATGACCGAATCAGACAAATCAAAACTGGGTCCGTTTTTAAACTTTAGATGTTCCTTTAACTCTATAAAATCACTTTCTTTGATTTAAATTATTTTCTGTTCAATTCATTGTAAGTAAACAAATTATGGCTGATACTTTTTTTTTGAATAATCATAATGAAATATGAAAAAGATTTTCCCAAAGAAATGTTGGCATAGTAGATATTTTAAACTTTTCATAGACCTGTGTAAAGGTAACGTAAAAATCAATAATCTAACTGATTAAATTTTAATCCTAAGTTCTGACTATAAACATTGAAGGTTTATTTAATGAATGAAAAACGAATATATTAACTCAGACATATGTCTACCATCAAATAAAAGACGAAAATTTCAAAATGTTAATTGGTAACGCAAATATCAAAATGCAAAGAATATGCATCAAGCATGTTAAACAATTCAACAAATATGTTTTATTTATTTGTGTTCATTTCATGAGCTTCAAATTTGTTCTCAATTCTAGTTCTGTCCTCTGGGCTGATTTTCCAAAATCTTTTGCTCTTGCCGGAAGGTTCTAGATGGTCAAGTTTATAGAAGACGTCTGATTTTTGCACCATATCGTGTCAGGTGAAGTTGGCCACCTAAACATAGCTTTGGCTCTTTCTAGAAAGGTAACCTGTACATCTTTGTCGTCCATATCTAAAATTTTCCCGTTGTACCACTGACCTTCATAAACACATGCGATAAAGTCATCCACTGACACTTCTACTATTATTATTTCATGATAATCTTCATTTTGGATCTCATTACTTTCTTGTAATTCGTTTTGTGTGACTGTTTCTTCTGTGTGACTGTTATGATTTGTGTTACCTTCATATGTCTGTCTATTCCAGGATTCACAGAATTCCCTTTCAAGCATGTGTCACAGTAGCATGATGTTTCTCTGGTGCAAAGTTCGCCCGTCTGTAAGTCATAGGCTACAGCATGAAACTGCATTGTTCCTTTAATTGGCTTCAGCTTTAGTTTATTTAGTTGGTCGAGCATCTTCTTGCAATCTTCTTTTTACAAACAAAACTTCACTTCTTTCATGTTTGAAGTTATAGACCAATCAAAAATTCTTTAGGATCTTGAATAACAACTGCTCCTCTCTTCACTGCTTCGTCAGCCATTCTTTTGATTGTTCCACCAAGACCGTCGCAAGGCCCTTGCCATGCCCAGACTCAAAATAATTCCAACGGGCCTGAATTCCATAAACTGATGAATGATTTGCTACGAGATCAAAAATGGTTTTATTGCGGTATTGGCTTGATGGACTATCCGTCCAGTAGTGGACACACTCAACATTTGGACAGATTTCCTTCAAGACTGGAATTAAAGAATCAAGAAATGTGCACACTGTACTGGTAGAATGAGAAAGTTCATCAGAAATTATTGCGATGCTTTTGTGTTCTAATTTTGATTGGCCACGGAAATATACAACTACTGGGTGTATGGTGACTGGGGTCTGGTTCCAATATGCACTCTGTACCTCTGCTAGGGACTTACACGAATAGTTCTCTGCAAAGTCCATTTGGACTAAAATTTCTTTCTGTTTAAGGCTTTCTTTAAGTGTTTTGATTTCTATATTGACACCTTACTCTGTCAACGTGACTTGCAAACTGATTCATTTCAACTTTCATTATCTCTATAAACTCATTCTTCTCTACTGTATTTTCTATAATCTTCATTTTCTTTTTTCTTCAACAGGGACTTGTTTCCATACTCGATAAGTAACTCGATTTTCTAGCATCTGGTCCATAGAACGCTCTATTTCAAGACTTTGACCTATTAAGTGTTCAGGATTTTCTCTAACGAAAATATTGTATTTCTTAAGGGTCTGACACTTGAGGGCCATATTCTGATGTTTTATACATAGGCATGATGTTCGGGATATGAACTTTGCTGTTAAGATATGGCGTGGACGTAAACGACAAAAGGTTGCCAACGAAATTTTCACTTGAGGGTTTTCTGCAGAATATTTCTTGTGTAGATCAGCAAGATAATTTGTAAGAATGATTGTTTGCTTCTTTTCTCCCTTCGAAATTTTAATTGCATCTCCTTTTCCTGGTTGCATGCGACTATTATCTTCTCTGCTCATGAAATCTTCGACATCCAGAGCAAGCTGTTTGACTGCACAAATACGTCTGTCTGGTCTTATCCTCTTTGTGGACACTTTTTTCAAAGTCTTTCTACATATACCAGTTCCTTTACTTATAGCAAGATTGAGTCTATATTTCTTTGACAATTTTCCAGATACTAGTCTAGCTATGGACTGTCTCTCATACATGGAAGAAGTTGAAGCTCTTGCTTCTGAAATTTCGTGCAACACCACATTCTTCAACATTGACTTTCGCTTTACCCTCTCTCTTCTTCTGGGTGTCAAATCTAATTCTCTCAGTTCTAATTCTGTTTTGCTGTTAGGTGTACAAGGTTCAGATGGCCTTCTAGTTCCAGAATTAATCTTAGTGCTGAGCCTTTTCAGTTGTCTGGACTTTGCTTTTAATTTTTTAAGAAGCTTTTCCTTTTCTACTTTCAAACGCTTCATTGCACCATGGGCTCTTGCTAAAGCTCTTGTATTTTTCTTTTTTCCTCCTTTCCTCCTTCCAACAAGTGGCAACTTGACCACCAATGGGCTACTTATACTTTCATAACCACTGCTTTCTGTAACAGATTCATTCAAAACTAACGCTGTGGCATTTCTTTTGCGTCTATGTGTTTGGTTGTGGACTTTTGCTCTTGCGTTTCTTTTTTCTTTCCTTAGTTGGCAATTCAGCTGCTGGAACATAGTATTTAATCACCCTGGCTGATTCTTTCATTAAGTAACTCTTTCCCTCTTTTAGCTTTTTTCTCTCTGTACTCTTTTGGATTTGACTACGTGACTTAGCCATTTATACCTGAAAAGGAGTACATGTTGCATTAAACATTTCAATCTGACACTGTAACTAATGTTCCAGTTTTATGTTAATTTAGCGATATCAAAATATGAACTATATTAGCAAAACACTTAGTTTTGAACGAAGATAGGAACAATAAGAAGGTCTGGTAAGGTAAACATAATGTATATTATAATAATGTAATGAAAATTTACCTTTTAGCAATAATAAAATTTTGATATTTACGTTACAATTAGACCCAAAGGCAGGTTAGTTGTAGTGGTAGGTTAACTTGTGTGTATTGGTTTTTGTTCATTTTGTTATCTTGATATAGCATAATTTAAATGTTGAGATGCATTTTAAGCACAATTTATTGATTTGTATGCTTAATTAATGGTGAAATTCCACGACAATTCTAGCACTACTATACATCTTTTTAATGCAGCTACGGTAAAATAACATACATTTCTATGAATTTTAACCACTGAAACTAGCATCATATATCTATAAACCACCTCTAAAATCACAAAGACAACCTTTTTTTTATTGTATTCACTCTATAATTCAGTTTTAAGGAGTAAAATATTTACGTTACCCAAACGTAACGTAAATACTTTCCCCATTCAATAAACTTGTGTAAATGATAAGTACAAAAAGTGTACTTGAAAATGACTAGAACTCAGCATGGAATACAATTAAACTTCTACTTCATCAGTTTATTTCAAAACGTAAGAAAAAATAAATATCAAACATCGTCATAGTTACCTTGCTCTTCTATTTGCTTCTATCTGTCTACTGTAATGTATGGATATATAACGCCATGAAATTTTGTAAACAACGTGTTAAACAATGACGTCATAGACGCTGTTTTTGAAAAGTGCTAAAATGATGATCAGTACCTGGGTCCGTTCCAAAGGTATATTTTGTATCGTAAATATCCGTAACGTAAATATTTTTGGCTGGATAGTCAGTCATTGTTAATACTAACTGTTTATGTAGAAGACGGTACAGATGTGAAATTGTACATAGATTTCCACCTTTCCAATAACTAAGGGTTTTTGACATTTGAGACATGAGTTATTGTTGTGTCGTGCAACATGTAAATATCCCTGTTTTTATAACCATGGTCATTGGTATGGAAAAAAATGCAAAATCAATCTGAACGGAACAATATCTTTATATTTGGCATTTGTCAGCTAAAACAATATGTCTAAGGAATACAACAAGTAGGTTTTGTTTACTATCAATACATGTAATGCAGTGCTAACGTCGTTTAAGGAACACATTAATTCAAATAGTTTGGACTTGGTGACACTTGAAATTTAAAGTTCGTCTCAATCTAATTTTTATAATGTGTTATGTGTATGCATTTTACAAGTATCAGTTGAAAAGTATGATAATTCTTCCAATTACTGCAGAATTTTTTGTGCACAAATAACTCAAATAACACGAGACTGAGATTTTAATAATTTGATATCTCGCCGTGGACAGTAACGTAAATACTGTTTTTGACATTCATAAAGCTGGATTTTGTTTAAATCGTGAGAGTTAAATGTGGAAAACAATAATTTCTATCTCCGCACCGGTATCCCTTATCCGACTATATGCAGAAATGTACAAGTCTGTGGTTGAATATGTCTTTTACACTGAGGTACATAGAATTGAGACCCTAAATTGAGAATGAGTGAATAGAGAACAGATTCCATCATCGCAACAAGTGTGTTACGATATTTCCCCACTCTCAACAGTTAAATTTTAACTCTTAAAATGTTTTGCAAGCCTCGCGATTTAAATATTAAGATTTAAATGTCTCGAGTGGAGAAATATCGTAACACACTTGTTGCAGTGATGGACTCTATATATCTATATTTCTTTTCAAATATGCGGGAACAAGCGACCCATTTGCCATTTTTTTAGTATAAGAATGATTCAAATTTACTTTGTTTTATTTATTCTATTAATTTCACATTTTTAGAATTATATAATTAAGTTAAAATTAAGTGTCAACTCCCTCATCCAAAGTTGACACCAGGCGCAATTCTATTGAGCCTGTGTATGTGTACGAAAATTTTGATATGTTCCTTGTTCGACGATTATGGGTAAGAACAGACTCTGGGCTACGATAGTACTTTTAAAATTATTCTAGAAACGCTCCTGATCAAAATGAATATCATATTTTTTAAATTTCTTTTCATAATTTTTGTTATATAAGTTATCAATGTATATTCATATTGTAAATTATCAGATTCGTATATTACTCACAACCCTCCTCATCAGTTAGCTCAAGTAATCCGCAATCTCTATCGTTGTTACATCTAACAGTATATCTATACATGAGCCGTCGACACATTGATGCTGACTTGAAATACATGATTGACCTACAAAAATGGAACAAAATGTCTCGAAAGACAATTAAAAAAAAAATATATAATAATAATGGAGAATTTTACTGGACATTTTACTTTCCCATTTATAAAAAAATACATCATTGTCTTAGATACGTTTTGTATCGATGTTGTTTTTCATTATATCTTAAATAACTATATACATAGTTACATTTGCGATACAGTACACGTAATAGTATATGACACAACGAAAAACAAATGAAACAAAAGTATTTGAAGGTAATTTTAGGTCTGCAATAAAATATAATGTGTTGTAACGAAAAACAAACCATACCGTTAAAAACTGTATAATCAGCTGTAAAAAAAAAACAGTCTCGAACATTTGCAAAAATTGAAATGAGAGAATGAACTGACAAATTCATAACAATACAATTTCGAGAAAAAACATGAACCAACGACAACTATCCTGACTTTAGACAGACACAAACAGAATGTGACAGGTTAAAACATGTTTGTGAGCTTTCAACCTTAATTTACCATGTTTACCCGGAACCATGATGTATTAGCGAAACAGAAGAACAAACTATACAAATCAGTTTCAGGTGATTTCATTCAATAATACGGTATTAGGCACAAAAACACCCCTAATCAACTTAAAGCACCAACATCACAGAACTTGTTATTGTAGTTACTGATTGCTAGTAATCAGTCAATTACAACTTATCATGTGTTCGTCATAAACGATCTGAATTGGATTCTCGTATATTCGTATTATATGATACATTAGAACATATAAACACAAACAATAATTGATACTTCAAAAAATATTGTTTCATTATGAATTTCCCGTACAGATTGAATGTACGGGTATAGAATTACATTAGTAATGTAAAATAGATCAAAAGATGCCAATAGTTTCCCATCTAAGTATCAGTAAGACAACTTACAAATAGGTTTAAATTTACTGTAAGGAGTTGGCGATTTGACAGATTGTACTAATGGAGTCGTCGTATAAATATCTGAATTATCAGGCATATCACGTGATGATATTGTATGAATATCATATGTAGATGTTGGTTGAATATCATATGTAGATGTTGTAGATGAATAAGACGACTGTATCTCAACTGTGTTTGTTGGAGATGTGAGGCTTTGAGACGATGGTTCTACAATAGATCGAGAACTGTATTATAGTTGTTTGTGTTTGGCATATACTTATGTCTGTAACACATTCTCCAGTATCGCATGTATACCTCCCTTCAGGACATGGTTGTACAACTGTACCTAAAATGTAAACGATACTAAATTGTAAAAGAAGATATAAATGTGTAAAACGACATACTCATTCAAGTTATAAACGAAAATGAAACGCATTAAGAAAGATATAAGAAGATGAAACAATCTCATTTGATCAAATAAACAAATCACATTGACCAAAAACAAATAATAGGACAAACAATGTCCACAAAACACTTAAAGACAACTTGCACAGCATAAACCCTACAAAATATCAGGGGTTGAAATGATTGTCTTTGTATGTTAAGTAGGATCATATATAGATAGCATATGCATATATGCCTAGCAGGAATGCAAACACGATTCTATTTTTAATTGAAAAACTGACATCAGGCTTTAAAACTATAGGATCTAATAAGTTGTATAATTGTTACTTTTAAGAAAGTTATATAATTTTGTCTGTGTTATAATGGAACAATTCCAATTATTTTCGTTTGAAGTTTTATTGTTTCACATTTTAGACATATTTGAGCCTTTTACAACCGACCATGTGCTATGGGTACTGTTCGTTGTTGAGGAACTATACATGCTTATTTGCTTTATTCCGTTTCAAGTGGATTTTGTTGGATAGGTGTCTCATTGGAAATAGTACCCTATCTTCTTATATTTTACTTAATAACTTACTTATTCATGTACTTTTATATATTTTCTTACTTACTTACTCTCTGACTTTCTTACTTATTGTTATTCTTATCGCAAAATTTAGTTGTTTGTAGCATTTTCATATTAATTCATTGAACTAAGAGACTTTTTTTCTTGTTTGAAATTCATTTGTTCTGCATATGGGCAAAATGTGTCACGATGAATCAAAATGTTATGCCAATAAAGACTGTTTACAGAGGAAAAGAAAATTATAGTTATTGTAGAAGAAGACACAAATAAAAGAGGAGCGAAATATATCAGAGGGACATTCAAACTCATACATTGAAAATAAACTGACAACGCCATAGATAAAAAATAAAAAGACAAACAGACAAATAATAGTACACAAGACACAACATAGAAAACTAAAGACTAAGCAACACGAACCCCACCAAAAACTGGGGCTGATCCCAGGTGCTCCGGAAGGGTAAGCAGATCCTGCTCCACATGTGGCACCCGTCGTGTTGCTTATGTTATTACAAATCAGGTAAATAGTCTAATTCGGTAGGTCACATTCGTGAAAAGGGACGGGTATTGTAGTTACGACATAAGGAACATATCCGATATCATCTGTGAAACGGTTATTCCATAACGGCCAACTAACTCGTGATGGCGTCCGTAAAATTTACGAAGGGATGGTTTCAAGTTCCGTGTATATTTGCGTCCATTCGTTTTTCGTTTTGAAATATCAAAAACAAAAAAACGAAAAACGAAAGTGTTTTCATTTTTCGTTTTTGATTTCTCAAAAACCAAAATGAAAAACAAAAGTGTTTTCGTTTTTCGTTTTTGGTTTTATTTCACAAAACAAAGAACGAAAAACAAAAGTATTTTCATTTTTCAATTTTGATTTCTCAAAAACTAAAATCGAAAAATGAAAGTGTTTTCATTTTTCATTTTTGATTTCACAAAAACAAAAAACGAAAAACGAAAGTGTATTCAATTTATCTTTCCCACACTGTTTAATTGTCATTCAAAAAATGACAATGTTGTCATTTGTCATTCATTTAAAGTTCGTTAAAGTATACATGCACAGCGGTTGTCAGATCAATATTATTTTAGGGGTCATCCATAATTGTCAACCATTTTCCAAAGTGTACAAAACATACACTTTTCAGACCCCCACCCTCCTCAAAAGTGTACATCAACCATTTTCAGATTTAAAGACAAGAATCAATCATTCTTAATAAAAAGAAGATACTGTCTATTATAGTTTAGTTTAATATAGAAATTTGCATTGAAAATAAACTGAAACATATCTGACTGTTATATTTGATGACATCTATCTGTGATGCTTGTGTTTTGTCAGAATAAAGAGTATAAAGATACCGTTTTATTGTTTTGTTGGTTTTAATGAATGGGATAGATGCATTTACACGCAGATTATATACAAAAAAATAACACTGAAAGCAAGCAATCAAGCATTCCGGAAATAAAAAAAAAAAAGCGTACGTTAAAAATGTAGATTTTTTAACCCCCTCCCCCCAAGTGTACGTTTTGTACACTTTGGAAAATGGTTCACAACTATGGATGACCCCTTAATCGAAGAAAATGTCGACAGATGCAAAAGTCTTTATCAATCTAAACAATAAGGGTGCGTGATCTTTACTTTTAAGTTTGGAGAGGTTAATCTAAGATGATAATACAGAAGCGTAACTAGCCTCTTTTACAAATAAAGCAAACTATATTGTTGGCGAGGGAAGGGCTCAAGGACCCCAGAAGAACTGGAAAAAATGATACAAAATCTTTCAGACCCTTTCTTAATCTAAAGCGCAAGTTTTGTTTATCTATTTTATTATGTTCTGGTCTCGGAGCAAAATATATAGATACAGTGTAAGACTTTTAGTATTTACATGTATGAACAATATCAAAAGACATATGTAGGATGAAGAAAAAAATAATGTAATCCACAAAGTCAAGTGTGTGGCTATTGTTAGTTTAAACATATTTATTAATAGTGGATTGGAAATTTTCTCCCCGGAACGGGGATCGAACCAGGAACTTTTGTTTTTGTAGTCCGATGCACTAACCTATGTTACTTTTGTATAATGAGGATCAATGGTCTGGTTCCTCGTTGAAGACCCTCCAGCTCCTTTCAAGATGAAGAACAGGAATAAAAGCCCTGTTCATGAATAATTTGTATTTTTTCTATATATTGTGTGCGATTTTGTCCCGTGTACATTTACTCCACATCTCTTTATTTTCTATTTAGGACCTGGACACGGCTCAATGCTAGTTTAGCCCTCCAATGTTAAAGGTCATATTTTTTTTTTTTTTTAATTATTTGATGCCGTGGGATTGGGATTTTTAGCTTTAATGTAAACCATATCAGGTTTTTAACTTGTATGTACAGCAAAGGTAGCCAGTTTTGTGTTCTGTAATATACTGTAACAGTTTAATTTTCCATGTCCGGTAGCATCGTAACTTCTCAAAACATCTTCCGAACAGTATCTGGACATCGGTGTCGTGGGCATGTACAATTGCCAAACCACACATGAACGTTCTTTAGTCTTCGTAGATCTATTCCAGCTTGAAGTCTTTTTGAGTCTACGACAAGCAGAAAATGATATTTTATACCAATGAATATTGAAGCCATAGTCATGAAGATCGATTACTTGATTGGTGTTCCGTTAACGTAGCCGCAGAACAAAAACGCGAGAGCTACTTTTGAGCATTTCTACAATTTTAAGCAGTTTACCACTCACAAACACAATAATATTTTCAACATTTATTAAAAAATTTTTTAACTTTTTATTTTATGTTGTTTTAAAATATCAATTTGACTTGAATTTGGGATTCCGCTAACATGTTTAACCCGCCACATTCAAAATGTATGTGCCTGTCCCAAGTCAGGAGCCTGTAATTCAGTGGTTGTCGTTTGTTTATGTGTTACATTTTGTTTTTCGTTCAATTTTGTGCATAAATTAGGCCGTTAGTTTTCTTGTTTGAATTTTTTACATTGTCATTTCAGGGCCTTTTATAGCTGACTATGCGGTATGGGCTTTGCTCATTGTTGAAGACCGCACGATGACCTATAGTTGTTAATATCTGTGTTATTTTGGTCGTTTGTGGAGAGTAGTCTCATTGGCAATCATACCACATCTTCTTTTTTATATTTATATGAGTATATTAAATAAGCATGTATATACCAAGCTAAGTCAGTTTATATCTTGTTTTTCGTCTGACTATACAAAAGGCGAGGAGAGCTATTTTGATAGATCAGGTTGACTGATAAGCTGTCTATATAAAGTAATGGGACAATGCATGGCATGAAGACATCACCAAATCACCGTATGCAATACTCAAAAAGACATCCAGAGCTTACCATATAGTCATCAACTACCCACCAACAGGCCGTGAGCTCTGGTTGGCTCTTAACTCAAATCCAAGAGCACAGCAAAATGTCAAAATATTCTATTCAAACTGGGTGACCTGGGAGAAAAACACTGAAATTTTCCAAAGAAATACACACACCCTCAACTTTTTATTAAAGAGATTTGGTATTATTGCAAATAGTCAACTATCCCACAAAGTTCAAATGGAGTGAATGTAAGCAATTATATATAGGCAACCATATAATCTTCAACAATGAGAAAAAACATACGGTATTGTCGGCTACAATAGTCCATGAATTGAAAAATATGAAACAGTTCAATTGAGAAAAATAACGGCCTATTTTAAAACAACATGAATTACGAAAAACACATATAAAAGACATCAACAAACGACAACCACTGAACTACATGCTCCTGAGTTGGAGCAGGCACATGCAATATATTGCGGCGTTTAACATGCTTGTAAGCGCTCAATCCTCCCCTGAACCTGGGACAGTTTTGTTACAGCACAGCATAAGAACAAACTATACAAATCAGTGGAAAAGGGCTTAACGCATGAGATCGATACAAAACAGAAAAAAAAGGTCTAACAAAAACACATACCGAATGTGGCAGGGTATTTTTACCTCGTTTTCAAACAATCAAAGTACTGAAGTACTGAACATCGAATGACTGCAAGTTCTTTTGGATTGTCACAAGCAATTGTCTCAGAAAATCACATCTCTATACCTGAAAGTGAAGTTAATGTACAGATATAATTTTTTGAAACTCAGTACACATATTCTATATCATATGATCTTTTAATTTTAATGCCAAATATAGAGTTCTGACCCTCAATTCCACGGTCCTCTAGACATGGAAAATGATAGTGCAGTGGGGCATTTATGTACTATGGACATATTTTTATTCAAATCCTTTATTAAAGAAGTCAGTAAATTTACTACAGATAATACTACATTTGTAAATTAGATTTGATTTGATTTTGGTGTTTTAACGCCACTTTTAAGCACCGCTTTCATTTGTAAATTAGACGAACTAATCTAATAAAAGCGTATATCTCTGATTTCGTTATACTTATGTGTATGAGAAAATTAATATATATATTAATTTTAATAAGATTGTTGAACGAACGCGTTTAATCTTAGGATTTTATTCTTGTCAATTTTTCCGAGCAGAGCGGGTCGAAAACAATTAAATAGACGTCTTTCAAGCCAAAGTTAATATGTTTGCTATACACACATTATGTTTTATTAAACTTGGTTATCAATTATTAATCAAAATACAGTCCTAGATATTAAAAATCATGAAATATTTGGTCTAGTAATCAAATAATCACACAAAAAACAGTAGTTGTCGTTTGTTGATGTCGTTCTCGCTTCTCGTTTTTAGCTCACCTGTCCCGAAGGGTCAAGTGAGCTTTTCTCATATCTTGGCGTCCGTCGTCGTCCGTCGTCGTTAAGCCTCGGTCACAACAGATCGTACGATTTTTGTCGTGGAAGATCTATTAATTAGTTGTCGTGGCACTGTCATGCAAACTGTCAAAAAATATTTCAGTGGTCACATCAGCTACGACATGTCCACGATGATTCCACGAAGGGTACACGACAGAAAAAATTGTAATTGTACTGTCGTGGGTTTGTCGCAAGTCGGTCGTGTGACAGTCGTACGGCAATCGTGGGTTGTTTGGGGCTATTTTTCGGGTTTTCATGTCATGGGATGCGCGTGTTACTGTCGTGTTACTGTCGAGTCACTGTCGTGTCACTGTCGTGCCACTGTCGTACGATTGTCGCGCAACAATCGTGGGTCACTCGCGCGTTTGACTCCGAACTACTAGTAAGGCCCGATTTATTGGGTCATGCGTGGGGCGACTCTCAGCAAAAGCTCTGGAAACATGTCAGCTTCACCGGCAGATTACCGCTCCAACTCTTGCATCAGAGTACTATTCTGCTCAAACATCAGGTGCCGTTCAATCCATGGCCTTACCAACCAACGTCGGGCGTTTCGATGCTTCCTATGCGAATCAACGCTAACAGGACCATATTTTACTCTTGTTTGAGTCCGGTAAGGCGCCTATTTAGCAGGGCCAAGCGTAATCGTTCTGGTGGAATAACCATCCTCTTAAAACCGCAGACTGTATGTTTTTTTTCCAAACATTCATTCCAGCCGAATTGTATTCTTCTAAATAAAATGAAAATATGATGCACGTCGTACGACAGACAATCAATGTTGTGCGAGCATCGTACGAAATTTTGTATTCGTGAGATAATCGTGCGACTGTATCACGAGTGTCTTGCTACAATCGTGAGATTGTTTTTACGACCGTCGTGCGACAGTCGTACGATTATTTTCATTAAAATGGTTTATGTTGGTACCCACGACAATGTGTTTATCGCACGACAGTCCCACGACTGTGGTAAGACACTCTCACGACAGCCACAAGACAGTGACACGATAAAAAATCGTACAGCAAAAGAAGGTACATGTCCAATTTTCGTCCCACGACACACGACAGCGCCACGATGCTCAAAATATCGTGCGACTGTCGTACGACGATCACAGATGACCTGCGATTTGACAAAATTTCATGTCGTGGAGCTGCATAAATGTGTCGTGGGTTCGTTATGACCAGGGCTTAACTTTTACAAAAATCTTCTCCTCTGAAACTACTGAGCCAAATTCAACCAAACTTGGCCACCATCATCATTGGGGTATCTAGTATAAAAATGTGTCCGGTGACCTGGCCAACTAACCAAGATGGTCGCCATGGTTAAAAATAGAACATAGGAGTAAAATGTAGATTTTGGCTTTTATCTCTGAAACCAAAGCATTAAGAGCAAACCTGATATGGGGTAAAATTGTTTATTAGGTCATTATCTATCTGACCTGAAATTTTCAGATGAATCGGACAACCTGTTGTTAGGTTGCTGCCCCTGAATTGGTAACTTTAAGAAAATTTTGCAGCTTTTGGTTATTATCTTGAATATTATTATAGATAGAGATAAACTGTTCACAACAATAATGTACAGCAAAGTAAGACCTACACATAAGTCAACGTGACCAAAATGGTCAATTGACCCTTAAGGAGTTATTGCCCTTTATAGTCAATTTTAACAATTTTCATAAATTTGTACATTTTACAAATATTTTCCACTGAAACTACTAGGCTAAGTTCATTATAGATAGAGATAATTGTAAGCATCAAGAATGTTTAGTAAAGTAAGATCTACGAACACATCACCATCACCAAAACACATACACCAAGGTGAGCGACACAGGCTCTTTAGAGCCTCTAGTTATATATATAATTTAGACCTTTGGTTTTCCCGTTTGAATGGTTTTACACTTGTCATTTTGGGGGATCCTTATAACTTGCTATTCGGTGTGAGCCAAGGATTCGTGTTGAAGAGGGTACTTTAACCTATAATAGTTTCCTTCTACAAACTGTGACTTGGATGGAGAGTTGTCTCATTGGCACTCATACCACATCTTCTTATATCTATATATTCTTTCGATATGTTTAACTGGGGTCTGGAGCTGGCATGTCAGTTACTGCTAGTAGTTCTTTGTTAATTTATGAATCATATTCATTTTGTGTAGTTTCTTTTGTTTACTATTCTGTCATCGGACTCAGTTTCTTTTAAACTGAGTTTTTCTGTGCATATTGTTGTGTGTTTGTTTATTCTACATTAGCTAGCTATAGTTGTATAGCGGGAGGGTTGAGATCTCACAAAGCATGTTTAGCCCCGCCGTATTTTGCGCCTGTCCCAAGTCAGGAGACTCTGATCTTTGTTAGTTTTTATGTTTTTTTTATCTGAGTTAAGTGTGACGTCCATTTTCACATAACTAGTATATATTTTTATTTAGAGACCAGCTGAAGCCCGCCTCTGGTTGCGGGATTTTCTCGTTGTGTTGAAGACTCATTGGTGGCCTTCGGCTGTGCTCTTTAGTTAGGCTGTTGTCTCTTTGACATATTTTTATTTCCATTCTCAATTTTATTGATTGATCAATTGATTGATTGATTGATTGATTGATTGATTGATTGATTGATTGATTGATTGATTGATTGATTGATTGATTGATTGATTGATTGATTGATTGATCATTTTACTACAAGCAAAAGTCATGATCATTGAGAATCCTTTATTTGTATTGTAGTGTTAATTTCACCAATGAAACTCTACATTAATTTTTGTCTTAATATTAAATTTCTTTGTAAACTCTACAATTACCGTCTGATTATAATAAGACACGCAAGAATAAAAAAATTATTTGGCCTTCAATGTCTCAACCTTTTTAATGTGAGTAACTTCATTGTTCCGTTAGATTTCGATTTTGATATTGTTTTGCAAGTTTCCATAATAGATTTCCGGTAATTGTTCTGCATAAAACCCTATGGGAAAGCACATTGACTTAATTTTCCAAACGTTTATTGGAACCCAATAATTTGGCAAGGTGTTGCAACCTGTAATGTAAAGTTACAGCCGGTTGCATTGAGTGTGTAGGCAAGGTAGCATATCCTTGGTTAGCTTGCTTGTATTATCAGGTTAGGTAAACTACCCTCCTTTAAGAGTAGACTAGTTCGACAGTTAACCAATCTGTCTGCAGGACTAGGCTCCTTCTACAGGAGGGTAGTATACCTACCTAGTTACTAAATAGTTCAGCTAACAAGCAAGCTAACCAAAGATATTACCTTTGTCTACACACTCAATGTAATCGGCTGTAATGAAAATGGAGTTTGTGAGACCAGGCTCAAGCAGCCAGTCGGTAGCAGCCAGTTTTCAAATATATAAACACAAATATTGCATAAGACTCAAACGTACTGCAAATGTTTTATTAATATATAACCACTATATCATCAGTTTTAATATATAATTAAGCAGTCAAAGACACTATTCAATGAATTTTAAAATTTCATTTCTGGTTCATTTAAAATTGAATGCTTCTTTTGTTACTTTATTGAGGTGTAAAGCGTTGACCGAAATACATTTTGTATGAAGGGCGGAAGCGCTTCATTCTGAAAATGTGCGCACAACGCTTTTACAACCCTATGAAGTTACAAAAAGAAGCTTTCAATATCTATAATTACATGTTTAGCTAGGATCATGAAAACACGATTTTTATCAAGTTTTTATTAAATTCACCTTTGCACTTTATTGTGGGACCTCGTGTCATCATGAATGATGAATTTTATTGTGTAATGCAATTGCTTAAGGAATAACATGACATGTGCAGTTAGCCAATCAGAATAACGAATTATAATGAAACATACATCTTATGTAATAATTAGTTATATAAAGGCAAAATCAATCGCTTTCGATATATTACACAGCGTACTGCCCGCTTTACATTTTAAATAGTCAACACTTTGAGTGTTTATAGAATCGTAAATAATTATGATTTTTTTTAATGATGGCAAAATTGCACTACTGTGTGAAATAGCTTTCCTTATTATCGGCATCCGTCAAATAGTTCATGAAAAGTAATAATAATTCTGCATTAAAAGAAAAGAAAGTTGCACTCGTGCTTTAACTTTTTTGCCACACAAAACTGTTTTACAAAACATTCTACCTCTGAACTAGTGGATTACGCTAAAATTGACTGGACAAAGGTTTATTTTTGTATTCAAAGTATGGTGGGCAAGAAAATTATTTATTAGCTTAAAAAGATTGATCCGTGCTATAAATTAACTTGTAATTTTGATCAAGTAGGCCCTAAATCTCTAGCTTACGTTCTCACCTAGTGCAGATAAATGTATTGCCGCAGAATTTTTTATTAACTGTCCGGTAAGGGTTGGGTAGGGTATACGACCTCAACTTTAGACCTACTTTAGAAAAAACTAAGCAGAACAACACCCTAGATTTTCTACAGTAGACCCCAGCTACCCAGCTTCCCTTTGCACCCAGTGGGGACAATTTTATTACTTTTTCGGTAAGAGTGAGGTTGGGTGTTCGACCCCAACTTTGGACCTATCTTTGAAAAAAAAAAGCCAAACAGCAACCTTGATTTTTTCTCCAGCAGACAAAGCTATCCAGCTCCCTTTACACATTGTGCGGACAGAAGTATTTCCGTAGAAATTTGTTTATTAACTTTTATGTAATGATGGGGTAGGGTGGGTAACTGAGGTCCACTTGAAAAAAATAACAGGGACTCCAATGTGGTGTGGTCTATGCAGAACAATTACCGGAAATCTATGGTAGTTTGCAAAATAATAGTCTTTTTTTATAATGTGATATGTAATATGTTGGCAAATAATGAAAGCACGCTTCTTAATTAATAGACATAGAAATAAAGAGAAACCGTATGATAACCAATAACAATCTCCCAGAGACAAACTAACGTTCATTAAGGCAACCAGTATGATTGTCTGGATTCGGATTCTTAATTTCTGTATTCTTTGATATTTGAGGCCATTTTCTCTATTCTTTATACTTTTGACAATTATTCTCTTCTCATTACATTTTAACACCATTATTCTAGCTATTTTATTTATTTCATGGTCCATTGTCTCTATTATTTATATTTTTTGTCCACTATTCTCAATTCCATAATCCCCCATCAACGGCCTCTAGTTAATGTCACCTTATAGTCTTCATAAATAAGCAAAACTAATACCTTATAGGCTCCTAATGGCAAACTAATTGAATGATTTAATATCCCGGTTTGAATTGTAAAATTGCGGAAATTTTGAAAATTTGATCAAGCAAAATACATTATCGTCCTCGTAGTTCGTAAAATACTGGCAGATGGACCTTGGTCATCAATTCTAATAATCTTGGATCGACCTTTCTAAACTTAAAAGTAAAAAGTTCACGCACCCATATTGTTCAGATTGTTAAAGACTTTTGCATCCGTCGACATTATCCTCGATTAAAGTAGTATTGATCTGACAACCGCTGTGCATGTATACTTTAACGACCTTTAAATGAATGACAAATGACAACATTGTCATTTTTTGAATGACAATTAAACAGTGGGAAAGATAAATTGAATACACTTTCGTTTTTCGTTTTTGGTTTTTGTGAAATCAAAATGAAAAATGAAAACACTTTCATTTTCGATTTTAGTTTTGAGAAATCAAAATTGAAAAAATTAATGAAAATACTTTTGTTTTCGTTCTTTGTTTTGTGAAATCAAAACGAAAACGAAAACACTTTGTTTTTCATTTTGGTTTTAAGAAATCAAAAACGAAAAATGAAAACACTGTAATGTTTATAGGTCGTTATGGTAACATACAAGAAGAATCTTGTTGTATATATGCTTGTTTCACGCAGAAGGAAGCGTTGTGTGGATTAAGACGTTTGGCGGGAAAATCAGTGGTTGGGTCCAAGGGTATGGGGGTGTTTGAGAGGGATTCTTGTGTTCAGTATGGGGAACATTTAGAGAACACCCCTATCCAGTAAATAGTGTATTCGCCCTGGAGTATATAAGTGGGTGAGGAATGTAATTCGGGCTCTGTCGACATTCTTATTTAGAAGACCAGTGTACAAGAGTAGGCACGTTACATAGCTGTAAGTGATACTGCCGAGGACAACTTGTACTAGGGACAACTTGTACTGGGTACAAGTTGGTCTTACATAGGAAGTTGGCAGAGCAGACTGTCCCGTTCGGAGGACAGGCTGTACCAGTACGTACTGTCTGGTAGTGACAGACTGTCCCACTCGGAGGACAAGCTGTACCAGCCACACTGTCTTGAAGTGACAGGCCGTCCTATCTCGAGGACAGGCTAATAGATTGTATTATAGTTGTATATATATTTGTCCGTTGTTACTTTATATCGGCAAAGAGTCAGTGTATATTTTAGTTCATTGTGCATACCATAGATAGTTATAGTTTTGGTATTGATGTATTGTTTGTGGACAACTTGGATCCAAGTATTTACTGGAACGTTCGTTTAAGATATAAACGCCTGGTTACACGTTAAATATTTGGTGGCTAGCGGTTGGGATTCAAGTTGTCTATCAAATACT
The DNA here is from genome assembly GCA_017311375.1 of Mytilus coruscus. Classification (NCBI taxonomy): domain Eukaryota; kingdom Metazoa; phylum Mollusca; class Bivalvia; order Mytilida; family Mytilidae; genus Mytilus; species Mytilus coruscus. The sequence continues at coordinate 6,947,243 of CM029598.1, read as the reverse complement.
TTTTGATTGATTGATCTTCATTAAATTTATTGTCAGTTGACATCAGTGTTTATTCACCGTGAGGCATAGTTGTAGTTCACGGCTGAGTTGTAACACGAGTGTATTATTTAATAAAAGATTATAACACTATAATTGTTTTATTTGAATTGCACTATACTGTAATGGATATGTTAAATATTGACGATCAGCTTGCTGAAATAAGTAGACAAATACAGTCTCTTAGTGAAAGCACAATACAACATGGACAAAGTTTTATATCTTCCACACCTCGAGATCAGGGTGTACGTCCAAAGGTTGTTGAAAACAGAGAACATGATTCAGGCGTAGTGACGACAGGGCCGTCTCTATCAACACCTGTAGGATTAGCCATGGGTGATACACTACCTTTGCCAGATAGGGATATCATAACAAATCCTCAGGTAAATAATAGAAAATCCATAGGGCAAGACAAAATTCAAAATATTAATCCTAAGCAGGAATCAAAACAAAATCAAAGCACTGCTCATACTGTAAGCTCTGGATCAAATGATGTCAAAATCAAACCTTCAAAATATGATGGCCTTACTCCTTGGATGGATTATTTATCACACTTTGAGATGTGTGCCCTTGTTAATATGTGGTCTGAACATCAAAAAGGTTTGTACTTGGCCGTGTCACTGATTGGACAGGCCCAAGCAGTCCTGGGTGATTTACCAAAGGAAAAGAGACAAATATTTTCAGACCTAGTAAATGCACTGGAGGAACGCTTTGCTCCATCTAGTCAAACGGAACTTTATCGTGTACAATTCAAAGAACGACGACAGAAAGCGAGTGAAACTCTACCGGAGTTAGGTCAGTCAGTTAGACGACTGTCTAATCTGGCATACCCGACTGCCCCATTAGAATTAAGGGACACGCTCGCCAAAGAACAATTTATAGATGCGCTAGTAGACTCCGAAATGAGATTGAATTAAACAGTCTCGTCCTAAAGGTCTTAACGATGCTATACGGTTGGCAGTTGAGCTTGAAGCTTATAACACGGCTGAGAGCAAAACACTGAAAAGTATGGGTCATTTACGACAGACTACTAGTGACGAACGGACAGAAGCACCTTATAGTCCTGATACGGCTGTATCTATGGGACAAATGACGACATGGATGCAGACGATTGAGAATAATTTACTGTCCTTAACAAAAGAGATTAAAGATTTAAAGTTCCAAAGAAAGTTCCAACCACGGGGGAAGATAAATAACACACAGAGTAAAGGAAAAAGATGTGGTCCCTGTTTTAGTTGTGGAGAAATGGGACACTTTGCAAGAAATTGTCCTAATAATAATAAGATACAAGGTACTCGGGGAACAGATAACCACGGAACATATACGGACGGATCGGTTAATACACTGAAGTCTGAAGTTAAGTCTTCAAACAATGATAAAGGCGCTGTTGTTGTTTCAGCATCAGAGGATGCAGGAATGTTTGTTGAGTTGAGCATTCAAGATGTACCAGTCAAGTTTGTGATTGATACTGGAGCTACACTAACTTTAGTCTCTACAAGAGTGTATGATTTAATTCCTGACTTGTGTAGGCCACATCTGAGTAAAACTAGGTCACAGATTAAGTCCGTCTGTGACAACTATTTAAGCCTTCGAGGTAAAGGTAGTTTTAAACTTGATTTTGGTAAAGAGGAGTTTATTTCAGAGGCCGTTGTAACTGACCTACAAGTCGATGGTATTCTAGGTTTAGACTTTATGAAGAAAAATAAGTGTCTGATTGACGTGTCTGCTAACCTATTACACATCGATAACTTTAAGGTCCCCCTACTTTTTCAAGATACCAAACATAGAAATGCTGATGTTCACAGAAAACCATGTCGGTTAACATCAGATAGGCAGTCAAAAATGAGCAGTGCTTGTTCTAAGAGAGAACATAGTCAGGTCAAACTCGTAACGAGTCAGATGCCTGACAATGACAAAGACTTGACTCTAATAGAATTGCAATCAAATGACTCGGACCTTAAACGTGTTAAGCGGTGGCTGACAGAGGGTCATAGGCCACAATACAATGAGATATCCGGTAAGGGATTCTTTATTAGGTCATTATGGAGTCAGTTTGATTGCTTAGAGCTCCAAGAGGATATAGTAGTTAGACGCTTCAATAACCTAGAACTGAACGTTGCAAAATTACAAGCGGTAATTCCAATGTCGGAGCGCAAACAAGTATTAGAATATTGTCATGACACAAAGTATGCTGGTCACTTAGGTATTCATAAAACTCGAGAGAAAATACGCCAGTCTTACTATTGGCCTGGTTTGCAATCTGACGTTAGGGCATATGTTGCTAGTTGCAATAAGTGTACTAGGAGAAACCACCCAATGAAAAAGAATCGTGCCTCAATGAGATTGGAGGAGGACAATGGTCGTCATGAGAGAAAAAGACCAGCCTGGACGGCTGATTATGTAATTGAGTGAATTTCAGCGTGTGTATATATATATTGATGAATTTTGTTTTGTAATTGTAATGTTTATATCATGCGGGACGCATGTAGATTGAGGCGTGGGTTATGTAATGTTTATTGGTTGTTAAGGTAACAAACAAGAAGAATCTTGTTGTATATATGCATATTTCACGCAGAAGGAAGCGTTGTGTGGATTAAGGCGTTTGGCGGGAAAATCAGTGGTTGGGTCCAAGGGTATGGGGGTGTTTGAGAGGGATTCTTGTGTTCAGTATGGGGAACATTTAGAGAACACCCCTATCCAGAAAATATTGTATTCGCCCTGGGGTATATAAGTGGGTGAGGAATGTAATTCGGGCTCTGTCGACATTCTTATTTAGAAGACCAGTGTACAAGAGTAGGCACGTTACATAGCTGTAAGAGATACTGCCAAGGACAACTTGTACTGGGGACAACTTGTAGGTACAAGTTGGTCTTACATAGGAAGTTGACAGAGCAGACTGTCCGTTCGGAGGACAGGCTGTACCAGTACGCACTGTCTGGTAGTGACAGACTGTCCCACTCGGAGGACAGGTTGTACCAGCACACACTGTCTTGAAGTGACAGGCCGTCCTATCTCGAGGACAGGCTGATAGACTGTATTATAGTTATATATATATTTGTCCGTTGTTACTTTATATCGGCAAAGAGTCAGTGTATATTTTAGTTCATTGTGCATACCATAGATAGTTATAGTTTTTGGTATTGATGTATTTACTGGAACGTTCGTTTAAGATATAAACGCCTGGTTACACGTTACAACACTTTCGTTTTTGTTTTTGTTTTGGTATTTCAAAACGAAAAACGAATGGACGCAGATATACACGGACCGTTTTCATTTTTCGTTTTTGATTTTTCAAAAACCAAAATTAAAATCAAAAGTGTTTTCGTTTTTCGTTTTTGATTTCACTAAACAAGAAAAGCATCTACATTTGGATTCAATTTCTGTATTTTGCTCTATTTAATTCTCGTTTTACGTTGTACAAAGTTTTCCTTTCCTTTTAGGGGCCTCGGTGACCGAGTGGTCTAAGTAGTAACTACTGTAATCACTAGCCAGTCAACACTGAGGTTGTGAGTTCGAACCCCCCTCGTGCGGGTGCACTCGACTCCAGTCTCAATTGACTAGGATTGTCAGTTTTCCTATCGAAGGTCGGTGGTTTTCTCCGGGCACTCCGGCTTCCTCACCAATAAAAACTGGCCGCCACGAAATAGCCCAAAAGCGGTGCTTAAAAGTGGCGTTAAAACACCAAAAATCAAATCAAATCAAATCCTTTCCTTTTATATAGCCATTGATACCCCGGTGTATTTACTACTTAATGTAGACAGAATAGACCGCTTGACTTATGATTTGAACTAAGGTGATTAATGAATCAAAGACTTTCAAATTTCCTTGTTTTTATCTATAATAAAATATCAAATTATTATATTTAAATATCAAATGAATCACAAATTTAAATAATACAATGAAATATTATATAAAGATGGTTAAAATAAAACGATCGATTACAACATCACATTGACAAGGGAGGTTACTACTTATCTGATAAGAAAACTAGCCCTGTCGTTAAAGTATGCACAGCGGTTATCAGATCAATAGTATTTAAATCGGAGATAATATCGACGAATTGAAAAGACTTTATAACTCTGAACAATAAGGATGCATGATCTTTACTTTTAAGTTTGAAAAGTTGGTTATCTAAGATTATTAGAATTGCATGATGACTGAGGCCAATCAGCCATTAGGGAACAGTCATTATTTATCAACTGAGGGAGTTGGTGCATTTTAGGGGGGTCATTGCCAAAAATATCATACTGGTGGGGGGGAGTTACCATTAAAAATATATCTTTACTTGGGGGGGGGGGGGGGTCACCCGATTAAAGTTTTGACGATATTGAAGTGAGTGACATTGTTAAATCTTTGATTGTGTAAAGCACCAGCAGGATGCCTAATTTCTCAAGGTAGTGAATCCGATCACTCCTTTATATCACAGTCATCTGTTATGGTTCATTATCCATAGGATGTGTAAATTTACAATTCTAGTGATACTTAACTGTATGAAACATTTTAACCTGGTTTTGACCACAGGAAAGTTTCTGAACACGCATTGTCAACTTTCTAAAGTGTTTAAATCATTTTGATGTGATTCTTGGGATAGAAGGTGTGTATATTCTTAAATCACTTGATAACAGGTATAATTATTTTATAAAACTATTACAAAGATATCGAATAAGAATATTAGATAGTCTGGATGGTAGGTCTTTCCCTTCTGTATTCTTTAATTTTTAAGGTAATTTTTTCTCTATTCCTTATATTTTCTCTTTTCTTTATATTCTAACACCCCATTATTCTCTATTCTTTATTCTTTTTTCTATTTTTCTATTTTTTTTTTTTTGGGGGGTCTATTTTTCCATAGATTTGATCCATTCGTCTTTATTCTGTAAACCCTATCCAGACCCTCATAAGAATACTTGATGGGCACCATGGCATTCACACATACAAAACAATACACGTAAAACATTTTCACGTTGGAATATTATAATAAAATTGAGAATTGAAAGGGGAATGTTTCAAAGAAACAACAACCCAACCAAAGAGCAGAAAACAGCCTAAGGCCAACAATGGGTCTTCAACACAGTGAGAAAATCATGCATCCGAGGCGGGCTTCAGCTGGCCCTTAAACAAAATGTGTACATTTTTAGTTCTGAGAAAATGACACTAAACTCTAAAACATCTAAATGAACCAAAATTTAAAAATAAACAAAATATACAAGACTTACAAAGACCAAATGTTCCTGACTTGAATATATATTTCTTTATCTCAAATAAATCTTGTACATATTTAATGAACCATAAAATCAGTAAAATTTGCAATGTGTTATTCCAGTTACACTTCCTCTATTGGAGTACTGACTTTTGTAATATTTTTTCATTTTCAAATTATACTGTGTCAGCAAATGTACATTCATTCCATAGGCGGATCGGGGGACTGGGGCCCGGCCCCTCTTTGTGGGTAAAATTGTGTTGCTTGTATAGGGAATCACTGAAGCATGACTGAAGCAGGCCCACCCTTAGGTCAGTCAGTGCCTCCCCCCCCTATTAAAAAGTTCTGGATCCGCCACTGATTCATAATAAAGAGTAAAAATCATTATTGAAAGTTTATCTATATGAAATTTGTAGAATTATAGGTTGCAGTAAAATAAGGTAAATTGGAAAAAAAAATTCTCTTTTTTTCTTTCTTCGTCAACCCATTCATTTTTCATTGCACATGCTCATGTATATAAACAAATTGGGTGTATAGCGACTTTAATAGCTTTACTTATTAAGCATTAGCATTTTCAAAATCAGGAACAATATGTATAGGTATGACGTCATTCTGTACATGAAGGCTCAAGTTATATTTTTTTCTCATTAAAAGCTTATTTTGTCAATTTTTCTCATGCAAGTGTCAGATATTCTTATTTGACAAAAAAAAAAACATCAAGAAGAAAAACTCTTTGTTATACTCAGGATTTATCAAAGCCTGTTACTATGTAGCTGGCAGTCATCTACTTCTCACAACTGTTAATTGATGGGGATTTTTTTTATTGGGGGTGGGGTGGTGGTCAAACTTTGAAACTATGCTGTTAGGGGGTCATTTTGCGGTTTTTAAGAATGACGGGGGCTGGGGTTGCCAACAACAAATCTTATGTGAAAATTTGAACCGACCCCCTCAGCTGATAATATTATATTACACGAACATTCAAACTTAGCATTTATGACGGTAAAATGTATACGCTATTTAGATTATTTAAAAAAGTTCACACTCCAAGTCGAGGTAAATGTGTGATAAAATTGCTACGACTTTTTTATTAAGTCACAAATCACAAAACAAAAGGTTGTGCGACTAGTTGAGTTTCATCATTTTCTATTATTTTGCCTCAATAATTGGTGGTTTATTTTGTTCGTTTTGACTTTGCGTGATGGCAATAACGATAGTTTGATAATCATTCATAACCGTGAACTTGTTGGACCATTTTTTTCAAGCAGTAAAGCATCGAAACTTAATTGTTGGCAGCATGTTGGGTCAACCACAGAAATAGCCAAAAGCACAGGCACTAAAGAAACATGTGGCTTTCTTCCAATTTTAGGAATAAAAGGGCGAGGGGGTCTTTGAAAGTGACGGGACCAATTTTCCTGGACTTATTTCACTCAAAATCTAAAATTGGTCTGTACATTGCAAATTGAAGATGACGTTATATATCAAAATACTATTCAGTGCTATATGTGTCTGTTGAAGGCATTGTAATACAAAATTGCAAAGGTTAGAGCCTAGTTTTCAATATCTTTTATTTTCACTTGCAGGGTCCTAAATATTTTTTCATATGTTTATCATACTTGAAATGTTATATTCTAAAATATCTTTTATAATTTTAGTTCATTGATATGTTTCGGAGTTTAGTGTTTAGTTCAGCGTTACATGTTGCATGCTGTTGAAGATACAAATTTGCTTTTATATGTTTTGTCAAATTTTGCATCGAAGGCCGTCGATAGCCAAAATGAATTAGTGAAAGACAATGAATAGCTTTACTTCTAACACAATTTTGGATTTGGTTAACGATGACCTTCTTGTACGTTTTAGGAATAAATACTAAAGAGCAAAAATTTGCAAAAATCACGATTTTGAGCTATCTTTAGGCGTTTATAAGTTGGTGATACGTTTGAAATTAAGCGATCATATTGTAAAACCCTAAGAGTGTACACTTTGGGATGTGGTACTAAGAATCTAAGTAAACTTTAAGATTGATAGACTTTTTGTAAATGGCCCTGGTTTGAAATAAATCAAGAGTTTTGGTTTGGTTAACTATTTTATTTTTGTTTATTCATTTTGACGATAACTACTTAAACGTTGCCAAATCTTTCAAAAGTTTTCCGGTTTGGACTATTTGCAGACCCTTTAGGCGTTTATAGTTTTGTAATCTATTTAAGAATTACCCATTATATTGTTAGAACCATAGAGAACATACATTGGGTTGCGATACGTGTGCTAAGAATTTAGTTACAGATTGATATACTTTTTAACTAGAGGCTCTAAAGAGCCTGTGCCGCTAACCTAGGTCTATGTGCATATTCAACAAAGGACACTCACCAACATAGAAGACGAGAAAAGAATTCATGACAAAAATCTCTGTTTCGTTGGACTTGTATTGCTGATCATTTAGTCTGCTTAAATGAAACAGTTTCTCTCCATCTTCTCTTGTTTTTGCTCAAAACACAAAAGAAGGCAGGAAAGTGACTCGTTAGTAGATCTTGCATTATCGGTCATTTTTGAGATTTAAAGTGTCTATTTATCTATTATAATTTTTATCATGTAAAGCAAAACCCCCCAAAAATGATAAAATCTTCATTAAAGGGCAATAATTCCAAGGAGACGTCGGACGATTTCCTCAATATTGTTAATTGTAGATATTGTCTTGCTGATCATTTTGCATATTAATGTTTTTATATACCTGTTATAATTTTAAAGATATACATCTGTAAGGCAAAACGCAAAAAATGTATAAATTATCATCCAAGAGCTATAACTCTAATAAGGAGTCGGCTGACGATTTCGACAATTAAACATATTTGTAGAACTTTTCTTGCCGATCATTTTGAATTTTAATGTTTCTCTGTATCTTTTATAGTTCTCAAGATAATAGGCAAAATGAAATAAAATGGTAAAATTTGTCATTTAAGGCAATAACTCCTATGAGAAGTCGCCTGACAATCTTGACATGTATGGACAACAGAGCTCAACATTCTGAACATTTTGCTCATGTCAGATTTTCTCTATTCATAACGGTTTACGAAATAATAGACAAAACTTGCATTTCTATCCTATGTTCTTTTTAGTCATCGGACACATTTTTCCAAACTAGATACCCCAATAATGATTGTGGCCAAGTTAGTTTAAATTTGGCCAAGAAGTTTTAGATGAGAAGATTTTTATAAAGGTTAACGGACGACGAACGCGACAGACGACGGCGACGACGGACGCCAAGTGATGAGAAAAGCTCACTTTGCCCATTGGTGAGCTTAAAATGGCCATGATGTGAATAAAATTCAGGGGGAAATTGGCCATTAGTCTTCCTTTTTAAAATTATTTACAATTATTTAATGCGTTCTTTTTGTACAGTAGATACGTGTTTCATGTAAGAACATAACGACAGCAAATATATACGGAAGCGTATATGGTCCTCGTCTTAGCTTAATATGTATCTCGGACAAGTTTAAACATCAGTGCAGATCAACTACGATTGAGTTGATGAGAGTAAATGCGATTATATAAGTTAATTTAAAATGGAGTAAAAGAACGACAATGACTAACGGTAAGAACCAGAATTGTGTTTTTTGCTGTACATGTTCTGATTTTGTGTCATAGATATAGGAAGATGTGGTGTGAGTGCCAATGAGACAACTCTCCATCCAAATATCAATTTATAAAAGTAAACCATTATAGGTCAATGTACGGCCTTCAACACGGAGCCTTGGCTCACACCGAACAACAAGCTATAAAGGGCCCCAAAATTACTAGTGTAAAACCATTCAAACGGGAAAACCAACGGTCTAGTCTATATAAAAAACGAGAAACGAGAAACACGTATAAATTACGTAAACAAACGACCACTACTGTACATCAGATTCCTGACTTAGGACAGGTGCAAACATTTGCAGCGGGATTAAAAGTTTTAATGGTACCAAACCTTCTCCCTTTTTCTGAAACAATAGTATAACATCACAACATAGAAAAACACATGTATGGATACCCTATACCCTTCCTTTCTATCATGGAGGTTTAAAGTCATTGAGAGAAAACGTCGTTAAAAATGAACGTAACGTTAAATAATGCATATGCTTTATTGAAGTTCATTTCTGTACTAGATTTAAAGTTTAAGTGTGCTATAAGCATTACAGATGAAATATAGTTTAAAGTCTTTTCATTTAACGTAGAATTAATCTTATTCAGCTACTTGACGGTTGATATTCTGCACGTATTGACTTTTTAAAGCACTTTTTTCCAGTGTTCTTTTCACAAGTAAATTGTGTATGACATGTTCCTTGGTGCAGCCTGGAGTCAAATTACAATGTATAGTAACCCCTCTTCATCAGGTACGGGGCCTCGGTGGCCGAGTGGTCTAAGTAGTTACTACTGTAATCACTAGCCAGTCAACACTGAGGTTGTGAGTTCGAACCCCGCTCGTGCGGGTGCACTCGACTCCAATCTTAATTGACTAGGATTGTCAGTTTTCCTATCGAAGGTCGGTGGTTTTCTCCGGGCACTCCGGCTTCCTCCACCAATTAAAACTGACCGCCACGAAATAGCCCAAAAGCGGTGCTTAAAAGTGGCGTTAAAACACCAAAAATCAAATCAAATCATCAGGTACGAGGTATTTTAATCAAATTATAAATACTAGTATGTATACAATGTGCGTCTAACTCCCAGTTTGCCATGCACCACCGTACCTTGGTGGCTTTTGCAGTTAAATTACATATCCAATGAATTGTAAATATAAACAAAATGTTCAGCGGGGCACAGAATGATACGACCGCAGATGTCGAACCATGAACAGTTAGGACAAGTATGGACACTAAATTCAAGCTTGATACAGCTCTGAATTTGAATTTTGATTAAATATTTGACACAGCATAGGTTTTGACACAGAATAAATGTGGTCAAATACCTCAAAAATTAAAATTGGACTTTTATAAAATAAGGAGATGAGGTATAACTGCCACTGAGACAACTATCCACCAAGGTTCAAATAAAGTTGATGTAAGCAATTAAAGGTAACAGTAAGGCCTTCAACAATGAGAAAAAACACTTTACCAAATAGTAGGCTATAAAAGGTCCCAATATGAAAAAATGAAACAATTTGGTTGAGAAACTAACGGCCTAAGATTAAACAAAACAATTAACGAAAACAAATATGACAGACAAGAACCAACGACAACCACTGTACTACAGGCTATTTACTTGAGACAGGCACGTACAGAATGTGGTCCAATATCCAAAATCTAAATACATTTGTACAAGGTTAGATTCCGCACCAAGAATTTAATCCACTAGTATTTATCAATGGACAAAACCAGCTAAGTTTGTCAAGGGTTAGGTTCATAAAAGAATTATATATAAATTAATTTATATAGAATAAAAACAAACCTGCCACCAAGTTCTTAAAAATATTTACAAAAGAAATAAAAAAAAAAAACAATTCACAAAATATCACTCATCATTAATACAATATCTTTTTAAAAATCCATAAAACTTACCTTTAATTATTTTTTAAAACGATCTTTTATTGAATAGAAAATTTCAAACTATATTTATACATAATTTCTTCTATAAAATTAAAATTTAATGCGGTATCTATTTTTAACTGTGAATCTACTTACACTTTCTATCAATTGGGCAATACAACTCTGAATTTTGATAGTGATTAAATATTTGACATATCATAGGTTTCTGACACAGAATGAATGTGGTCTATGAACTTAAATCAAAGTACTGAAGTACTGAACATCGGATGACCGCAAGTTCTGGTGGATGGTCACAAGCACTTGTCTCAGAAAAAAAAATCACATCTCTATACCTGAAAGTAAGGTTGAGGTACATAGATATATTTTTTTTCTGAGACAAGTTAGTGTGTGGATGATGAATGAATGACAGGAAATTCAAGCTCACCATAATAACTGTTATATTGTAGTGATATAATCATTTGTTATCTGTATACTCTGGTTTGGTGTTATATATTATATCGATATTTGTAAAACAGTTATATTTTAGTATAATTTTCATCCATTTGTATATCATTCTATTCTACTATTCTAATGATAGTGCAGTGCAAGTGCATGGTGGACACTCTTCTGTAATAATTAGTTTCTCTGATAGATTGGATTTGAGTTGGCATTCATATTTTCCCACGTTTGTTGCAAAACGTTCTTTAGGCTCCGTGTTGAAGACCGTACTTTGACCTATTATGGTTTACTTTTATAAATTTTGACTTGGATGGAGAGTTGACTCATTGGCACTCATACCACATCTTCTTATATCTATTTAGATATTCTTTCGCATACGTTAACACAAATTTTCGGTATTCTTGATTTGTTATTGATATGTCTAAATATATACCGTAAACAGTTGATAACGAAAATACACGGCTAAGGCAATTCGCCATTTCAGAATCTAATGCATTCTGGGTAATATTTTCAAAAGCGTACACCAAAACGTTATGATTGGTTTAAAACGTTGAACCAATGACGTAACGTTATTTTCTTTTTGGTGTACGAACAATGAGATTACCCATAGTCCTTTAGATTCTGAAAAGGCCAATTCTTCAAATTTAATGAATAAATATATGTACATGTACAAATAAGTTTTATCAAGGGGTACAATTATACCATTATTTTCTACAAGTATATGATAAATATATTTCTCACGACAAAACATTTTCATTTATCTATGTTCCTAAAATTATTTTCATGAATATTTTTTGATGAAATTAGAATATAACAATCAATAAGGAGTGTTATTTTGCACTCGATGATATCCGAGCAGTTCGGTTATCAGTCAAAAACGCAAGTCATGTGGGTAGAAATGTCTGTGGCAACATAACAAAGGAATGCCCTCACGGTCATCCGCTGTAAAAAATGAAATTGGATATTTACCTATCATGATCCAATATCCAACATACATGTGTAGATTAAGTAATCAAAGACCCTTGATTTCAATTTTGTTAAAATCAAACTAAAATTGATTATAAACGCTTTGGACCTTAATGTGGACCAATTTGAAAACCGGGCCCAAAATCAAAAATCTAAATACACGGTTAGATTCACCAAAGCATAGAACCATAATAGTCTATTTTATTTGTTAAAATCAAGAACAGTTTAATTTTGGACCCTTTGGACCTTCATGTGGACCAAATTGAAAACGGACCCCAAAGTAAGAATCTATAAATACACAGTAAGATTCTGCATATAAAAAAACCCCAAGAATTCAAGACTATGAATTAAACCCCATTGAATTGGTCAAGATATGAGCAACGTATGCAAAGTATAAGAAAAGTATTGTTTTTAAGCCCTTTTTCCTAAAACGGTTCATTTTGGACTTATACTGAAGTTATTGTCCGTAAACCAGAAAATCCTAGTTTTTTTCCCCCGATGTTTTGGTCCGTAGTTCTTGAACGTTTTGGACCATAACCCCCAAAATCAGTCTCAACATTCCTTATGAAGTATGGAACCTTGTGGTACAAATTCATTGAGATCCTTACACTTATAATTAAGTTATTGTCCTGAAACAAGAAAAATCGTTTTTCCCCCTCAATTCCTACAAAGTTGGGACAATTAATAACCCTCAAATCCATTCCAACCTTCCTTATGTAGTATGAAACTTTGTGGTACAATTTCATAAAGATCCATACACTTACATGTATACTCCAGTTATTGTTTGGAAACCAAATGTCTTCGGAAGACGACGATAAACGTCATACCATTAAACGACCGCAAAATAACTCTTTTATGCAAGGTTGTGTATGCGATGGTAATGACGGATGGCTTGTTAATGTCCAGTGGCAAATTAAATCCATATTCAGGACGAGAACATGTTATTGTAATATGAATTATTAACCCTGCTTTGGATTATACCGACACTCTGAGTGTGACGTGCTACTTAGCGATGTTATAGTTCACAGGAAGACATGTTATCCTACGCGGATTCAATATTTTGACTCGAGCCGACAAGTCTCTGCTTTTACTTATTAATGCCGCGTGCTTGTAGAGAAGCAGCAAAACAATTTTAAAAACTTTGGTTTGACCAGACCGAAATTCCCATTACCTCCGCAATTTCATGCACATCTTCACATTAAAGTTTGCAACACTATGCAATGTCCTTGGGTTCCAAAAAACGTTTAGAAAACTATGTCAATGTGCTTTCCAATAGGGTTTTATGCAGAACAATTATCGGGAATCGTCAAAATCAAACTCTTAACTAAACAAAGTGACTGTATCCAATTGCAAGTTGTAGTTATTGCATGAATACTGTCTTAATTTTAATATTTGTTTTGTTTTACCTTCTTAATTTCTCGATCATTTATACCGAAGTAACTATTAACCAATGTTTTACGTGACAACTCTGTTCTTATGAACTGATTTTACACCACCCAGGTATGAGTTGGGAATATCACTCGAATATATTGGGCTGGCCTGTTTGAAGTCAGGAGCCTTTAATTCTGTTGTTGTCGTCGGTAGCTGTATGCATATTTTTTCTTCAATTATTGTTAATCATAAAGGGCCACCATTAATAAAATTATATTATATTGCACGGGGAATAGTGGGGATAGACAGGTTTTGAAAATGAAAAGTCTAACCTGGTGTAAATAAAAAAACAGGCACAAGGATATGAAAGAAGAGTGACGCTACTGTACCAACAGGTGAAATGTATTGTTGATTGTCCCCTCCTAACCCTCCTGATAAAAATTAAACCAGAAAAGTTCTTTGGACGCAATAAATCAATATTTTTTTCCCATTTTGTCACCACGAGCAAAAGAAGTTAAGTAACCATATGCTAGCAAATTATTGAAGCTCACGTCTTAATTGATAGTCATAAAAATAAAGAGAAAACGTATGGTTACCAATAACAATCTACTGGAGACAGAAAACGTTGGTATAGGCAACTATTATGGCCTTCTTTTATTTTAGGGGTCCCAACCCATATAGAGCTCTACTTTACTATCCTTAACTCTAAACCTGACCTTAACCCATTCCTAAACCTAACACTAGCTCTAACCCTAAAACCTAACCCTAACCTACAACATCCCCTAACCTAACCATTACCATGAATGAACCGTAACTCTAAAGTATAGGGACCCTTAAAGTAAAAGAAGGCCACTATTATAATGGTCTGGATTGGGGTTTCTTTAATGTTTTAGGCCATTTTTCTCTAATCATTATACTTTTTGCCAATTATTCTCTATTCTTTATATTCATACACCGCATTATTCTCTTTTGTTTAATTTTTGGTCCATTTTCTTTATTCTTTATATTTTTTGCCCATTATTCTCTATTCCGTAACCAACCCGTGCACACTCTCTAGTATAGGTCACCATATAGCCTTCACAAAGGAGTAAAAGTCATCACGAATAGGCCCGAATGGCAAAATGATTGAATGCTAATCCCATTTTGAATTGTGAACTTTCGGTATTTGTTTTTCAATCAAACGATCTTAATAAAATAAAAAAAAAAAAAAAAAAAAAAACAGATTATCGTCGTGAATGTTCGTGTAACAGAACTAATACTGACAGATGGACCTAGGTCATCAGTTTTAATCATCTTAGATTACTAACCTTTTACAACTTTAATAAAAGTAAAGATCATGCATCCTTATTGTTCAGATTGATGAAGTTTTTTCCATTCGTCGACATTATCTCCGATTTAAATACTATTGATCTGATAACCGCTGTGCATACTTTAACGACAGGGCTAGTTTTCTTATCAGATAAGTAGTAACCTCCCTTGTTAATTTGATGTTGTAATCAATCGTTTTATTTTTACCATCTTTATATAATATTTCATTGTATTATTTAAATTTGTGATTCATTTGATATTTAAATATAATAATTTGATATTTTATTATAGATAAAAACAAGGAAATTTGAAAGTCTTTGATTCATTAATCACATTAGTTCAAATCATAAGTCAGGCGGTCTATTCTAACTACATTAAGTAGTAAATACACCGGGTATCAATGGCTATATAAAAGGAAAGGAAAACATTGTACAACGTAAAACAAGAATTAAATAGAGCAAAATACTGAAATTGAATCCAAATGTAGATGCTTTTCTTGTTTAGTGAAATCAAAACCGAAAAACGAAAACACTTTTGATTTTCATTTTGGTTTTGAAAATCAAAACGAAAAATGAAAACACTTTCGTTTTTGTTTTGTTTTGAGAAATCAAAACGAAAACGAAAACACTTTTGTTTTTCATTTTGGTTTTGAGAAATCAAAACGAAAATGAAAACACTTTCGTTTTCGTTTTTGTTTTGATATTTCAAAACGAAAACGAATGGACGCAAATATACTCGGACCTTTCAACTTCACCATTTGGAACTCTTGGTTTAATAGCTTCCTTGTGAGCAGCAACCCTCTATCAAGGAAACCATGATAGGAAATACAAGCCCGGGAATATCGTATCAATTGGGAGATACATATTCCGTATTAAATGATTATTGTTTATAGTTTCAAAGCCTGTAGTAAATTTGCAAATTTAAACTGGAATCATGTTTTCATTGTGTACATTCATCCACAACCACCAATTACAGATGTGAGTTACAGACAAATGAATAATTTAAAACTACTACCATATCTAAACACAGGAAAAATAATTATCGCAATATTCAGTTAACCTTACAGTTTATCTCATCAGAGTTATGTTGGCAATTAAAATCATTGTCACATCTTTATCCTATAACAATACATTCCCCGCTTTTACATTCAAACTCGGTGGTATTGCATGCCTCAACTGTCTATGAAAAAATAAAAGCAAGAAAATATAACTACATTTAATGAAATGTTTTCAAAATGGTATTCTTGTAGTTACTGTGGATTCATTATTATTCGTTGAATACCAATTTTCGTGGGTTTCGTGTGTACAGATGAACCAATTATTCAAATGTTTAACGAAATACAAATTTCTAAAGAGTTGTATCTAGACTTTGGCTGAACCAAGAAATCACATTTCCACGAAAATGCAAGGTGTTAATAATCCACAAAAATTGGTACCCACGGAAATAAAAGAATCCACAGTATTTCAATTATTTTAGATGTATTTCATTTTTGATTAAGCTATTATTATTGTTCCTTTTTTATATCAAATTTGTTATAAAAACAAACAAGTAAGGTCATTATTAGAAATGTAATACATCATTAGTTTCGTCTTTGGATAAGCTCATCTCTACGCACAATTCTCCAGTAGGTATGCAGACGTGTGTACTGGTATCATTTAATATCCAAATGTATGAATGAGACAAAACACTAAAAGGCAGCGGCCAAACAATATATGTATGCTTTGGTAACCATGTTTATCAATTCTGAATAATTGTGTGGAGCAACGTTTTAATTCAATTTTTTGTAGCTATATGTCTCCAGATTATGTCTTTAAAAGAAATATTTGCTCTGAATATCATACATGTAGATTTTTCTAGTCGCTAAGTTTAAGCTTACAATTACTCGAATGCGCGTCATTCTAACATACTTAAGGATTTCTACATAGAAATACTTACAGATAGATGAACTGTAGCTATTCCACACAATATGTACTGGAATAAAAATGCTTTCATTGTGATATGTGTGGTCCTATATAGACATGCACATGTAATGGTACAAAGTTGCACCTAAAAATAACAACAACAATAGTCGTATCAAACAGGTATCATTTATCGTATTCTTAGATTGTGTATTTGTTTCCTTATGTTATGTTATGTCTGTAATAAGGGAGATAATAGGTACTACGGGTTATTGAAGTTCACTTCCAGTCTCAAATGATTGGTTAATGTATGCAATTAAAAATATAGATAGTTGTTACGAAATTTTCCATGAAATAAGTGCAAAAATGGCTACTTTTGGTTTAATCTAGGTCACTTCCGGTTGATATTTTCAAGGTCATATGTCAATCAACAGTTTGCAAAAGACCCTATAGCTTGGAGTAATAATTGATTAACCTCAAATTGAATCATTTTAGGGACAATAACTCCTATAAGATGTCATTGGATTGTTTCAGACCAATTGATCATATCCTAATCACAATTAGGTAAACATTTTGCACTAGTTCTTTCATATGTATCGTTAAAAGGGACAGAGGAGACCATGGAACAAGGAAAAGTCTAAATTTAGAATATGATCTTGACCTTTGACCTTGGCATCAATTTTATTTAAATCAATATACCTTAGGTCTCTATCATCTACCATTCATGCTATACATTTATATATCCCTTATGTCAAATACAGAAGGGGAAATAACTCTCATATGAAGTTTTCGTATAGCTTCCGTCAAAATTGGACAGATAATCCTGAAGATATAGAGAGCGATTTGGTAAAATAAATTTGTAGCTTTCTTTTACGGTTACGGAGGAGATCTCATAACAAAGAAAACAGTGTTGCGGGAGATAACTCTTACAATAAAAAGTCTTCGACTAAACAGGATCAGACTCAACAGTGCAATAACTGTTCGATATCATATGCAAATAATCTAAGCGACATCTTGCAAAACCACAAAACAGGGCACGAAACAAATTTGGCGGAAGAAGAAAAAAAAAAAATAATCAGAAGAAATACAATAGGTCTTTCCACATCAAAGTGGAAAGACCAAATAAATTAAATTACTTAGCGAATGTACCGAACAGTAAACTCTAGGTCTAAATATGTTGAATATTCAGTAACATTTACCACAAATAACTTAACCTGAGTTTGATAATGCGTTTGTTGTTCCTTCTCTCTCACAACAAGGCACATTCGTTCATATAATGTCTACACACTGTATTACACAAAATGAAGGCGGGTGCATTGTATTCAAATCTATATTTCTAAATCACCAAAAATATAATCAAATTGGAAGACTTTGATTATTTATAGCTAGAACATACTGCTTCGTTTGTAAATTAATGTACGCCCGTAATATATTCATGTGTCTGTCCAAAGTCTGGATTAGTTTATTGGTTTTTGTTAGTCATATCTTCAGGTTTGTTTTGCAATTATAAGGAAGTGGTGTTAATGTCGAATCTTTTTTTCAGATTTGGTCTTCAATGTAATCACAAGAATTAAAGAATTAAAGTCGGAGCGATTTAGTGATTGTCGTATTGTTCAATGTACTTATGTTGAATAGATATAAGAAGATGCAGTATGAGTGCCAATGAGACAACTCTCCATCCAAGTCACAATTTGTATAAGTAAACCATTATCGATCGGTTCGGTCTTCAACTCGGAGGAATGGCTCACACCGAACAGCAAGCTATAAAGGGCCCCAAAAATGACTAGTGTTAACCAATTCAAATTGGAAAACCAACGGTCTAATATATATAAATAACGAGAAAAACTAATGAACCACATCAACAAACGACAACTACTGAACATCAGATTCCTGCTTGTTGTCCTCTAAATATATATTAGAAAGAAGGATTTAAGATATTGAAATATAAGACTTATTAAGTAGTTAATATGTTCATAATAGCTTGAAAACACAGTTAGCAAGAAGTGAAAAACACGCTGACAATCTATCAAGGATAGGGAAAAACTATCGTCGCGAAAGGACAAACATATCTTTTTAAAAGAAAAAGATATTGAGAACTGTCCAGAACTGTTCCAGGAAAGAAGTGTATAAAGATTTTTAGGGACACAGCTATGTCAAACCTTTCTCTGAAAAAGGGAAACAAAAATACCGAACTCCTTGGTAAGTTCAAAAATTTGAAGTTCATAAATTATACGTTATCAACGTTACGGAATAAAACTGTTCAAACTGTTCTATAACAGCATTGTCTATTCTAGGAGAAGCTATGGAAATCTGTTCTAAGCTGAGACTGTCATGATTTGTTCTGAATAAGAACTGTTGTAATCTATACTAAATTTAAACTGTCAAAAATTCTTATAGAATAGAACGGTCCAACAATGTGCTATGGAAGAATTATGTATGTGTCTTAATTGTTTTGCCTTCTGCAACAAGCCAAAAGTTCCTTTTCAATCTATTCAAAAACGTTTGTCTAATATTTTAAGACAGGAACTCAGATCTTCCCAGCCTTTACTGAACATTTTAAATACATCGGATGCATCAAAATGTTCAACCTACAGTTGATATTATTCGGTTGGTTCTAGTTTGGTACAAGCATAAATCCACTCTTGAAAGTGAAACATTAGAAATAATATTAATTATGTCCATCGATTTAATGGCTACACTAATTTTTAAGAAGAAAAAAAAAAAAAAAAAAAAACAACAACATTCTAATGCAACGAAATAACATTTATAACCTTCCAAGTCCGGTAAATTATCTCATGTCAATAAACTCCTTTAACTGGTCCTTCAATAAGTAAAGTACTAATCTGCTTGCATTGTATTTGATATTTCGTTATTAAATACTTTATAAACATCTTACTCACGTAACACCAATATGGGGCAAATCAGTTTTAAATTTCGTAAAATGGTCAACACGCAGAAAATCTTTTAAACTTGTAAATAGAATGATTTAAAGATATACAGAAATTAATCCAAAAATACAATTTTGGAAAATCTATTCTTATATAGAAAATTGATTTACTAGTAGACATATTATTTAAATTATGTCTCTTTCTATCAAACTATTTAGGTTACACACTAAAATTCAACCCCATTTTTTGGGCATAAAATGATTTTGAAAATAAATAGATCTAGTTGGTACGGTGCCAAACAATTTGAACAATAAAAAATCACTGGCCGGCGTCATTAATGAGCTTTAACGCATAAAAGGTCATGTGATGAAAAAAATGAGTAACCATTTAAAGGAGAACACCAACTATCTGACTTATATTTCATTATTTTGGATCGAAACCAAAATAACTGACTGTAACCAACGATACATCCATTGTTTAATAAAACAGCTAATTTATAACGCATGTATAATCCTAACGGAAAACATATGTACATATATTATATACGCCATAACATTAATGCTCGATTTAACTAGGATATAATACTAAAGTACTGTTTCTTATTTTCTTTTGTGAAATGTTTGTTACTATGCCTACAAAATCAATAATATTGGTGTCAATCTTTTAGTTATTTTTGTTGTGTATTTAAATATCTTATTTGTTGTTAATTATTTTTTTCAATATTTTATAAAGCCCTCCACGGATAGACTGTTGTCTAGAAATATGTTCCACCTTGAACCCTTCCTGTCCGGAAATAAATGCATTGACAAAATGAGGCATCTGTTACTTACGTATACACAGCTATGTCAGGTCGACATGGAAACGTTAAATCCGATTTAAATGATTTGTGTATACCAATACTGTTTAAAGCCAAGATGCACAAGTATTAGACTTAAATACGCGAACATCTATATGACCAAAATGAACATATGAAAACAAAATAAAATCAGCATTATTCTGAAGCCAGATTTGCTTAAACGAATTAAAAGCCTTATTTAAACTAAAAGTTCGTTAAATTATTTCAAAAATGTAAAATTATATAATATGTAGGACTCAAATCTATGGCGGGTGCCAAATCTATGGCAGATTCCTAATCTATGGCAAATGTGACACAACAAACGCCAAACAAATCAAATCTATGGCAATTTTTTGTTTCTTCAAATCTATGGCAGATCTTGAAATTGCTTAATTTTCCGTGAAAAAGAGTAACATATAACGTCACAATTAAAAACGTGCCAAATTACCACGTCTCCGCCGCCAACGATGGCGGAACCTATAGATTTGAACACCATTCCAGATGAAAATATTTCCCTTTACAACAAATTATGGATGGTTTAAAGGATGAAGTGACCTATTATCCGGAAGAGGGACAAAATGTGCTGTACTGCCCGAATCCCGCGATGAAAAACGGCACCGCTGTTTTCAGTACCGGATATTTCAGAAAAAGAGTTATGGCAAATTTTTCAACGTCTACGGCTGGCAAAGCTTATAAATCACGAGATACCACCAGTTTGATTTAAATCGTCATAAATTAAAAAAAAAAAAGATATGTTAACTATGAAATAAGTATCAAGTGAAAAGTCAAACTGTTCATTTTGTTTTATGAAAAAAATGCTTTCTTGTTTGTTAGGTTCAATGAATGGGTTAAACAGGTACAATACACAGAATAGAAAATGCTTATTTTTACGGGCGTATCGTTTTAATCTTGAAATCTGTATAAAGGTATATGAATTCATAATTTACTAAATTTTATGGTTGCCATCAAAATTGGTTGGCCAATATGTAATGTTTATTTCACAAATGCTTATAGGCATGCTCCCGTTGTCGTACATTTCAACTTGTTTTTAAAAGAAAACTTATTGGCCGTATATGTACACTATTGTTTTCCATTTGCACGAAATTTGCGATAGATTTGGAAATTACAAAATTTGCCATATATTAGGATTGTAAAAACTGCCATAGATTTGGAATGGCATGACGTCACATTTGCCATAGATTAGGAATCTGCCATAGATTTGGCACCCACCATATATTTTGAGTCCTACATATATAACCTTAGTACCTTCGTTTATTGTTAAATAGATAACACTCTTTATTATACAACAGATGTTTATTCAAACAGAAGATCTTAGATAGTTCAGTTCATGTTTAGAAACATAGTGCTATTGCTCTGCGGAACATTCCTGTGCGAACATTGCTGCTTTTTAAGTGTTAAGTTTATCACACTTGATCACCGTTTCAGATCATGGTTAAGAAACCCAGAAGATACCTTTTGAAGAATTCATTAGACGTAAGAAGACTGACAAAATAATGACTGATGAAAAGACAAACACCAGTCTTAAAATCATTACAAAAACTAAGCAACACAAACCCCACCGAGGATAATTTCATGTGCTCATGGGGGTTAGCAGAAACTATTTCAAAAATATTGTATAAACTATCTACCGCTTAGATGGATTCAATCTGATGTAGAATAAAGAATGATACAGATAAATGACATAAAATAAAGGCTATATATATATATATATATATATATATATATATATATATATATATATATATATATATATATATATATATATATTTTTTTTTTTTATTAAAAAGTCATGCTAATGAAGTTTTGTTATTATTTAACTGTCTAAACTGAATTTGATCAAATACATCATAGCTTTATTTGTTGCTTATATATCTTCTTATGAGTACAGCAGATGTTGGAAACATCAATGAGCCTGCATTCCGATGAAGTTATTAAAAAAAGACATATAAAGGGCAACTTCATAGACTAGTAAAGTGTATTATATTGTTAAAAAAAACCCATTTTTTATGATATTCAAACTAACATATAAAAATATCAACTATTTTTTTTTAATTTGACAAAGTATACAAAATATAAACATATGCTCTCGTGAACCTTTTTATCAAGTATATCAATAGACGTCATGTAAGAAAATGCTATACATAGGTTGAAATATTCTCAAGACTCATTCAATTGCCAGTAAATTCCATCTGGTTTGTTCGACGATTGTTAATTCAGGGCAACGATTGTTCTCAAATGATTATTATAGTTCCACCTCACTGCAAAGAAAAAAAATATTTGTAAAAATCTGCATTAACACTCGTCAAAACATACATTTGAATACGTGATCCAAAAAGAAAGTATCGGTGTTCTACTATTTCAGTCATTTAATAGTTAATCATGTTTCAAGTAAGTCAATATTAAAACTAGCGATAAAGAAAAAAAAAAAAAAAAGAGAAGAAAAGAAAAGAAAAGAAAAGAATAAAAAACATGCGTCTATCTTTGCCAGGATTGAATGACTGCAATGGTAGAACAATATTGGTTGATATAAGGTGAAGTATGTCAAATGATAATAAGGTTTCGACAAAAGATGCAACAGACTCTCCTAATTCCAATTTTACAGTTTTAAGTATGAATACCACAATAAAAAAACTATAATTAAGACATTTGAACACCGGTATATTACTGTTGCCTTTATTTGTCATCACTTTTAAAGGGTCTTTAATCGTTGCTTTACTGACAATTATGTTTTCCATAACTAAGATCATTTAGATATCTTTGTTGACGTTCTAAACATCTGTACAAAAAAAAAAAGCCTCCAGGGTATATTTATGTAATGTATCTTACAATGCAAATCGATTGAGAAAAAAAACAAATCGGGGTTAAAAACCATAACCGATGGAAACACATCACTATAGGAGGAAAACAAAGACAAAAGAGCACATAAATACTGAGAAAGAGCACATTCATATTATAAATCCCATCTTTAATCTGACATACCAATAACTTAGCCACTTGTCAAATTAGAAAGAATACAGATGGTCTTCAGATTATTATTTTGTTTCAGTAGATTAAATCAAATAAAGTGACTAAACACTTGAAATTAGATTACATACCTATTTTTTGCTGACTTATAATTCTTATTCTTCATCCTTGTTACTTTGTACACGAAGCTTCTAGACATCAAAACAAGAAAACAAGAAGCATAAATCGTTACAATATTTCCATTCCATCACCAAACATCCCCTTGTTTTGAAAATATTCTTTTTTTGTTATTTTGTTATATTTGTTTTTGTTTACCTTATCATGATGTGCCAAATTACGTTCCAAAACTTCAACAAAATTATGTTTCACAAATGACCGTAACAAATATATACGAAATGTATGTATATAGGAGGCGATTTTCGAGACAAGGAAAAATGTGCTGAATGAGGACTCTAAGATTCAAATAATTTAAGAATAACAGAAATCTGCAATTTACAACTATATAGAATTTAATCATAAAACCAATATACGCTATGGTTGATAGGTACTATGAAGAATTAACATTAAAACACTCTGGTTAGTCAAACAAGTTGTTGTATTCAAAAATGCGGTTTAAAAGTTGTATTTTGATTGATAAAATAATATACAAAATAACCAAACGCTTTTGCTGTTAACATATGTTTTCCTACGTTATTTAACTGTCGTTGGGAATTGAATATCACAAGATGATTTCAACATAATCAATGTTACAAGATTTGACGAACTATATCTTAACTTTATCTGTGTGAATTTTAAGCAGATTTTTATGACGTACATCTTTTACTGTTTGATAGTATATATGTCGTAGATGACCACATATATGCATCATGTTACGTAACTAAATAGGGAATTGCTTTTCTCTTTTAAAATTAAGTAGTGCATCAACTGTTCACTTTTTCAGACGGACTGAGTTAATCTTTCTATGTTTATATGAATCTACCCGGTTATAGATTGCGTTCTTAAGCTTTTTTCATATTTTATTTATACTGGTCTTTTTGTCTTTTTACTATGTGACTGTTCAACCAGTCATTTTTTAAAAAATTTTTATTGTCATTTGGATACCCTCTCTTTTATGTAACTGTCTTAAATAACATGACTTTTTTTTTGTTATTTAGTTTTTAAAAACTGACATTTGAGGTTTGTTCAACTCTTAACCTTTCAACAGTTTTCAAAGATACTAGCTTCTAATTAAATACGCCAGACGCGCGTTTCGTCTACATAAGACTCATCAGTGACGCTGAAATCGGAATAGTTATGAAGCCAAACAAGTACAAAGTTGAAGAGCATTGAGGACCAAATATTCCAAAACTTGTACCAAATACGGTAAAGGTAATCAATGCCTTATATAAGAACATCCTTAGTATTTCGCAAAATTCATACTTTTGTAAACAGGAAATATTTAAAAATGACCATATAATTGATATTCATGTCAACACCGAAGTGCTGACTACTGGGTTGGTGATACCCTCGAGGACGAAACGTCCACCAGCAGTGGCATCGACCCAGTGGTGTAAATAGTTATCAAAGGTACAAAGCTTATAATTTTAATACGCTAGACGCGCGTTTCGTCTACATAAGACTCATCAGTGACGCTCAGATCAAAATACTTATAAAGCCAAGCAAGTACAAAGTTGAAGGTCGTTACATGTACTACTGTCGTCAATATTATGGAGAAACATAGGAGACAATCTTTTAATGATATCAATTGTATTTACCTCATGTTCAATCTGTATCTCCATGCGATAAATATGATCAGTGGAATCAATAAAACTAAAAGCAATAATAAATCTGAAAAAGAGAAATTTTTTAAAAATTAAAGAAGAAAATAATCTAAAATATGATGTTTTGCATTAGAGCAATATTTGAAAGGACCTTTCTTAAAATTGTATGCCACAAGTTTAAAATTGTGTAGTTTTGTTGGAGACATCTATTTCATAATAACGTTGCTGTCCGATATAGGTAATCACTTTAAACACATCTTCCGGATGTAAAAACAAAGTATCAGTGAGTATTTCTGTGGAGTTAGAATTGTATGATTAGTGATAACAATCTTTATTCTGACACTGGAGATGCGGCCTTTTTATTTTAGATAGTAACATCAACTATATAAAATTTATATGTATTATATAACATCCTTTAAACACCAAATAATTTATAAGGCTTCAGTTTTTTTTTTTTTGGGAAACTACCAATATGTACTACAGGCAGTTAACATAAAATACAAATGATTAATACATTTTAGAATAAATTTTGCATTATTATAAAATGTGTGATAGTTCGAGTTTTTTTATTTACATGTTCGCCTCATATGAAAATGGAACTTACATAATAACTTATTACTGCCTTTGTCGGGTTTTTGATCGTCTGTTGGAGGTGTCTTTACGGGATATGTTGGTGTTGTTTGTATGACAGAGGTCTGATATGAATGATGCGTTGTTGTTGGTTCTATTGAAATAGATGATGATATGAAAGCGGAGATTGATGACAATTGTATAACTGTTGACGATAAACTAGACTGCAACAATGTATACGGATTGGAATGACTGGTGGCTGATATCGACTTTATGCTTGTAATTGGTAGCACGAAAGAAGATTGAATATCGACAGCAATGGTAGAAGACAACGATACTATAGATGTCACTATTGGACATTCCGTTTGATTGTTAACACATTCGCCTGTCTTACATTTATACGTTCCTTCAGGGCATGGTTGAATAAATGTACCTATATATAATAAATGTAAATAATAATAATAAACATGAAAATTAAACCATTGAAGGACAGTATCCTTGTTTGATAATATTGATAAATATAAATCTTATTTGATATGGGATCAATTATGTGATAAATATCATCTCAATGCTATACCACAATTGTCTGAAGAGATTACAGGCGGTATATTTTTTAACAAACAAGGAGATATATGTTTGTTTTAGGTGAGCAATGAAAACCCTTAGTAAAAAAAAAATCAAATAAACGAAAATTAAAACTTCGATTGAAAGTCAAACAACAGTCCACAAACCGATATACAGAATACTTCACATTGGGTGTACCAACTCCTCAAAAATAAATGACGTCCATGATGCTCTCCAAATTACGCAGCATCCTTCTATAATATGTTTTATGCATCCGTAATTTTGCATTAGACAAGCAAGGCTTTTTTTTAAAGTCAACAAAACCATCTTTTTCATAAAAAAATCTAGAAAACATGCAAACAAATGAACAGTGAACAGAGATTCTTTTAAATATTTCCTCATCCCCTTGAACAGATAACAAACTATTTTCTTTTTTTCAATTTCAATGCATTTAGAAAAGCATAAGTACATTGTCAATTTAAGAAGAAAATCATACAAGCATGAGACGATTACCCTTTTGACAAACTTGCTTTTAATCCGTTTGTAGCTATTACAAATTTAGGAAGTTGGAACAGCAGTAAACTGTTGTTGCCTTTAATTGTTACTTTTGCATGTACAATATACTCACAATTAAGTTCATCGGATCGATCTGGACAGTCAATATCGTTATTGCATTTCAATGTTGAATTTATACATGTTCCATTTGTGCATTCGAACTCGTATATTTTACAGGCATTTACAATCTAGACCGGAAAAAAATATTGATACAGATCCCATTAAGAAATGTTTAGGTTTCGTGCAACTTTACATTTGTAATTAACTTAAATTGCTTGTGGAATATTGATTATACAGTCATACATGTATAATAATTAAATAATTTAATTACACTTTTAAGTGCTCATTTTCACAAAACAAATGACGATTGAATACGTATGTGGAAAGAATATTTTTGACCGTTGGTTTATAGCACCACTAATAATGTATGGGTCACAGACGGATACAGATTCTAGCTATTTGTAAAGACGTAAAAATACATTTTGTATGTTCTGAAAGAAACCTGTAATAAAATTACACTTGGCCACCTAGAATGAATCAGCTTTTGGTGGCCTAATGTTACCTTTCCTCGTCATCGGAATCTAGAGTTGTAAGACAGTACATGATATATAAGGCATGAAGATGGAAAATGTCTGTAGGTTAGCTAAATATCTATCGTAAAGGATCGTATGATTGAGTCATATAAATAATTATTTTGATATCATGAATCAAACCATACCTTCCTGTTACGATATGAAACCACGTGGTACAAAATTCATAGAGAACTTTTCTTCTGCGGTATGACACCGTACTGTTCCGTAAAAGTTCCATACACCTATTTGCAATTTATTGTCTGGAAACCAATTTTCTTCGGATGGCTACAATGATGACACCATTATACATTATACGGCCGCAAAATATTTTAGTCGTATGTAAGTTAACAAGGATACACTCCGGAAAAGAAACAAAAAGGAATTTTAATGTAGATAGTATTTCCTGATTAAGGATAAGCTTTTATAAATAGTTCCTGAAATTCATTGAAACCACTGTCACTTTTAGTTGCATGTAAATACTTACGTCATTTTTATTCGGTATGAAGAGGAAAACTAATAAAAGGAGCCCTACACTGCTTTTCATCTGAAAATAAATTTGAATAACATGTTTATCTGAGATCTACCTAAAATATGTTCGATATTTGATAACAAGGAAAAAATGTGTGTAGGACATCGGAAACCAGTAAAACGTAAAATAACTTGTATTATTATACCTTTCATTATATAGTAACTATTTGATTGGCTAATATATAACCACCTGTCATAGTTAAATTTAGAAGTTTTTCCCAAAATTGGCAGGAATAACCCCGACAAATAGAAGCCTCCATCGAACAACCATATTATTCACCGTTGAATAACCCTTCTCGTACCTCAATGATCACGAGTTAACCCCTTTAAAGTTTGACGTCACTTAATGTGTAATAAACAAAACAAATATGATGGATTTCGCAGTATAGTCTCCGTCATGTAAAATTGGCACCGTGTTTTTGGTCGTAATTTTTTTAAACTACCAACCGCATTCATTCGAGATGACGTTTTTCAATTAGAGGAATCAAATATCTTTAAAAAAATCAACTACTGTCCTACCTTTCAGTGTGTTTGCACTGTATAATCATGACCTTCACAAAATCCAGGATTATTTTCAATGGTGGAATCTGACATTTTTATTACTGGAAGTGTTGCCGTGGAATTTCACGTGCACTCTTTTTCCCTGGGTCACTCGGATCTTTTCATCATTTTTAATGTTTACATGGAAAAAGCGCGGTAAACTGTATTACATCAATGACATGAATATAACTGGAGAGTAACGACCGTTATGTAAATAAAGGATCCTCATAGAACCAAGATGGCGGATTTACAATGAAAAATAATCTTGGATAATGCTCAAAATACTAAAAGACTACCAAAGCAGCAATGAATGTGTTTTTACAGTATCTTTTGCTGAGAACAGGGACGTCATTGACTTTGATACAACAGACGGAATGTGTACAGTCCTTTGTAAATTTTAAGCAGCCGTTCGTAAAAAGTTGGAACCCACTACAAACTTTCGGCATTAAAGTTCGGTTTGAACTTATGTTTTATTTTTGAAGAAAGGGCAGATAAAATCTCCGAGGTATGAATAAAATAACATTTGCCATTACGCAGGACTCTAAAGGCAGGGAATATATATACCAAGTAGTAGATGAGTTGGACGAAAATCACAGGGAAACGGATGATACCATAAGCATAACAGAGGCACATATGTATGCAGTAAACGGTATGTCATTAAATTTAAAACATACGTGTTACGAGCAGCATTTAAAAATTAGTCTTTAATCGATTTCATTTTGTTTTTATTAATTTTGAACAGGATTTAGAACCAAGACAGATGAGACACTCATCATTTATCACACAAAATTAAATTTAAAACGGATCGTCAATTAATATCTTACTTCAACCATTGAATATCAATATGAGAATAAACAAATACAAATTAATCTATATATGTACATACACCTTTACCTATTCATGCACATATGCGCCACTATTTTGAATAAAACAAATCCTAGCGTATTTAATAAAAAAAAAAAAAAAAAAAATTGACATTGCTTTTAGTGTAAACTTGTCATTGTTTCTTAATTTTTATATTGATATAATACTATATTATAGGT
This sequence comes from Mytilus coruscus, assembly GCA_017311375.1. Taxonomy (NCBI): domain Eukaryota; kingdom Metazoa; phylum Mollusca; class Bivalvia; order Mytilida; family Mytilidae; genus Mytilus; species Mytilus coruscus. Next base: position 6,917,673 of record CM029598.1, on the reverse strand, counting down.
TATTCACTGTGCTCAGTTGCAAGTTTTCGAAAGTACCTTTCAAAACTTAATCATAGAAACAATAATTTGTGGCAAAAAACATGTTGGTCAGTTCACAGACTCTCAAGATGTATGGTATTATAACCAGTCATTGGGTAAAAACACTCTCTCCAGTTTTATAATGACTATCTCAAAACAAGATCTTCTCTCTAGGGAATTTACCAACCATCGAATCCGTGCAACCAGCATATATAACAGTTCTTCATATTAACAATTTTCTGATCGAGATATTATGTCAGTGTCAGGACATAAATCTGATTGTTCAATAAAAGAAAATTACACTAGGAAAGGGTCAACCACTAGGAGATCTGAAATGAGCAGTGCTCTCTCTGCTTCAGTAATGACAGATAATATGCAATTCCAAGTACGCGGGGAACTACAATTATCGCAAAAACAAATTGAGGAGCTGATTCAACCTATGTAGAATAATCTTGTCCAACCTGATGCAAATGCCGTTGATGTGCCGTTTATGGAAGCAGTTCCAGCAGATGAACCTATAGTTATTCCTCCAATTCCAGCTACCAGTGCCAAAAATGTTATTGAAATAGTGCTAAAACCAATAGAAAACATGCAATTCACGCAACTGATAACAAATTGTGTTGTCACATTCAATGTTAACATACATCCTGTTTAAAAAGTAATAACAGTAAAAACAAATTTTCTGTCCTCTGTTTGAGGTTGTTATTGTTGTTATTGACTACATTTTATTTTCACATATAAACTACAAAGTCTTTTATTTCACATTTTTTCTATTTTTTACAACAAGAAACGTAAGAGAAACCAATTGTTCTGCACAATATATATACATATTTCATAGGAACACGAAGCAGTATATATCTCCCAATTGATTCGATATTCCCGGGCTTGTATTTCCTATCATGATTTCCTTGATAGAGGGTTGCTGCTCACAAGGAAGCTATTAAACCAAGAGTTCCAAATGGTGAAGTTGAAATCATCCCTTCGAAAATTTTACGGACTCCATCACGAGTTGGTTAACCGTTATGGAATAACCGTTTCACAGATGATCTCGGATATGTTCCTTATGTCGTTAACTACAATACCCTTCCCTTTTCACGAATGTGACCTATCGAATTAGACTATTCACCTAGTATGTTGTTTTCTTCAATCTGGTTCATAATTGTGTCCTGAGGAAATTTACAATACACCTTATATACATTGGAAAATAATTTTATCATACCATTTTTGCAATTCAACTGGAATGCATTCAAAGTTGGTTTTCTTAGTGAAAAGTTCAACACTTGATCAACTAGGATATTCTCTGAAGAATTGTCGCAATGTCTTGCTGGTCTATTGAGGGCAATCAGGTGTATCCGCCTAAATTAAATTGTTATCAATTTTGTACATCAACGATTCAACATCATTAAAAATTCGGTTTTGCTATTTAGTATGATCCTATTGAATCATAATGTCAGATAAGGCTTTATTAATTTGTGAAGGTGCCGTTAATATTACCCCTGAATCACCAGGGTCTGTTATTGTGCATTCAAAAACTATTTTGCCTTTTTGTTTTTTGAAAATCTAAAAAGCCTTTAATCATATCCTTTTGAATTCATGATTTGCGTGTGAACATTTTCATTTCTGTTTTAAAGATATTTGTTCCAGGCCTAATCCATATTCGTGTGGATGTTTTTTTTTTTTTTTTTTTATCATTGAAACTTTGAAGTCGATTTGCCATGCGCCTTTGTTTCGCTATTTTATCTACTTTTATGTACCCAAAACGTCTACAATTTTGTACTTTCTCATTCCAGCAGTTCCATGTTTGGCCAAAACGCATTGTTTCTTTACACATAAGTGTAGAATAAGAAAAGTTTTCACACAGCTTATTTTCAAAAACAGACCAATTAGAGCTTTTATTATATGAAACAATATTGATTTGAATTACTTTTTGGTTTGAAGAATTTGATATACACTTAAATCTAAGGATGCCATGGTCGCTGTGTAGATAATAAAAATCCAGATTCATCTTTATAGGCGCGTAATAAGGCTTCAACTATTGTTGAGGATAGATAGACAATAACTGTTTAGTGTTTTAGAATATCAGCTATATTTGTAAGAGACTAAGAACAGGTGTTATGCAAACTACAATTTCTAACTTATCGTGACGTGGACTGATTATTGATATTGTTGCATGGTTAATTGTGTGTGTGTTTCACATGTACACATTCAAGTTTAGAACTTGAAGATTGGTACAGTAGACAAACTGTTTTCATTTGTACTCCCTTTATCTATAAATGAATTACTGAAAACAAACACAACGTAAATTAATCTACGAACATGTGAACAATGTCAAGCAATATAAAAAAGAAGACGTGTTACGATTGCCAATGAGACAACTCTTCACAAGAGACCAAATGACACACAAATTAACAACTATAGGTCACCGTACGGCCTTCAACAATGAGCAAAGCTCATACCGCATAGTCAACTATAAAAGGCCCCGAAATAACAATGTAAAACAATTCAAACGAGAAAACTAACGGCCTTATTTATGTACACAAAAAAAAAAAAATTGAACGAGAAACAAATATGTAACACATAAAGAAACGACAACCACTGAATTACAGGCTCCTGACTTGGGACAGGCACATACATACAGAATGTGACGGGGTTAAACATGTTAGCGGGATCCCCCTAGCCTGGGACAGTGTGTAACAGTACAACATAAGAACGAACTGTAAAAATCGTTGAAAAAGGCTTAACTCATCAGATGGATACAAATACAAATACTACAAATACAAGTGGACGTGGCCGGGTACTTGTACATCCCAACAACAAAAAGACACTAAGTAAAGATCTGAGAGTACTCGCAGTTACTGACAGCCAGTTCAAAGCCACTAACAACTAATAAAAAAAATCATGCCTCTAAGACTTAATTATCAATCAGTACACATCCAGCAATTGATTTAGTGTAAAACGTCATAAACAGTCAGAGAAAACATGACCTTGTGCAATGCCAAGATACAGATTCTTAGTTCACGAAAGACATACAACACTCGTCAACAGCAATACACAAACGTAGTCCGGCAGTCGGCAGATCTTTTAAGCGATATCTGTATAGTATACTGTTATTGCATGATAAGACACCCAATTGCATGATATAATCAATTAAAATACGAGTATTTACTATAATTAACTGAGAAGCTTCAAGAAAATGACGTAAACGACGGCCATTGATTGACATGGGGACAGTTTCATTATATTTTGCCCGGTATATTCATATATGTCAATACATTTTATTTAATTAGTTGATATTTTAATTTTACAATTCCATTGACTTATGCAAAGTTGTAGTGAGTTTTTAAAATAATAAAAAAAGAGAAATCAAATTCTACTGTGATAAGAATCCTAATGAGTTCATAAGTTATTTTTGATATAATGCACACATTACAAAATGAAAGTTTATTAGTGAAAAAAATGTTGAATATCTAGTAGTTTCGTTTTCAGAATTCAACTTATGTCTCATTTTGTTGCAGATAGATTGGAATCTCAAATCAAATCAAACTATTTGAGACAACAATACACATTAATTCAATTAGATAGATGACGTACATGTATATTACTTACCTTGTCAAAAATCTTTTCTCTGCGTTTGCTATTGCAGAACAAAGAATTTATTTGTGCTTAGTGCTTATTTACTTCCTGTTTGAACTATTCTTGGTATCATGGGATATCCTTTTCATAATGATCTACATTTAAACATAAACATGAGAGGTAGCTATAGATAACATTGATAAGTGTCAGTTAACTCTGATAATTAGTTATAAATATATCTTACGCTACTAATAGATTATTATCTAAAAATATCAATTAGAAAAGGAATTTCTTTTTAGAAATTTGTTTTTTAGATAAGAATAAACAAATTTCTACTATGTGTAAATGATTTGTATATGTCTACCTATACATTGTCATTGAAAATCAATGATTGACGATTAATGGTAAAATATCTGTCAATAGTTTCTTAGCGATAAAAACTTTTAGAAAATACGTTCTTTGCATTTCTTCTTCAATAGGTCATTGATCATGATTTATATATTATACATTCGGTGAATCATGTATATTATTATTATCGTCCGAACGAAGTTTAGATATTTTAATTCTGAACGCAGTTTGAGGATTTTCATGTGTTTTGCTCATTTATCTTAATCATCATTTATGTGCCTTCTCTTTTTCGTTTGAACTTATCAATGAAAGAATTTCAAACATCACGTCGAATGCACTATATCATTATATAGTTAATTCGAGTTTGATAAATAATGCAAACGGTCCGTATAACACTTATCAATTAAAAAATTTAAAAAGTTTTTCAAATTTTATTTTTTTTAATTTTTGATCAAAGTTTTGAAATATCAAAATTCCAAAGGAGTAGGTTCAGTAAGACCCCTTTTTGGCCCCAAAATATAGCAGTTTTAAAAAATTGTTAAAATATAAACTTTTATCAATTTATTGGAAAATAGCATACTTCTGCTACATAAATATGGGCTGTTTTTGACAATACAATGCACATATATCGGGTAATAGCATCATTAAGTCATACTAAATTACTGAAATCTTAACAAATTTAGCATTAAGTTAAATTTAGACGGTTTCCGTCTTAAATCGAAGTGGGCGCATTTGTGTTCATTCTAAATATTTAAATGCAAGTTGTATTTGATGAAAATACATAACATATATAAAGGTTGAGAGTGAACAAGGGTGCGGCCATTTTCATTTTTGGCAAACACCATCTGAAAAGTGACATATTATGGCATATTTGATAGATTTTCATATTTAAGCTTGAATTTGAGCGTCTGAAACTGCTAAATCATATCAAATCTTTCACATCAACTAATTGAATCGACTGAAGTAGACACTTAAGTGTTTAAAAGGTGTCCATAATCTTTCATCATCATTTGCTTTGTCTTGTTATTTTCTTAGTTGTGGCATTCTGGCAGGTAAAATGATTTAACCTAACATTAGAAGGTGTTCGGTACAAGATCATGTTTTTGGACAATGTGTTGTTTGCTTTTTATCGTTCTAATTTTTGTATACATACATTGCCTGAGTGCATTTATTTGGTTTAATACTGATTAATTGATAATCTCTTGTCTTATTGATATCAATAGGTCTCTTAGTTCCGAATTGCTTTTCGGTAAAGAACGCAGAGAACAGCATTGTCTATTTCGCTTGTCCTTTTATATTCAAATGTTTTTATTGTTTGTAAGTGATTGACATATATTCAACTTTAATTTGCTGCTGCATTATTGAAACAGGGTCAACTTTTGCAGACAAAAAAAGGTTTCATTTTAACAGTAACGTTTCATATTTCTAAGCTATACCATGTTTCAAGTTTGCATATGCGTCACTAATATACTTTGGATCTCCTTCATTCGTTTATTGATTTTATATTTGTTACAGCAACCACAAATCAAAGCTTCTTAATATTTTATACCACTCGTTTTATCGATACGTTTGAACTTTTGTCTTATTTTTCGAATTTCATTAAATTTTCTTTTGGGTGACTACATACTTGAACATTCTTCAATTACATTCATAGAACATATTGCATTTTTACCAGAAATTACAAATCATATCTTCTTGGTATTTGTTTATAATTAATATTGATAAATTACACTTAAGACATAACTACTTTGTGTTTTCTTGTTTCAAATTAATATAAATAATAAATAAATACAATATTTATAAAGCGCATTATATAATAACAACAATTACTCTAAGCGCTTCACATTCAAAAATAAATAAAATACAAAACACATAAAACATAAATACAAAGCACCAACTTGCAAGAATCAACAAGCATACAAAAATAAATAAAATACTAAAAATGAAAAATGCATATACCCTAAAGTATACAAAACAGTCTAAAACTAATGCAGTCAATTAAAAATATAAAATCTACAAGAAATCCTTAAAAGCAGTTCGAAATAAGTGAGTCTTGAGTTGCTTTTTAAAAACATCAAAAGAATTTACACTCCGCAAGGACGATGGCAAACTGTTCCAGAGTGTAGGTGCAGCCTTGTCAAAACGCCTCTCACCATAGCTTTTCGTTCGGACGTCATTCGGAGGATGAAAGAGCATACAATTTTCCGACCTGAGGGAACTGCTGGGTTTGTAAGGCGTAATTAAATCTTGAAGGTAGCTAGGAGCCTTGCCAGCTTTGTACACATATAAAAGGAGTTTATATTGGCACCGGTAATGTATGGGTAGCCAGTGTAACGATATTAGAACAGGCGTAATTGAGTCAAATTTCCTTTTTCGTGTAATCAAACGTGCTGCTGTGTTTTGGACCCGCTGTAACTTACTGATAATGTTGGTGTTAGTACCGTACAACCATGCATTGCCATAGTCCAGCCTTGATGTAATAGGGAGCATACTATTGTTTTACAGGCTCCAACTGAAATTAAAGATCGAATTCGACCAATATTCCGAATTCGGTAAAAACAAGCCTTAGTGATCGCACTGGCTTGATGTTCCATACTGATGGTTTTATCAAAGTACATTTCCAGATTTTTTCACACAAGAAACGTCGCTTAACACAGTTCCATCAAATGTCATACGGAAATCGGAAAGATGCTTCGATTGTTGTTTTGGTGTAAAAATGATTAATTCTGTTTTGTCTTCATTAAGTTTCAGCATGTTGACACTCATCCAATCACCAATGTCAGACAAACATTTTTCTAGGCGATTGGACAGATCGCACTTTTAATGACTTTATTTGATATAAAATTTGAATTCACTCAAACGCAAGGGTGGTTGCGTATAAATAAATAGATCCTCTCACTACATCTTGTTTGTAGTAGCTTGATGTTTTGTAGGAAAAAAAAAACATTTTATTTTGTGTAACTTTTTAATGTATTTTAAAAAGTGGACGAAACCAAGGAGACATTTTTCAGTTGGCATATTTATGTATTGAGAATCTTTGAATAAAAACAGTATCTTAAGGTAGTTTAGGAGTACAGGAAAAAATGACAGAATTTTCATATACTTTGCCAAAATGAAGATTTTACTATGCTTTTTTTTTTTAAATTATAAAAAGTATGGGTCACCGCGCTATTTTTCAAGGTACTAGTCGTTCAAAATTGCCCAAATTTGCTTAGATTGTTCATGAAAAAACACATGTTTGTGCATAAAAAGAAATCTATAAGACAGAACTTTTGAAATAAAATATGAGAAGATAGGATTTATAATATATTTTAAGAAAATAAAAAGAAAAAATGGTGTCACTGAACTTGTTTTCTTGCTACAAGTAAAAAAATGAAAATTTCCCTAAATGTCCAGTATAAATTGTACTAAAAGAGTTATCTCCCCTTAAATGACTTATTTGAAAAATTAATTCTTAAAGCACAAATATTTGGTATTTGTTAAAACATTTTCGATAATGTAATGAATACCTTAGTTTTCTTTATATAAATAAACAGTGTAACCAATAAATTGCAAATCTGTCTCCAAATTTGCAGATTTGGGCAAAGAACTAGACCGATTATTTACTGTGATTGTACAATTCAAGATGGCGGTATACCACTGAACTACTTGCCGACTTGTTTCTTTATTATTATGAGGCTGATTTCATACAGGAACTTCTTAGGAAGAAAGATAAGAAGTTAGCAATATTCTTCAACTTTACTTTCCGCTATATAGATGATGTTCTCTCACAATATTAATTTAAAATTTGGTGACTATGTTGAACGCATCTATCCCATCGAACTAGAGATAAAGGATACAACAGATACAGTTAAGTCGGCCTTATATCTTGACTTACATCTAGAAATTGACAATGAGAGTCGGTTGAAAACAAAACTTTACGACAAGAGATGATTTCAGCTTCCCAATTGTGAACTTTCCATTTCTAAGTAGCAACATTCCAGCAGCGCCTGCATACGGAGTATATATCTCCCAATTGATACGATATTTCCGTGCTTGTATTTCTTATCATGATTTCCTTGATAGAGGGTTGCTACTCGCAAGGAAGCCATTAAACCATGAGTTCCAAATGGTGAAGTTGAAATCATCCCTTCGTAAATTTTACGGACACCATCAGAAGTTGGTTGACCGTAATGGAATAGCCATTTCACAGATGATATCGGATATGTTCCTTACGTCGTAACTACAATCCCCTTCCCTTTTCATGAATGTGACCTACCGAATTAGACTATTCACCGGGTTAGTAATAACATGAGAAACACGACGGGTGCCACATGTGGAGCAGGATCTGCTTGCCCTTCCGGAGCACCTGAGATCACCCCAGCTTGTGGTGGGGTTCGTGTTGCTTAGTCTTTAGTTTTTCTATGTTGTGTCATGTGTACTATTATTTGTCTGTTTGTCTTTTTCATTTTTAGCCAAGGCGTTGTCTGTTTATTTTCGATCTATGAGTTTGACTGTCCCTCTGGTATCTTTCGCCCCTCTTTTAATAACATAAAATGTGTTTAAATTGTTCAATATCTATTTTTGTTTCTAAATCTAGGACACAAAGATAAAGATGTTACGATATACGATAAAAATAAACAAATAATTAGATATTTTACAGTGAGTCAGGTGATAAAATATTTCATTCACTAATGTTATCAGTGAACGATTAAGTATTTCATTATTCATAGGCATATTCTGTTTGCTCAATGTTATTAAAATGCATTATTGAATTATGCAAACTGAAAGTTGAAGTCCTTCGTGCAGTTTATTTTACATTTACAATATGATACATAACAAATCCATGTTGCTGTATCTCAAGAACAGAACGGTTTAATTCATAAATTTAAAAAATTCAAATATTTATTACATCAAATAAGACGTATTTGAAAAAAAACTAATCAAACTTCAGAAAGTACCACACACCCCAAAAAATCCTGTTCATAGTTAAATAACTTTTATATATCTTGCTTAAATCTTACGGAGAAAAAAATGCATTTCACATCTGTTTAGAACTTGATATCTAATTAATGAATTACAATTGTTTTTCTCTCGGAAATATTCAATTTAATATATGCGATGAATAAAGGTGTTTTTATTGTTTTCATTGAAGAGTACTGATTTCGCCACAATTGAAATTGTCTTTCAATTGCCCGAAGCAGGTGTTAACATACATGTACAGTTTAATCAGCATTGGTTTGCTTAATGTTTATAAATGAAATAAACTAGTGGTGTAAATTAGGTGAACACATTTAAAACCATACTAAATTAAATTAAAAACCAATTGTTCAGAGAACAATTGAAGGTCTTTCTACCTCTTACGATTTATTTTGATATGAAAATATTCAAATTCGGTTTTAAATGTCATTTCCAGTGTCAAATGATAGGTAATTCTTAGCTGATTCCAAAAATATGGTTTCTACACAGTTTTGTATGAAATAAGTCCAAAAGTAGCCACTTCCGGTTTAAACAAGATCATTTCCGGTTTGCTTTTTCAAAGTCACATGGCTTGTAACCTAAAGCACAGAGTTCTATGGCTTTATCATGTATATATATGAATTTGAAACAGAGGTCAAAATCTAGAACGTCCAAATAACATATGACCTTGACCTCAATTTCAAGGTCATAAACCAAGGACCTTAGATCAAAAGACACTAGTTTCTTAACATGTATGGTTAATGAGTTATATCACTTTACGCATAATTCTAAATATAGGAGGGGCGAAAACTCACATTTATTGTCTACGTGCCCTTTCAACCAAAATTTAAGAGTTACGACCTGTCGCAAATGACAATTTAATAAAAATATGTAGTCGAAATCTTGTACGGTTTATTAAAAGAAGTGAGAATTAGCCAAAATCAAAATTTAAAATAAGACCTTGACCTTTGACCTTGACCTAATTTTACTTTTTTGGACCAAGGACCTCAAATCAAAAGACCCTAGGCCTATATCACTTACGGTTTACCAGTTAGAAACGCATATCACTTATATCAAATGCATAAGGGGAACTATCTCTTATATGGAGTCTCCGGATAGCTTCGGTCCAAATGGTCACCCTAATCCTGCAGATGAACGAGCAATTTGGTAAAATAAATTTGTCGTAATCTTTTACGGTTGCAAAGGAGTAGTGGACACAAGGAAAACATGGTTTGGGGAGATAACTCTTTCAACGTAAAGTATTTGGTTGAACGGTGTCAGTTTTAAAAGCGTCTAAACTGTTGGATGTCATATACCAAATATTTAAGCGACATCTTGTGAAAAAAACAATACTGCGCGTAAACAAAATTTAGGCGGAAGAAAAAAAAATTAATTAAAAATCAATTGTTCAGAGAACAATTGAAGATCTTTCCACTTCTTAGGATTTATTTTGATACACAAATATTAAAAATTGGTTTAAAATGTCATTTCCTGTGTCAAATGATAGCTCATTGTTTGCTGATTCCAAAATATATATGGTTTCTAGGATATTTTGTTTGAAATAATGGAGGTAATTTGTTACTAACGGTATTATTTGATTATTTATTTGTCACTGCTTTCAAAAACATTGTTATGTATACTTTACACGCTATAAGTACAAAAAATAGCCACTTTCGGTTTACACAAAGTCACTTCCAGTTTGCTTTTTCAAGGTCACATGGCTTATTACCTATTGCACAAAGTCCTATGAAGTTATAATGTATAAATACGAATTTAAAAGCAAAGATCAAAATCTAGAACGTCAAATTTAGCTATGACCTTGAGCTTAATTTCAAGGTCATAAACCAAGGACCTCATATCAAAAGACCCTAGGTCTACATTATATATGGTGAATGAGTTGTATCATCATACGCGTAATTTTAAATATAAGAGAGGAGAAAACTCCCATTTAGGTCAGCATAACCTTTCAACCAAAATGTATGTGTTACGACATGTCGCAACTAACAATTTAGTATAACTATGTTGTCGGTATCTTATATGGTGATTGAAAAGAAGTGAGAATAAGCCAAAATAAAAATTAAGAATATGATCCTGACCTTTGACCTTGACCTAATTTTTTTTTTTTTTTTTTTTTGGACCAAGGACCTCAAAACAAAAGACCCTAGGCCTATATCACTTATGGTTTACCAGTTAGAAATGCATATCACTTATATCAAATGCATAAGGGGGAATATCTCTCAAATGGAGTCTCCGGTTAGCTTCGGTCCAAATGGCCAACCTAATCCTGAAGACGTAACGAGCAATTTGGTAAAATAAATTTGTCGTAATCTCTACGGTTGCGAAGGAGTAGTGGTCACAAGAAAAACAGTGTTTGGGGAGATAACTCTTACAACGCAAAGTGTTAGATTAAGCAGTATTAGTTTCAAAAGCGTATAAACTGTACGATATCAAATTCCAAATATATAAGCGACATCCTATAAAACAACAACACTACGCAAGACAAAAATAAGCCGGAAAAAAAAAAAAAAACAAAAACAAAAACAAAAACAAAAACAAAATTAAAAAAAATTGTTCAGAGAACAATTGAAGGTCTTTCAACTTCTTACGATTTATTTTGATATGAAAATATTAAAATTCTGTTTAAAATGTCATTTACAGTGTCAAATGATAGGTAATTCTTAGCTTATTCCCAAAATATATAGTTTCTACACTCTTTTGTATGAAATAAGTCTAAAAAAATAGCTACTTCCGGTTTACACAAGGTCACTTCCGGTTTGCTTTTTCAAAGTCATATGGCTTGTAACCTAAAGCACAGAGTCCTATGGCTTTATGATGTACAAATATGAATTTGAAGCAGAGGTCAAAATCTAGAACGTCCAATTAACATATGACCTTGACCTCAATTTCAAGGTCACAAACCAAGGATCTCAAATCAAAAGACCCGAGGTCTTTGATATGTATGGTTAATGACTTATATCACTTTACGCATAATTCTAAATATAAAAGGGGTGAACACTCCCATTTATTGTCTACGCACCCTTTCAACCAAAATTTATGAGTTACGACATGTCACAAATGACAATTTAATAAAAATATGTATCTATATCTTGTACGGTTTATGAAAAGAAGTGAGAATACGCCAAAATCAAAATTTAGAATATGACCTTGACCTTTGACCTTGACCTAATTTTTCTTTTTTCTGACCAAGGACCTTATATCAAAATACCCCACGCCTCTATCAATCTAGGTTTACCAGTTAGAAATTCATATCACTTATATCAAATGCATAAGAGGGAATAACTCTCATATAGAGTCTCCGGATAGCTTCTAATGGCGTCCTTATCCTGAAGACGTAACGAGCAATTTGGTAAAATAAATTTATCGAAATCTTTTACAGTTGCAAAGGAGTAGTGGACACAAGAAAAACAGTGTTTGGGGAGATACTCTTACAACGTAAAGTGTTTGGTTAAGCAGTGTTAGTTTCAAAAGCGTATAAACTGTTCAATATCATATTCCAAATATATAAGCGACATCTTATTAACAACAACACTACGCAAGAAAAATATTAGGCGGAAAAAGAATTAGGCGGAAAAATAAAATCAGAAGGTCTTTTCACTTCTTACGATTCATTTTGATATGAAAATATTAAAATACGGTTTAAAGTGTCATATACAGTGTCAAATGATACCTTAATGTACGCTGATTCCAAAAATAGTAGTGAGCACAAGATAAACAGTGTTTGGGGAGATAACTCTTACAACGTAAAGTGTTCAGTTAAGTTCAAACAGTGTTTGGGGAGATAACTCTTACAACGTAAAGTGTTCAGTTAAGCAGTGTCAGTTTCAAAAGCGTTTAAACTGTTCGACATCATATTCCAAATATCTAAGCGACATCTTGCGAAACAACAAAACAGCAAAGGAACAAAATTTGGCGGAAGAAAAAACAAAAATAATAATCAGGACAAAAGCAATAGGTCTTTCCACGGAAAAGTGGAAAGACCTTATTAAAAATCAGAACTGTAGGGTTAACTCAAAAAAAGGGATGTCCATTAAAAAGACAATATATAACGTTTTCAACCAACGGAACTTGTAAAACAACTGTTATATTCCTGATTTGGTACAGACATTTTCCGAAGAAAACGGTTGGTTAAATCTGATAATACAGCTAGCTGAAACTCCAAATTGTATGGCCATCGTTTAGGTCTGATCAATTTACAAAATTGGATAATTTCTTGCATTAGGTTAAATTAAATTCATCATTCAGTTAAACAGACAGAATAAGAGAAATAAAACATTTTCAGAAAACAGGGCTGACGTTTTAAGGGTGAACAGGTGCCACTGAAATACTGATTGATTGTTTTACAATAGTAAGTTCATGAATAAGCAAGGCAACTGCATTAAGATATTGATAAGTTCTCTGTGAGTGTCAAAATGTCGAATCGCACGACATACAGTTGTGCAACCATTTTTGAAATGAATAAATAATAGACCGATCGTACACAAATATGAACATCATTGTCAATGATCTGAAGAAAAAAAGCTGTGTTCCTGTGAATCGTCACAAGGCACCATTATTGTTGACTTAATTTACAAAAATCACAGGACGACATGCCACATTAATATATCGACAAAAGTAAAATCCTCAATGGTCGTCAACATGTACAACGTCGTGCGTTATTTGGAGTTTTTAACTTTTTTTTATTCAATCGTCACGCAAGAGGTTTATTTTTTAGACGAATCGCACATGACGTACAGAAACTGTATTAGTGGTATCTATGATAAATAATTTTAATAAATAAAGTAATACAACTAAATGAGCTACTTGTTGTCTATAAACATGATAAAGTAACAGATGGGGATTCGAAACAAGTAATTTACATGCACACGTTATTTAAACGTACAAAGTTATCGCTGCTATATACACACCGAACGAGCTTCAGTTTCTCGTGTTGGTATTTTAATGGTCATATCATTTGTGACCATTTTGTTTCATATTTGTGCATGATCACATTCATTTTCTCAAACTGACAATAATTGAGTGGCAGTTGTCCACTGATGAATTTGCTTTGTTTATCAAATGGCCACGCCTGCTTGATTAAACTCGTTTATGATAATATGTGCAATGGATAGTGCTTCATTATATCTTCATTTATGTTTTATCGAATAGTAAAAAGTAAAATATCACAAATACCGAACCAAGATAAAATAAAACGGAACGTTCCTTATCAAATGCCAAAATCAAAAGCTCAAACACATCAAACTAAAGGAAAAGAAACTGTCATACTCCTGACTTGCTATAGGCATAATCTTATGTAGAGGGAATGGTACATTTTGGGTAAATCTCACACTACAAGATTCCTCGTTGCATTCAACTTTATAAACGTAGTTACGGGTTTCGTTAAACATTTGTCACAATTACAAAATGTGTGGAATAAGGTAAAGTTCTCATAATTTATAAGAGTGCAAAATTTCATCAAATAATTCAAAGATTGTGAAAATGCATGTTAGCTAATAGGCTACATTGGCAGAACATAATGGCTTATGCATATAAGGGAAACAAAAGACCAGTTTTGAGTTCTTTTATATGATAAAATACGTCAGTCAACCAGGGCGGAATAGAACTATTATAATACTGAAATTTTACAAAATGGAAACCGATTCTCAGTGTTACAACGAGATTTAATACTACGACGATGTTTTGAATTTGATTCATCTTACCACGACGTCAAAAATATACAATATATATTTGACGTCAAGATTGTTTTCATAAGTTTATTGTAAAATGTGCTTCAACACATCCAAGCAGTTATTCGGTTGAAATCTGAAAAGGCGAATTTTTGAAAACTTGTAGCTTGTAGTTCGCAAGTGAAACTGATTGTACTTTACTGCTAATGACAACGTTTGTTTCAGAAAGCTGAAGTTTTGAATTCTGTCATCGATGTTGCGAACCACAATAACGTTTTTTCATTGGTTTAATTCGCTAACTCAAACTCTTGTGTTCATTCCAGGGTCACCTTCATTACATAGATTGTTCTTTTGTACTAATATGAAATAAAAACGTTTTTTTTTTGTTTCAATAAAAGCAAAAATTTGTAAATAGAGGCAACAGTAGTATACCACTCTTCGAAAGTCATTAATCGATTGAGAGAAAACAATTCCGAGTTACAAACCAAAACTTCAAAAGTTTGAAACGTGCTAAGGTAGTGTTAAAGAGTAATATTAAACAGTTTGTTGTACATCGTTATTAAAGATAAAAATAATTGTCGATCCACAGTTTTAATTGTTTTGTGTTAATATATATTTTTGCTATGTTTGCCTGTGTTATAACTTTTCTATGATCGTCTTCGCTATCTCATTAAATAGAGCTTTTTCTATAAAAATGGGAATCGTGGATATAAATGTCTTGTTTTGGGTTATAATAAGTCTTTTTGTTAAGAACCACACTGATTCTATCAGAAAATAAAGAGAACATGATATTATCAAATTGCTGGACTTTTTAATCTACAATTTATTTGTTGAGTTTGGAGGATTGATATTTCAACAGACAGGACAGTCGGTATTCCAATAGGTACTAATTGTGCACCCCTTCTGACCGACTTGTTTTTGTACTCGTATGAAGCAGAATTCATTCAGAACCTTCTTAAAGACAAAAAATCAAAAGTACCGTGCAAAATTCTTTAATTGTATTTTAAGATATATTGATGATGTCCTATCACTGAATAACCTATATTTCAGTCAGTACTTGCATCTCAAATATCCCAGTGAACTTAAAATAAAGGATACTACTGATATAAGAAGGACGGTTTCATACCTTGATCTCAAATTACTTGTTAAATCATCAATTCTAAGTTAATAATTACAACAGGTATTTTTGTTTTTTGCTGTTGCATTTAGGATTTCTATGTTGTTAGCAGTACATTAAAATCAATGCTCAATTATTAAGAACACTAATGGTTTACTGCACCAGATTGGAGTTTCGACAATGATTATATAACCAAGCTTACGCATTTGCTCGAGTACAAGTATAACTCGATCTCTTCTAAAAATAGTTAAGAACGTACTGAATGGATAGATGAAAATGAAAAGACAACACCATCATTAACAAAAAAGGAAATAAACGTCGAACAAAATCCGACAAAGAAAACCTAAAACCTAAAACCATTTAAACCCGAAACTTACTAAAATAAATGAATTCAACGAGAAAACTTCTGACCTGTTCTATAGTAAAACAATAAAAAAAAAAAAAAAAAAACCCACATATAATAGGTAGCAACAAACGACCCATATGAATTACAGGCAAATACAAAAGGATGGGTAATTGTTTCATTTTATTTAGTTTACTGGCGTTCAGATTAACGTTTAATCATATTTATATAATGAATGTGGTCTAATTGCCAATGACTCAAATATCAACAAGAGAGCACTTGAATTAAGTGTAAGTATCTACATACTAACATTTATTCAAATAGAAAACTATTGAAAAACACTTTTTCTCATAACAATACTTATTAATCAATATTATAGACTTAAAGAAATAACTGCATATTCTCTAACTTTTCTTTTACAGTACATTTTATATCCCTGTTTTTAAGGAATTTAAAAACAAGACTTGTCAGTTTACCCTATGTGCATGATGTCTGACATGAAATAACATGAACCTGCTTTAAACTATTCTGATAACAAATTGAAAGCATTTCAGAGTACTATCAACTCGGGCGGTCCCGATGGAGGGAAGTGAAAAGCCACCGAATGACTTCCTTTATGGTCACGACTGTCCGTGTTGACCACTAGAAAATGAAAGGATATGGAGTAAATGTACATGGGACAAAATTGCACACAATGTTTTAGGTCTTTCGCTCAGATAGGCAGGTAAGTCGTCTGCGCAGCAAACTCGACCGAGTTTTCCCTCAAAAGTTCCTCCAGTGCCTCTCCCGACATTGGTAGTTGAATTGATTTCTGATTGTCCTCTAGACCCTGAAGGTGTACAAAGACTAGTCCACAGTCTCGACAAGCTATCAGGTCTTCTCTGTCATTTTCTATAGCTGACGTTGTACTTTCTGTATCGAAACTATCGTCGTCCTTCGTCTCTTTGATAGCTTCAGAGTTGTCGACTCCGCTGCCCGTTTGCAAGACATCAGTTCGGAGTCTTGACGACTCTGTCGTTCCGGGTTTCAGGTCAACCAACAGGAATCCGTAGGGTCGCATCGTCGCCTCTTCAAATTTTCGTAGAAATAAGTCCGACCTAGTCGGGTACATCTGTCGTCCTAGCGTCATGACGGGTTGACGATCTATGGGATTGTTAAAGAGAACGAGTTAATGACAGTTTCGTCTCTGGGTAGGATCCTTTCCAAAGTACAAGTTTTGATTTAAAACCACTACCGATAAATTTCTGTGATGACTGCCTTCTGTAAATAAGTCGTTGATTCTTGAATCTTTAGCTGATGTTGACATCAGATCATCCAATACGATCATATTCCTCATACTGGGATCGAAAAAGTCGTCACTTTCTAAATCAACCGGAATATCGCGGAAAAATTCCACTCGCGGTAGAACTGATTTCTGTATTTCCCCATAGAATGGCTGCCATCTCTTGTACAACCAAACGATCCTTTCTGGGCATGGTTGGCATATCCTCCTTACTTGTTGTAGCAGGTTTTCTTAAAAACGTCTTTCCACACGAGGTCGGTCCAGACACGATCATGGTAAACGGATGATTAAAAACAAAGTCTTGACGTTGCTGCTGCTGCTGAGGTACTTCGTTGTCTTCTCTCAGAGAAAGGTGCTGATGCTGCTGCTGCTGCTGCTGCTGAGGTACTTCGTAGTCTTCTCTCAGAGAAAAGTTCTGATGCTGCTGCTGTTGCTGCTGTTGCTGCTGTTGCTGCTGTTACTGCCGCTGGTGCTGGTGCCCTTGCTGCTGCTGCTGTTGCTGCTGCTGCTGCTGCTGCTGCTGCTGGGCATGCTTGTTTTTCATATGTCGTCCAAGATCGTGAGGCCAAGAATAAACGCTTCGACATAGGTTGCAACTGTACATCTTCACCTTTTCTGCATGTGTGTTCAATGGTCTCTTATAGGTTTCTTTCGAAAGTGCAGCAAGCAAAACAGGTGGTCGTCTTTCAGGCGACAGCATTTGAGATTGTCGTCCCTCAAGACGAATTCGATTTGATACAAATCGGATCTGGTTACTCTGAGGTAAATTGATTTTTCATACACGATGTCCGCGATATCTTCGTTCAAAACCCCTGCCGATTGCAGTATGGGCAGAGTCGTTCCTCTGACGTACGTGTGGTCTACGAAATCCGAGCAAAAGTACACCCGTCTCGTTGGTATTTCAAATTGTGGTACGAACGATAACTCCAGCAGTGCACATTCCCATTCTCCATCCATTATATAGCGTGTATGAAGTTGAAGTCTAAATTCACCACCATTATTATTTTCAAAATGCGAGAGAAAATCTTCGCTTGATACGAATAGGTAAAATTCGTCCATCGTTTCGATGTAGGTATTGCTTCCTGTATTCTTATAGATGTTGTCCCACTCGACCGTGATTTATTGAAAAAAGTACCCCCAAAAAAAAAAACAACAATATTATATCGAAGTCTATTATGACAACTTAATCTCCCAGCGAATGGTCATTTAATCCCCGGCAAGAGATTAACATCATTATACCGTTATAGTAATAAGCAGCAGATTTCACTCATCAAATATATATTTATGACAACTTAATCTCCTTGGGATGACAACTTAATATCCCATGGGATAACGACTTAATCCTCGACAAGGGATTAACATCCTTGTACCGTTTTATAAATGGGCAGCAGATTTACAATGAATTCGATGTTTGAACAATTTCTATCGTTTCAATCATTGTTATCCCTCTTCCTCAAAAGACCGGGTTCTTCAAATCTCGTAAATTAAGCGTATTCAACAAAGTATTATTTTTTGTCAATATGTAGAACGATATTTAATTCCCCGATGACAACTTAATCTCTCAGAGGTTACAAGTTAATCCCCGACACGGAATTATCATCCTTATACCGTTTTATTAATATGCAGCAGATTTCATTGGTCAAATTTACGTAAGGCATTTCATCATAATCCAATTAAGCAAATGATATGTCCTTAAACGGATTTGTGTATAGGCGATTATTTTGTCATATAATTTTGCAGTTTTTTCATTGGTTGAAAAATGACGCAATGTGTTGCATCATCAATGTCATCATAATCCGATTTAACAAATATGTCATTCAACGGATTTGTGTAGAGGGGATAAACATCCTTATTTGGTTATATAGTTTTGCAATCTTTTTCATTGGTCGAAATATGTGACATACGTCATACGTTCTAAATCGGATTATATCATCTATATTTAGTGTGAGGGGAATTCCCCGGTGGCCGCCATCTTGAGCCCTTGTGCCCTACCTTTTTACCTTGATTAAAAACCCTCAGTTCTTACTACTTTTCTCGACAAATATCAAAAAGAAGTAGGGTTAAACAAATACATGATTAACAAGTGAGAGGCATTTCTTTGATTTCTATCTTTAATAAATATAACAAATATAGATAATGGAACTTTTGTAAGCAAGATTGTTCAATCGCGTTTGTTTAATCGAACCTTACATAAATTGTCCGTTTCTGAATAATTTATGAATTGTAAAGGCCAATTTGAGCTTTAATTAATTTGGTCATTAAGTTAAGATCCTGTTTAGTTAACTATGTCTCCAACTGGATCCGTTTCGATAATCCTTGACTTTCAAAAAGAGCATTTGCATTATTCACGTATTTGCTGGCGTATCCGTATCGACGTATCGTATAAGATATATATGAGGAAAGGACAAATTATGTCAAGTTGGCCCCGATGAAGATATTTTCAATGCATTTAATTTCAATCTAGTTTCAATTGAGGTCGGGGTTAAATCATTATTTTATAAAAATCTGCCCGATACGTGTAGGTCGATCCGTGCACGTAATCAGATACGTGAATAATGCAAATGCTATAATATATGGCTGTGAGGGTTCCTGCTGATGATACATCATGAAAAGTGCTTCGGTTGCATGCAATCATAAAGAGTTGATTTCATTTTCTAAAAGGACCACTATAATTCAGCCTATTTAAGTTTTTTGCAATACTTATAAAAAAACAAACCAAAAACAACACGCTAAATGATTTCATGCGTCCGACGCGCTCATGTGGATTTACATTAATCAGGAACGCTCAAAGCCAAGTATTTGAAAATCAAGAATGTCTAATAACCCAAACAGTCGAGGAGCAAGTTTCAGGTTTATATTTGTTACGCAAGACGCACTTCCCGTCTGATTCATCTGTGGCATTCAAATTAAAATAAAACACAAAATATCTGAGTATTGAAACCCAAAGATTCGAAAACGTTGTGATAAATACCTTGAATAAGACTACATGTACATTTGTATGTCTATCTTTGCTTGTTGTTGAAATCCGTAGTGTTTCCAACACTTCAAAATGTTATAATAGGAAAATATATGGAAGAAATTACCATAACCGTGCTATTGTATGTCAACACAGAAAGCTGACTACTCGACTGGTGATATTCTTTAAAACAAAATGATTCATAACTACTCTGTAGTTCAAAAACTGTTTTGCTTTATTCGTATTTGAAGTCGGGAAAGAACAATCTCAAACAAGTGCTATGGTCTTCTATTAAACGGAGCAAACGAGAAGCGGACAAAACCTAACTGTTATTCAAACTCGAAGACAATGTGAAAACCTCATTGCAAAAAAAAAAAAAACCAACAACAAAAACAAAGACGAAAAGAATAAATCAATGGTCATCAAAACACAACATAGAAAACTATAAACGGCGCTGTTGAAATACAATAAATTGGAATATGTTGTAAATACTTGCCAACCTTGGGAAATTCTCAATTATCATAATATAGCGACTACTTACCTAACGTTTGGGCAGTAAATGCCATACCAAGGAAAATGAATGCTTCCAAATACATTTTCTAATTTCGTAACCGACTTCTTTTGTCTTTAGATTTAAACTTTGAAATAAAATCGAAGACCTGGCCACGTCGTGTCTTAGGAAAAATTCAACTACGTTATATTGTTTTACGACATAAGTACATCAGATGTTGTTCATTTCTATATTTTTTTACTTACATTTACATATGTACTTGATACACTATTGATTTCCCATTACCATTTGGTTGTAGAAGTAGAAAATCAAACAATTTTATAAAAATATTCATGAGAATACAATTTCATAATCATTTCCGGAAGAAGACTTATTACAAACGGGATACCACAAAGTAATTTTATTCGGTGATGTTGCAAACGGAGCCCGTAAATATAAATACGGTCTTGGTAAAATTATCGATCTTTTACTTAAAAACACTTATTTCAAAAAAGTTACCAAATTTTTGAATAATGTTTTAATTGTATAAATTTTGATTGTGTTATCAGTTAATTAAAACCAAACTAAATATTATCTTTAAATATATATACATACTTGAACGGTTTAACAATCTGTCGATACCTGTATTTCGACATTGCCCAAGTTCATGTCGTCTCTGACTGTTTAGAGTCTGCACACTAATTCCATTTGATGTTGGATATGTCCGGATGGTATATTAAAGTCTTAGACACATGCTTTTGCAATAGTTGTATTTGGTTTTGAACTAGCTTTCAGTAACTTCCGAGTACTCTCAAATGTGTACTTTGTGTCTTTTCGATGTTTTGGTTAAGGTTTTAATCAATCTAACGATTTAAACTATTTTCAACGTATTATAGTTTGTTCTATGGTTGTTTATTTCATTATATAGTGGAGCAGGATTTGAACACCCTTGCGGATCACATGAAATTACCCACAGTGTTTGGTGAGGTCCATGAGCAGGATTTGAACACCCTTGCGGATCACATGACATTACCCACAGTGTTTGGTGAGGTCAATGAGCAGGATTTGAACACCCTTGCGGATCACATGATATTACCCACTGTGTTTGGTGAGGTCCATGAGCAGGATTTGATCACATGAAATTACCCACAGTGTTTGGTGAGGTCCATGAGCAGAATTTGAACACCTTTGCGGATCACATGATATTACCCACAGTGTTTGGTGAGGTCCATGAGCCCGATTTAAACATCCTCGCGGATCACATGACATTACCCACAGTGTTTGGTGAGGTCCATGAGCCTGATTTAAACATCCTCGCGGATCACATGACATTACCCACAGTGTTTGGTGAGGTCCATGAGCAGGATTTGAACACCCTTGCGGATCACATGATATTACCCACAGTGTTTGGTGAGGTCCAAGAGCAGGATTTGAACACCCTTGCGGATCATACGACATTACCCACAGTGTTTGGTGAGGTTCATGAGCAGGATTTGAACACCCTTGCGGATCACATGAGATTACCCACAGTGTTTGGTGAGGTCCATGAGCCCGATTTGAACACCATCGCTGATCACATGAGATTACCCACAGTGTTTGGTGAGGTCCATGAGCCCGATTTAAACATCCTCGCGGATCACATGACATTACCCACAGTGTTTGGTGAGGTCCATGAGCCCGATTTGAACATCCTCGCGGATCTCATGAGATTACCCACAGTGTTTGGTGAGGCCCATGAACAGGATTTGAACACCCTTGCGGATCACATGATATTACCCACAGTGTTTGGTGAGGTCCAAGAGCAGGATTTGAACACCCTTGCGGATCATATGACATTACCCACAGTGTTTGGTGAGGTCCATGAGCAGGATTTGAACACCCTTGCGGATCACATGACATTACCCACAGTGTTTGGTGAGGTCCATGAGCCCGATTTGAACATCCTCGCGGATCACATGACATTACCCACAGTGTTTGGTGAGGTCCATGAGCCCGATTTGAACATCCTCGCGGATCACATGAGATTACCGACAGTGTTTGGTGAGGCCCATGCTGCTCAGTCATTAGTTCCCCGAAATTTATTTTGTAACTGTTGTTTGTCGTGTCGTTTGATTTCACTTTAGTTATTTGCCATGGCATTTTCAGTTTGTTTTCGACTTATGAGTCTGAATATCCCTTTGGTATCTCGCCTCTCTTTCATAAGACATCATAATTGTAAAAGTTGCTTACATAATGCAAACACATTAGAACATTATATAAATAACACTTAGCTGACAGGGTTATAGAGCAGATGGTAACCCCGGGAAAACATTGTCAACCGCGGCGAAGAGTAAATTATCTCCCTCGTATTAGCCGATCAAAATATAGCATTTTAACGTGAAGTATTATAATTATAGAGATCTCCCTATTAAACATGACTATATGTGAGAGTTTAAAAAAACCAAGTACTTTACTAGCTAAACAGAACTAATTATGTTATAAAGAATACAAGCTGGCAAACCTTTGCTAAAAAGTAGCTTTTTATCATTTGTAATCTGATAAATTATCTTTATGCCTTTTATTTCAATTTCTTTTTCTTAAGGCAATAAGTCTTGTGATCATGTAAACCTTAGACTTCATATTCACTTTATTTCATAAAATTATCCCTAAATTTAAAATTAAAACTAGTATTGTACACAGAATGGCCGTTTTATTAGTGTTTTGTTATGTATTTAAAAATTGTTTAAGATTTTGAGATATTACTGAAGAGACTTCAATTTTAAAATGCTCATCTGGTAGTAGAAAATTGGTACCGTTAATCTGAAAATAAGTATTGTCAATTGGTTATCTGTTTAACACTAATTAAAGAATATTTTGACAACTCATTATAATATTGGCTTGACTTTATTATCACTAGGAAACTGGTACACTAATATTTTGAAGATGCAAGTTTTCCTGCATGAACGTGGCGAAACTGGTACACTAATATTTTGAAGATGCAAGTTCTCCTACATGAACGTGGCGAAACTGGTACACTAATATTTTGAAGATGCAAGTTCTCCTGCATGAACGTGGCGAAACTGGTACACTAATATTTTGAAGATGCAAGTTCTCCTGCATGAACGTGGCGAAACTGGTACACTAATATTTTGAAGATGCTAGTTCTCCTGCATGAACGTGGCGAAACTGGTACACTTATATTTTGAAGATGCAAGTTTTCCTGCATGAACGTGGCGAAACTGGTACACTTATATTTTGAAGATGCAAGTTCTCCTGCATGAACGTGGCGAAACTGGTACACTAATATTTTGAAGATGCTAGTTCTCCTGCATGAACGTGGCGAAACTGGTACACTAATATTTTGAAGATGCAAGTTTTCCTGCATGAACGTGGCGAAACTGGTACACTAATATTTTGAAGATGCTAGTTCTCCTGCATGAACGTGGCGAAACTGGTACACTAATTTTTGAAGATGCTAGTTCTCCTGCATGAACGTGGCGAAACTGGTACACTAATATTTTGAAGATGCTAGTTCTCCTGCATGAACGTGGCGAAACTGGTACACTAATATTTTGAAGATGCAAGTTTTCCTGCATGAACGTAAAAATATATCAAAAGTTATATATTCTTCAAGTTTTGGATTATTTGCAAATGACAATTGGAATAGGTCAATTCATTCATTGTATCAGTGTCGCATGTTATTTTAGTTTGATGTTGTTCGTGAAAGCAAAAAAAAAAAGAAGATAAAACTGAAAATAAGTCGCTGAGGCCAGGGCAGTTCTTTTGAACAGATGCGGTCAACTAAGTACATATCTTTTATAAAAGAAAATATCAGGTTCAATCTCGTAAATCAAAAAGGAAGAACTAGGGAAATCGCATGAACTACCAAAAGTAGTAGTGCGTCGACGTTGTAATCGACTCCTGCTTTGTACACATCACCCACCATGCGAATTCACACTCAGACAAACTTAAACTTAATCATGCAAGTATTCCACGCTACCTGGTGTATTTCGATAAGCCGAGAAAAACGATACATCACAGTTTTAATTAGCCCAAGAACAGGTTTGACAAACGTAAAACTAGTGCGAAGCTATGTAATGTACGACGATTGCATGATATTTTGTAGTAAAATCAGACTGGCAATGGAAAAGGCGAAAAAAGGAGCGTAATACATACAAAACTGAAACCACTCAATATAACAATTTAATGTGTAACATCAATACTGTTCAACTCAATTTACATTTATTTGGTAAGGAATTTCATTTTAATGTCAACAAATTTAATGATTTGGCACGTGATAATCTATAATACTAGCTAATAGAGATCAATGGTATTGGTGTACTCTGTTGAAAGACGAAGTTTCAATCATTCCTCCATTAGATTTAGGTTTTGTTTTCTTTGGTACAATGTCTGGGTGAACCATATCCAAACTGGTTATGCTGCCAAATTCTTTTTTCCTTGTTCTTTTCCTTAAAAAAAATAAATTTTCCATTGAATATGTGTTTATGGACTGATATGTTTAATGACTTGTTTATCGCATTAGATATAAAACATTTGCATACTTGATATACCTAACGGAAATTAATTTTACTTATGTGTCAAGCCTTCAGTAATTCATACCAAATCTTTATATTTAGAGTATGTTTGCATCTTGTTGAATCTATAGGACTTTCTATTTATTTAGAGCATGCACCATGTTGGTACATTAATCGAAATTAAATATTAATCATTATTATTCTACTTATATGTTATTTCATATTATATTTATTTTAAATATATGAAGATTAACTGAATGCACATTTTATTTTGGTGGGGTTAGTCTGGTTTATTGTACTGTAACCATTTTTTATTGTATTTATTATTTGTAAGTATTACACGATAACAAAGCAAGTGACGTAAATTAAAGAACGAGAAATATCTCTTCATTCGAAAAAAAAAAAATATGCTACAACCATAAGCATGATAAGGAAATTGTGATTCAACCAAAAAATTAACAGTTTTATCTTATAGGTTACAATGTACTAAATAAAATTACATGGGTGCAACCATTCGAGAAGGGAACATGACATAGAGATGAAAAACGCTGGCTATCTGTGGTTGGTTTTATATCATTTATATATTTTTCTCCTGGAAAGCGTTATGAATAAAGTTTCATGCAAGCACAAATTTGTCCTCAAATTTATATGATTATGGGCCGGAAATGCTTTTTTATTTTGCTCAAAATTGCGGAACATTTTCTGCTAAATCGTAAGGTACGATAAAAAACCCCAAAATTCACCAAGAAAAGCCATGGGACCATATATATTTAAGTGCGGCAAAATCACAAATAGATCTCGCGTTCAAAATAGACAATAGCAGTTTTCCATAAATAGTTTTTATAGGTTACAATGTACTAAATAAAGTTGCATGGGCGCAACCATTCGAGAAGGAACATGACATAGAGATGAAAACGCTGGCTATCTGTGGTTGGTTTTATATCATTTATATATTTTCTCCTGGAAAGCGTTATGAATAAAGTTTCATGCAAGCACACATTTGTCCTCAAATTTATATGATTATGGGCCGGAAATGCTTTTTTATTTTGATCAAAATTGCGGAACATTTTCTGCTAAATCGTAAGGTATGATAAAAAACCCAAAAATTCACCAAGAAAAGCCATGGGACCATATATATTTAAGTGCGGCAAAATCACAAATAGATCTCGCGCTCAAATTAGACAATAGCAGTTTTTCCATAAATAGTTTATTAAAAACGCCATTTAAGGAGATAATTGCTAAAAATAGCATTGCCGGCAATGGGGCAAACATTTAGTACTTTATATTCTATAGTTGTGATCTGTTATCTATTTCCCGCGTGACGAGATATTTCTCGTATCACACTGCACAGAGTGGGATACGAAAAATTGATACGACAAGTATAGGTCACCGTACGGCCTTAAACAATAAGCAAAACCCATTAGTACATCTATCAGTAAAATACGATAAAGTAATAAAACATATACTCTGGCAATCTTACGGAAGCGTATTAGGGACATAGTAAAAATAAAATTGGCTTTGAACTTTTTCAAATCTTAAACTTTCGACTTTAACTCGAAATTTTAACTTTTCAAATCTTGAAATTTCGACTTTAAACTTAAAATTTCGACTTTTTTAAACTCAAAATTTTGACTTCAAACTCAAAAGTTCGACTTTTTTAAACTCGAAATTTCGACTTCAAACTCAAAATTTCAACTATTAAAATCTCGAAATTTTGATTTTAACCTTTTAAAACTCAAAATTTCGACTTTTAAAATCCCGAAATTTTGATTTTAACATGAAGTTTTACTTTTTAAAACTCAAAATTTCGACTTCAAAACTCAAATTTCGACTTTTTTTAATCTCGAAATTTCGACTTTTAAAATCTCAAAATTTAGACTTTAAAGTTAAAATTTTGACTTTTGAAATCTCGAATTTTGACTTTAAAGTTAAAATTTTGACTTTTGAAAACTTGAAATTTCGACTTTTTCTTAGTATTTAAACTTTGATGTTAGTATTCAAACACACTTAGTACAATTTTAGAAGGAGGAGACATGGACGCAAATTGTTAAAGCGTCATCTACACATTTTGGCAATTTATATTCAGAAATTGGTTTTGTTCTTAGATTATGATATAATGGATTAGCATTTAATATTGAAGAGTTTCATTCGGAAAGAACATGCATGTGTTTTTCTATGTTGTGATGTTACACTATTGTTTCAGAAAAAGGGTGAAGGTTTGGTATCATTAAAACGTTTAAACCCGCTGCATTTGTTTGCACCTGTCCTAAGTCAGGAATCTGATGTTCAGTAGTTGTCGTTTGTTGATGTGGTTCATAAGTGTTTCTCGTTTCTCGTTTTTATAGATTAGACCGTTGGTTTTCCTGTTTGAATGGTTTTACACTAGTAATTTTGGGCCCTTTATAGCTTACTGTTCGGTGTGAGCCTAGGCTCCGTGTTGAAGACCGTACTTTGACCTATAATGGTTTACATTTATAAATTTTGACTTGGATGGAGAGTTGTCTCATTGGCACTCATACCACATCTTCTTATATCTATATGTTGACAGAAAAAAATTGTTGTTTTCCCATATTCCATGATTTAGTTTCCACGACACTGTTATAACATCGTCAGATCTGAGGACATTTAGCATCTCATGTTTTAAGGTTGGTTTTAAAGGCCTGTTTGGTTTCCCAAAGCAAGATACTGACTTTGCCTTGCTTAAACAATGGTAAATCAAGTGGCAAATATGCCATGCATATTCAGGACGACTCATGAGCTGCTCAGTTTTCTAGTTTTGGAATTTTGAAATGTTGGTTCTTTTTTCTGGAACATTGATTAAAACTCTACAGGTTGGCATTCTCATGACACAACTATTAACCCTTGTCTTTATATATAAGACTGTTGAATTAAAGTATGGCGTAATATAGGTGTGTCGGAATAACGGGGTTGTCTTGATACACATATTTGGTGTCCAGACTTGAAGTAGATATTTGTATGTGAAACATATTCCATTTATTCTTCCGCATAAACAGATTTTCTATCTAAAATAACCTCTTTAAAATGGTTTAGTTTATTAAAAAATGCTTATCAAGTTTATGATTTATATGTTTCTCTGCTTGCTGATATAAATGACTGTGAATGTGATAATCGCAAACGTATAAATAATGAGGAATAGTCGAAATTTTCAGTTTTAAAAAGTCGAAATTTCGAGATTTTAAAAGTTGAAATTTTGAGTTTAAAAAAAGTCGAAATTTTGAGTTTAAGAAAAGTCGAAATTTCTAGTTCGAAAAAAGTCGAAATTTTGAATTTCGACTTTTTATAAAATCGAAATTTCGAGTTTTAAAAAGTCAAAATTTCGATTTAAAAAAAAAAAAACGAAATTTCTAAATTATAGAAGGTCAAAATTTCAAGTTAAAGTCAAATTTCGAGATTTGAAAGGTTAAAATTTCGAGTTTAAGTCGAAATTTTAAGATTTGCAATGTCTAAATTTCGACTTTGAAAAAAAAGTTCAAAGCCAATTTTATTTTTTAAGCTTAATACGCTTCCGTACAATCTTCATTTAATAATTGATTTAAAAAAAATCAGTCAATGTTAAGTAAAAAACAAAACAAATTTTAACCACATTTAGTACATTTGTTAGTACGTAACGGAAAAGTAAAAAGAGAATATGGTAAGTGAAGTTTGTATCGTTTGAACCCTTATAGGGTTGAAATTTGTTTTGACAAAGTTGTTGATATCTAAAAATCTTTAACCACAGACAGATCTTTAATTTATATAAGGCCTCCGTTGTCTTACTATAGGGTGTGCACATTAAATGTCATCGAGGACGACCTGCAATAATTTTAAAGGATGCAGAATATACCAAAAGTATGTTGCGTCGTTGATATACGGTTATGATTTGTGAACATTTATCTCATTCTTGTTTTTTTTTTTTTTTTTGATATATACGTGTGGTGTCTTCTATTGTTAGCCACAACTTGTTTAACAAACTTCATGACAACCAACAAAGGACATGTGATCCCAAGTGTATGGGTACAAAAGTACTTTGTCAATTTTGTCACAAAACTTTCGCATTAACATGTAATACTAATTATGTGATTATACCAATAAAATCGGAATGTTGCATCTTACCTGACGTAATGCCTATATAGTATATACAAAGTCGTCATGGCAATCAAAATAACGACAACTATGATGGCAATAACCCAATAAGGAAAGGCTGTATCTGAAATGCAAATAAAACTGTTGGAAATAAAATGTAGACTTAAATGTAAATAATTTCTATGAAAATCAAGTTTTAAAATCAATTAAGCATACTTACTATACCAGTTTGATACATTACACTGAATGTTTGAGTCAGAATTTAATCATTCAGACTCTAAACACTTATTAAGCAATTATAAACCCGACAGAAAGGAAGAGTTTTATAGGATTTTCTTTTCAAAAAATGCAAACAACACGTTATTAACTTCTTGCGTCCGAAGCTCTTTTCTGGATTTACCTTCATCAGGAACGCTCAAAGCCGATTATTTGAAAGCCAAGGATGTATAAGAATCGAAACAGTTGAAGAGCTATATGACCAAAAAGGACCTAAAAAAATAGCCAAACCCAACTAAGGTCAACTTTACCTGTGGGAGGTGAAACCTTAGTTTCTTATAATTTCAAAATTTATTAACGGACAGTTTTAAAAATGTTTTTTATAAAGCATGTCAGTACCGAATTACTGACTACTGAGCTGATGATACCATCAGGACCGAAAGTCCACCAGCAGAGGTATCGACCCAGTGCTGAAGATATATCTTCAAAAGTATAACGTCAGTAACCGTTATGTTAAATGAAAGCTAACCGATATATTGATTGTTCGATGTAATGTTGTATATCCATATTATTGGAACCTAGGGGATAAGTTGCTTTCAGATCTTATTCGACACGGATCGCAAGTTTTCCTTCCGAATGTCGCTGGTTTCTAAGGGTATGCCAATTAAAACTGCCCGCCACGATATCCCCATGGTAGAAGAAAGTGGTGTTAATCACCAACAAGTAAACAAAGGATACAATTTGTTGTGCTCATATGTCACTTTTAGAACATTTGTCTTTATGCTCCAAAATCAAATCATTACTTGATACTAACGGGTGGTTACGGTGAGGTATGTTTTGCTAGATCTTTATTTGTCTGTGTAGTGTTGTGTTGACTGTTGGTGAGGTATGTTTTGCTAGATCTTTATTTTTCTGTGTAGTGTTTTGTGGACTGTTGTTTGACTTTACGTCTCTTTTTTGTCCAAAATTTCAATATTTATATACTCATTCTAATCATGTTTAATTTTCTTTTCAAATTTCCTGTTCGTGATCATAATAAGGAACATATAAATGACATAACGAAGCACGTGTTCTTTTAAATATCGATACGCTTGAAGTAGAAGGATAGCTACATTTGATGCTGATTTTACAGTGTGTTCTTCTGTTGTTCTGTTGTAAGG
The DNA here is from genome assembly GCA_017311375.1 of Mytilus coruscus. Classification (NCBI taxonomy): domain Eukaryota; kingdom Metazoa; phylum Mollusca; class Bivalvia; order Mytilida; family Mytilidae; genus Mytilus; species Mytilus coruscus. The sequence continues at coordinate 6,886,951 of CM029598.1, read as the reverse complement.
GAGTTAATGGTCCAAGTCGGTATCATCATTGTTGTCCATAATAATGTCCTTGGTGTCTCGTTTTAAATGTTTTTAATGGTCCAGGTCGGTATCATCATTGTTGTCCATAATAATGTCCTTGGTGTCTCGTTTTAAATGTTTTTAATGGTCCAGGTCGGTATCATCATTGTTGTTCATAATAATGTCCTTGGTGTCTCGTTTTAAATGTTTTTAATGGTCCAGGTCGGTATCATCATTGTTGTCCATAATAATGTCCTTGGTGTCTCGTTTTAAATGTTTTTAATGGTCCAGGTCGGTATCATCATTGTTGTTCATAATAATGTCCTTGGTGTCTCGTTTTAAATGTTTTTAATGGTCCAGGTCGGTATCATCATTGTTGTCCATAATAATGTCCTTGGTGTCTCGTTTTAAATGTTTTTAATGGTCCAGGTCGGTATCATCATTGTTGTTCATAATAATGTCCTTGGTGTCTCGTTTTAAATGTTTCACGTTTTGTCAGGCTGGAGTCCATTACATTTTACTATAGGGTATGATATTTGCACACTGTTAAAGGTCGTACGGTGACCTAAAGTTTCTTACATCTACGCCATTTGGTCTCTGGTGGATAGCTAGTTATCTCTTTTGCAATCATACCACATCTTCTTATTTTTATATCAATGGTTGTTCAGAATGCCTTTTTAATAAGTGCCTTAGGAGTATGTTATGTTGATATTTCAAATGAATTTGACAACATCTAATTTCTTTATCAAGCAGTCAATACAATAGTTTTCGAACAATTTTTCCTCAAATGTTTTGATATCACATCTCTATAATTCGTCATACACATCCTTTGGTCTCATTTGTAATCATAGCCAATCACCTTAATGTATATCAAAATAGAGTTGTGCCTTTATATATGTATTTGTTGGTTTTTCAAGCAACTACCATCAAAGACAATATTCAGCTTCCATGCTCAGATATTGTGCTAAATGACTCCTTAATTTATTTTAAAATAAACAGTATTTTTGTATTCATTTTTTTTTAGCACACTTAAGTTATCACATAAAATAACAAACTAGCAAGTACTAGACAAACGATAGTCAAAGAAAGCCCACTTCTCCTGTTTTCTGAAGACAACTAAGTCAGAAAATATCTCCAGACACAAAATCTCATAAAGGATTAGTGTCATCTTTTTGTATAAAAAGTACATGCACTTACCATTATTTTTTTTATCTTCCGGAATGGTACTTTCAAATGAAGGGGTTGTTTTTATTGTTGTATGTTCTGTACTACTTGATGTACTGTCAAACAGATCATTTAATGTCGATGTTCTGTGCTGTTCAGATGTTGTCAAGGAAACTAAAATGGACTTTACGTTCCTTGATGAAAATTTATTTGACGATAATGTCGTATACAGTGAAGTATGTAAACTTGGCTCCGTTGCCGAGATCAACGAAATATCTTCTGTAGTGTGAAGAAATGATTTTGATGTTACAATTGTTGATGTATAAATTACAGGCGTTGAGGTTACTGACTGCAAAGGTTTAGAGTGATTATTTGTTGTTATATCAAGTTCAGAGGCTTCAAAATTCATAGTTTTGCTAGCAGAGATATCCATCGAAGAAGCTAGAAAGTTCGACTTGATATGAGTTTGTATAGTTGTTTTTTTGTGTGTATTTGATGATATGATATCTGATAATTGGCCAAATGTGGTTGTTGGTTGCAAAGTTGACAAAGACACTAGTGACATCAGACGTTTGCTGGACCGTACATCGGATTCTGGAGATAACTTTAATGTTGTGGATTGTGTTAGATAAAGCTCCAAATAAGAATACGTTCTACTTGCAGTTTGACTAGGTGTTGTTGTAGTGATATAAGATGAAAATGAATCAGTCAATAGAGTTATTTGCTTCAAACCTGACAAATAATTGCTTGAGTCAAATATAGAAGATGACGAATATAGTTTTTCATAAATGTCGGTAGATGTAAGCATTTGTGTTGACTGATGATTTAATATTTGACTAGGTATATATGTTGTGACTGTTGAAGCTAGTAGAGCATCCAAAACAGATGATGGTGACAGCACAGCAGACACTGATGAAGGACATTTAGCTTTATTATCAACACATTTTCCTGTTTCACATCGAAAGAGTCCTTCGGGACAAGGCTGAACAAATTCGCCTGTAATTAGTATGAAGTACTATGTACATTGAACTCTAACATGTATTTATTCACATTGTAATTTTTAGATGGATGCAAATAATTACACATGTTGAATGATTGAAAACATAATATAAACTTTTACCGACTGCAGTGCGAACAACAAATGTCTTTTGAATAGTCTTGATCAAGTTCTCTCGAAACCCAAATGATTTCACAACTTAATTAACTCCATTTCTAAAAGTCATAAGGCATAAATAGCTTAAGCTAGGTGTGACAAAATATTTTTTGAATATGTTTTTGTTCAATGCCCTTCAACTTCGTAATTGATTTGGTCTGACAAATGTTTTGATTCGTTAGTTCAACTGATGGGTCACACTAAACGCGCCTGGCGAACTACATTAATAGCCTTGTATCTTTGGTGAGTTTTTTATGTGCTAACACATGATTGATTTTTTTTTTTTTTTTGGAAAATAGTTTATGCATACATATGTAAATATGAAACAAACTTACAATTTATATAAAATGCAGTTTTTTTTTAATGTTTGTTAACCAAGATTTAGAGCAGTAATTTTGGACTGCCATTGAAAAGGCGGATATTTTGGGTTGGATACGACATGAAAAACATTCTTGCAACGGATCCCTCAGGGAGTTGTTGCAAGTATTCCTTAACGTGTAAATACCGTGCCGCTCTGCCGATACTAATCATCAGATTAAATAGTAGCATAATGAATATTAGCTACTTCTTCATGAAAAAATGGTAAAATGATTGTGCTATTAATGCAACAAATACGTCCGCCAGTTGTAGTATAAATGCATTTGTAAGAGTCACTAGTAGTTTAACATTGTTTAACACTCGTTAATCCATTTTGAATATACACACAAAGAGAAAGATGGTAAATAGCTAAATAGGTACTTTGTATGTCGAACAAAGAAGACGAGGAGAGTGACTGGTCATGGATGGCATTGGACAATAGTCTAGGCGAGCAAATACGGTCTCTTAAGAGCCACTAGGTATTGTCTTACAAGTAAAGAGTCATGTGAGATGATAACAATTTGTAAAGCATTTAATTATTATAATTAACGTGATTCGTTTTTGAAACATAAACATTCCAACAGCATCGACTTTGATTGGAAGCAGAAGAATGAACGCTACAGATTAGCAACACAGGCAACAATTGGTACAGGTGTGAAGTTAGAAAATATTGCTGATGTCTGATTAACTATTTATAAACTATTCTAACCATTTTATCTGTAGACTCGAAGATATTGTTTATTTTGAACGACATATTTGATTAGAGATTTATATTATAATATAATATATTTACAATTAAGTTCATCAGAATAATCTGAGCATTCAAAGTTATCGTCACATCTGGCACTGACTGGAATACACTGCCCATTGGTACACTGGAACTGGTCAGCATCGCATGATTCAACTGTCAATATAGAAAATCTCAAAACAAATATTTAGTTTGAAGAAAATGCGTATGATATACATATACATTTACACTGTAAACATGGTGTAGAATTTTAACACGTGTTTAGCATATATATTTTTATAAAATTATTACTATTTACATTTATATTATACTAATTAATACCAATGTGTAAGCACTATCTTAATACTATCTTAAATGTCTAAACACAACCCGGAACATTTAAATGCTAACCGTGCTTAGATATTTGTAAACAATTATAGGCTTTTAACATCTAAAATTGTCTATGGGTAGATTTCAGATGAATGTTAGCTCTACAGATGTGTTTGGTACCAATGGGCAAACACATCCAGTTTATCCTTGAACATGTTGCTTAAAAGTAATGGTTATTCGTGGCCCTGTCGCCAAGTATACACATGACACATGCTATCTTGACTAAACTTTAACGTTTCAATAGGCATGCATTTTACTTTGAATACAACAAGTATATTACATGGATAGGAATGGTACATGTACAAAGAGACAGTAACCATCTAAACACGTTAACGATCTAAACACTAAGTCATTTGCAGCATAACACTTTTGTATTAAATGTATTAAACACGAAATATCAAAAGAACAGTGTGTTGCAGAATGAATTTAAAGCCTACACACCATTTTTAAAGTGGATGTATAAATAATATCTTGAATATTACTTGTATAATAAAAATCCCGGTAAAACAAATTGTTGAGTTTATACCCTGCCTGAAAAGTTTTCCACGTTTTGCATTCATGCGGGTTTTACTCAATGTTGAAGGCCTTACGGTGATCTATAGCTGTTAACTTCTACGTCATTTAGTCTCTATGGAGAGTTAAGTTGTCTCATTGGCAATAATACTAGATCTTCTTATTTTTATACTTACATGTATAAAATATATGTGTTATTGTTCCCGGATGAGTTGCATCATCTTAAAATTGCATCTAGGAAGATAAAATCTGTAATTGTTCGTCTTTGTCTTTGTGAGAATATTTATTGTTTGATTTTGGTCATTACTAAAGACGGTAATTTGTTTATAGATTTCTTTTCTTATGTGAAAATAGTTGCAAAACTTTTAATATGTATAGTTGTCTAAGGATATTTTAGTCATACTATAGTATCCATACTGCTATAACTGCAGTCTAGCCTAGGTGGTCTCGTTGTAGCTCGCTGGTTAAAAAAAAAAAAAAAAACGGGATGTGTTTGATTCAATCCCCAGCAAGGCAAGACTAAAGATTAAAAAAAGTATTTGCAATTTTCCTGGAAAGCACGCAGTTCTTAGGAGTAAGTCCAAAGACTGGTCAGCTGGCAGTCAGAAAAATATGTCCGAGTTATGTGCTATATCAGCAAGCGTACTTTTACCTTGTGATCTACCTATGAAAGACTAAGAGAATCCAAAAGCGAAGCAAATAGTAACTGCGTCGCATGTCGGTATCATTACAATATCGCAAGACTTGTATGGACATAAAGCGCGTTAACACTTCCAACTATGTGTGTATCCTAATAGACCGTATCGCTATGTTGGAATCTGCTACACCTGACCTGAGAATCTGCTGCACTTGAACTACTGACGTCATACAACAGAGAAGATTAACAAGTCGGATTAGATCGTAAGAGAATTAAAAATTCCTCTCAAATTGCAGAAAAAGGATTGATTCACGCAGTCAATAGTAGTGATTAAAAAATTTACAATAACTATCGGCAAAATGTAAAGGAAAATAAAAAATAAAGTTTGTTTGTGAACAACATTGAACAGTTTCCAGTTTTGAATTTAACAGAGCGACTGTAAAAAGTAAACAATATGCATTAACCATGCTAACTATTAATGCACACCATGCTAAAGATACCAGATTGTTCTGCAGATAACATTCTATTGTAAATATCAATAGAGATTTCAATACAGACAGATGCAATCATTATACTGTTTCCTGCAGATAACATTCTATTGTAAATATCAATAGAGATTTTTATACAGACAGATGCAATCATTATACTGTTTCCTGCAGATAACATTCTATTGTAAATATCAATAGAGATTTCTATACAGACAGATGCAATCATTATACTGTTTCCTGCAGATAACATTCTATTGTAAATATCAATAGAGATTTCTATACAGACAGATGCAATCATTATACTGTTTCCTGCAGATAACATTCTATTGTAAATATCAATAGAGATTTCTATACAGAAAGATGCAATCATTATACTGTTTCCTGCAGATAACATTCTATTGTAAATATCAATAGATATTTTCATACAGACAGATGCAATCATTATACTGTTTCCTGCAGATAACATTCTATTGTAAATACCAATAGATATTTCTATACAGACAAATGCAATCATTATACTGTTTCCTGCAGATAACATTCTATTGTAAATATCAATAGATATTTCTATACAGACAGATGCAATCATTATACTGTTTGCTGCAGATAACATTCTATTGTAAATATCAATAGAGATTTCTATACAGACAGATGCAATCATTATACTGTTTGCTGCAGATAACATTCTATTGTAAATATCAATAGAGATTTCTATACAGACAGATGCAATCATTATACTGTTTCCTGCAGATAACATTCTATTGTAAATATCAATAGAGATTTTTATACAGACAGATGCAATCATTATACTGTTTCCTGCAGATATCATTCTATTGTAAATATCAATAGAGATTTTTATACAGACAGATGCAATCATTATACTGTTTCCTGCAGATAACATTCTATTGTAAATATCAATAGAGATTTGTATACAGACAGATGCAATCATTATACTGTTTCCTGCAGATAACATTCTATTGTAAATATCAATAGAGATTTGTATACAGACAGATGCAATCATTATACTGTTTCCTGCAGATAACATTCTATTGTAAATATCAATAGAGATTTGTATACAGACAGATGCAATCATTATACTGTTTCCTGCAGATAACATTCTATTGTAAATATCAATAGAGATTTTTATACAGACAGATGCAATCATTATACTGTTTCCTGCAGATAACATTCTATTGTAAATATCAATAGAGATTTTTATACAGACAGATGCAATCATTATACTGTTTCAAACGTTTGCCTTTCACGCAAAAAAAAAAAAAAATGCAAGTGATAAAAATGTTCTACTGATTAAAACATTTTTGGCGGTTTTCACAGGTGTATATCTAATGCATACAGTTCGTAATATTAAATAACTCTCCATATTTAATAACAAAAAGGTATTTCTCCTGAATTTATTTCACGCCAGGGTCATTTTCAAAAAAGTCATCAATCTCTACTTAAAATTACAGTATGATAGCTGCATGCGCATACTATGAAGTTATTGATTGAAAGAAATACAACAGGACATGTACATATAAATGAAGCCATGATACAGTCAAATTAAAATATTCATCTGGTATTTCAAAACATACACTGTATTTAACAGCTTGTTATTTCAACTGATAAATAATTATAACAGATTATTTATAACAGATCATTTGAAAGTTCACAAAAACATTAGGATTAGTCATAACAGTCAAAAACTGTAACTATTGATACATAATGGACAGTGGGAATTCGGTACCCGACATGCCTGTTAAACTATTGAGACATAATGAACGGTTGGAATTAAGTACCCGACATGCCTGTTAAACTATTGATACATAATGAACGGTGGGAATTTGGTACCCGACATGCCTGTTAAACTATTGATACATAATGGACGGTGGAAATTAGGTTCCCGACATGCCTGTTACTCTATTGAGACATAATGAACGGTTGGAATTAGGTACCCGACATGCCTGTTACTCTATTGATACATAATGGACGGTGGGAATTGGGTACCCGACATGCCTGTTTAACTATTGATACATAATTGACGGTTGAAATTGGGTACCCGACATGTCCTTCAAACTATTGATACATAATGGACGGTGGGAATTGGGTACCCGACATTCCTGTTAAGCTATTGATACATAATGGACGGTGGGAATTGGTGACCCGACATGCCTGTTAAACTACTGATACATAATGGACGGTGGGAATTTGATACCCGACATGCCTTTTAAACTATTGATACATAATGGACGGTGGGAATTGGGTTCCCGACATGCCTGTTAAACTATTGATACATAATGGACGGTGGGAATTGGGTACCCGACATGCCTGTTTAACTATTGATACATAATGGACGGTGGGAATTGGGTACCCGACATGCCTGTTAAACTATTGATACATAATGGACGGTAGGAATTGGGTTCCCGACATGCCTGTTAAACTATTGATACATAATGGACGGTAGGAATTGGGTTCCCGACATGCCTGTTAAACTATTGATACATAATGAACGGTTGGAATTAGGTACCCGACGTGCCTGTTAAACTACTGATACATAATGGACGGTGGAATTGGGTACCCGACATGCCTTTTAAACTATTGATACATAATGGACGGTGGGTTTTGGGTTCCCGACATGCCTGTTAAACTATTGATACATAATGGACGGTGGGAATTGGGTACCCGACATGCCTGTTAAACTACTGATACATAATGGACGGTGGGAATTGGGTACCCGACATGCCTGTTAAACTATTGATACATAATGGACAGTGGGAATTGGGTTCCCGACATGCCTGTTAAACTATTGATACATAATGGACGGTGGGAATTGGGTTCCCGACATGCCTGTTACTCTATTGATACATAATGAACGGTTGGAATTAGGTACCCGACATGCCTGTTAAACTACTGATACATAATGGACGGTGGGAATTGGGTACCCGACATGCCTGTTTAACTATTGATACATAATGGACGGTGGGAATTGGGTTCCCAACATGCCTGTTAAACTATTGATACATAATGGACGGTGGGAATTGGGTTCCCGACATGCCTGTTACTCTATTGATACATAATGGACGGTTGGAATTAGGTACCCGACATGCCTGTTAAACTATTGATACATAATGGACGGTGGGAATTGGGTACCCGACATGCCTGTTAAACTATTGATACATAATGGACGGTGGGAATTGGGTACCCGACATGCCTATTTAAACTATTGATACATAATGTACGGTTGAAATTGGGTACCCGACATGCCTTTTAAACTATTGATACATAATGGACGGTAGGAATTGGGTACCGACATGCCTGTTAAGCTATTGATACATAATGGACGGTGGGAATTTGGTACCCGACATGCCTGTTAAACTATTGATACATAATGGACGGTTGGAATTGGGTACCCGACATGCCTGTTTAACTATTGATACTTAATTGACTGTTGAAATTGGGTACCCGACATGTCCTTTAAACTATTGATACATAATGGACGGTGGAATTGGGTAACCGACATTCCTGTTAAGCTATTGAAACATAATGGACGGTGGGAATTGGGTACCCGACATGCCTGTTAAACTATTGATACATAATGGACGGTGGGAACTGGTGATCCGACATGCCTGTTAAACTACTGATACATAATGGACGGTGGAATTGGGTACCCGACATGCCTTTTAAACTATTGATACATAATGGACGGTGGAATTGGGTTCCCGACATGCCTGTTAAACTATTGATACATAATGGACGGTGGGAATTGGGTACCCGACATGCCTGTTAAACTATTGATACATAATGGACGGTGGAATTGGGTACCCGACATGCCTGTTTAACTATTGATACATAATTGACTGTTGAAATTGGGTACCCGACATGTCCTTTAAACTATTGATACATAATGGACGGTGGAATTGGGTACCCGACATGCCTGTTAAACTATTGATACATAATGGACGGTGGAAATTGGGTACCCGACATGCCTGTTAAACTATTGATACATAATGGACGGTGGGGATTGGGTTCCCGACATGCCTGTTAAACTATTGATACATAATGGACGGTGGGAATTGGGTTCCCGACATGCCTGTTACTCTATTGATACATAATGAACGGCTCGAATTAGGTACCCGACATGCCTGTTTAACTACTGATACATAATGGACGGTGGGAATTGGGTACCCGACATGCCTGTTTAACTATTGATACATAATGGACGGTGGGAATTGGGTTCCCAACATGCCTGTTAAACTATTGATACATATTAGACGGTGGGAACTGGTGATCCAAAATGCCTGTTAAACTACTGATACATAATGGACGGTGGGAATTGGGTACCCGACATGCCTTTTAAACTATTGATACATAATGGACGGTGGAATTGGGTTCCCAACATGCCTGTTAAACTATTGATACATAATGGACGGTGGGAATTGGGTACCGACATGCCTGTTAAACTACTGATACATAATGGACGGTGGGAATTGGGTACCCGACATGCCTGTTAAACTATTGATACATAATGGACGGTGGGAATTGGGTTCCCGACATGCCTGATAAACTATTGATACATAATGGACGGTGGGAATTGGGTTCCCGACATGCCTGTTACTCTATTGATACATAATGAACGGCTGGAATTAGGTACCCGACATGCCTGTTAAACTATTGATACATAATGGACGGTGGGAATTGGGTTCCCGACATGCCTGATAAACTATTGATACATAATGGACGGTGGGAATTGGGTTCCCGACATGCCTGTTACTCTATTGATACATAATGAACGGCTGGAATTAGGTACCCGACATGCCTGTTAAACTACTGATACATAATGGACGGTGGGAATTTGGTACCCGACATGCCTGTTAAACTATTGATACATAATGGACGGTTGAAATTGGGTACCCGACATGCCTTTTAAACTATTGATACATAATGGACGGTAGGAATTGGGTACCCGACATGCCTGTTAAGCTATTGATACATAATGGACGGTGGGAATTTGGTACCCGACATGCCTGTTAAACTGTTGATACATAATGGACGGTGGGAATTGGTTACCCGACATGCCTATTAAACTATTGATACATAATGAACGGTGGGAATTAGGTTCCCAACATGCCTGTTACTCTATTGAGACATAATGAACTGTTGGAATTAGGTACCCGACATGCCTGTTACTCTATTGATACATAATGGACGGTTGAAATTGGGTACCCGACATGCCTGTTAAACTATTGATACATAATGGACGGTGGGATTTGGGTACCCGACATGCCTGTTAAGCTATTGATACATAATGGACGGTGGGAATTGGGTACCCGACATGCCTGTTAAACTATTGATACATAATGGACGGTGGGAATTGGGTACCCGACATGCCTGTTAAACTACTGATACATAATGGACGGTGGGAATTTGGTACCCGACATGCCTTTTAAACTCTTGATACATAATGGACGGTGGAATTGGGTTCCTGACATGCCTGTTAAACTACTGATACATAATGGACGGTTGGAATTGGGTACCCGACATGCCTGTTAAACTATTGATACATAATGGACGGTGGGAATTGGGTACCGGACATGCCTGTTAAACTATTGATACATAATGGACGGTGGGAATTAGGTTCCCGACATGCCTGTTAAACCATTGATACATAATGGACGGTTGGAATTAGGTACCCGACATGCCTGTTAAACTACTGATACATAATGGACGGTGGGAATTTGGTACCCGACATGCCTGTTAAACTATTGATACATAATGGACGGTGGGAATTGGGTTCCCGACATGCCTGTTAAACTATTGATACATAATGGACGGTGGGAATTGGGTTCCCGACATGCCTGTTAAACTATTGATACATAATGGACGGTGGGAATTAGGTTCCCGACATGCTTGTTAAACTATTGATACATAAAGGACGGTGGGAATTGGGTTCCCGACATGCCTGTTACTCTATTGATACATAATGGACGGTGGGAATTAGGTTCCCGACATGCCTGTTAAACTAATGATACATAATGGACGGTTGGAATTAGGTACCCGACATGCCTGTTAAACTACTGATACATAATGGACGGTGGGAATTGGGTACCCGACATGTCTTTTAAACTATTGATACATAATGGACGGTTGGAATTGAGTTCCCGACATGCCTGTTAAACTATTGATACATAATGGACGGTGGGAATTAGGTTCCCGACATGCCTGTTAAACTAATGATACATAATGGACGGTTGGAATTAGGTACCCGACATGCCTGTTAAACTACTGATACATAATGGACGGTGGGAATTGGGTACCCGACATGTCTTTTAAACTATTGATACATAATGGACGGTTGGAATTGAGTTCCCGACATGCCTGTTAAACTATTGATACATAATATACGGTGGAATTGGGTACCCGACATGCCTGTTTAACTATTCATACATAATGGACGGTGGAATTGGGTACCCGACATGCCTGTTTAACTATTGATACATAATTGACTGTTGAAATTGGGTACCCGACATGTCCTTTAAACTATTGATACATAATGGACGTTGGGAATTGGGTACCAGACATTCCTGTTAAGCTATTGATACATAATGGACGGTGGGAATTGGGTACCCGACATGCCTGTTAAACTATTGATACATAATGGACGGTGGGAACTGGTGACCCGACATGCCTGTTAAACTACTGATACATAATGGACGGTGGGAATTTGATACCCGACATGCCTTTTAAACTATTGATACATAATTAACGGTGGAATTGGGTTCCCGACATGCCTGTTAAACTATTGATACATAATGGACGGTGGAATTGGGTTCCCGACATGCCTGTTAAACTATTGATACATAATGGACGGTGGGAATTGGGTACCCGACATGCCTGTTAAACTATTGATACATAATGGACGGTGGGAATTGGGTACCCGACATGCCTGTTAAACTATTGATACATAATGGACGGTGGAATTGGGTTCCCGACATGCCTGTTAAACTATTGATACATAATGGACGGTGGGAATTGGGTTCCCGACATGCCTGTTACTCTATTGATACATAATGAACGGTTGGAATTAGGTACCCGACATGCCTGTTAAACTACTGATACATAATGGACGGTGGGAATTGGGTACCCGACATGCCTGTTTAACTATTGATACATAATGGACGGTGGGAGGTTGGTTCCCAACATGCCTGTTAAACTATTGATACATAATGGACGGTGGGAATTGGGTTCCCGACATGCCTGTTACTCTATTGATACATAATGGACGGTGGGAATTAGGTACCCGACATGCCTGTTAAACTATTGATACACAATGGACGGTAGGAATTGGGTACCCAACATGCCTGTTAAACTATTGATACATAATGGACGGTGGAAATTGGGTACCGACATGCCTGTTAAAGTATTGATACATAATGGACGGTGGGAATTAGGTTCCCGACATGCCTGTTAAACTATTGATACATAATGGACGGTTGGAATTAGATACCCGACATGCCTGTTAAACTACTGATACATAATGGACAGTGGGAATTTGGTACCCGACATGCCTGTTAAACTATTCATACATAATGGACGGTGGGAATTGGGTTCCCGACATGCCTGTTAAACCATTGATACATAATGGACGGTGGGAATTGGGTTCCCGACATGCCTGTTACTCTATTGATAAATAATGGACGGTTGGAATTAGGTACCCGACATGCCTGTTAAACTACTGATACATAATGGACGGTGGGAATTTGGTACCCGACATGCCTTTTAAACTCTTGATACATAATGGACGGTGGGAATTGGGTTCCCGACATGCCAGTTAAACTATTGATACATAATGGACGGTGGGAATTGGGTACCCGACATGCCTGTTAAACTATTGATACATAATGGACGGTGGGAATTAGGTTCCCGACATGCCTGTTAAACTATTGATACATAATGGACGGTGGGAATTGGGATCCCGACATGCCTGTTACTCTATTGATACATAATGGACGGTGGGAATTGGGTTCCCGACATGCCAGTTAAACTATTGATACATAATGGACGGTGGAACTGGGTACCCGACATGCCTGTTAAACTATTGATACATAATGGACGGTGGGAATTAGGTTCCCGACATGCCTGTTAAACTATTGATACATAAAGGACGGTGGGAATTGGGTTCCCGACATGCCTGTTACTCTATTGATACATAATGGACGGTTGGAATTAGGTACCCGACATGCCTGTTAAACTATTGATACATAATGGACGGTGGGAATTGGGTTCCCGACATGCCTGATAAACTATTGATACATAATGGACGGTAGGAATTGGGTTCCCGACATGCCTGTTACTCTATTGATACATAATGAACGGCTGGAATTAGGTACCCGACATGCCTGTTAAACTACTGATACATAATGGACGGTGGTAATTTGGTACCCGACATGCCTGTTAAACTATTGATACATAATGGACGGTTGAAATTGGGTACCCGACATGCCTTTTAAACTATTGATACATAATGGACGGTAGGAATTGGGTACCCGACATGCCTGTTAAGCTATTGATACATAATGGACGGTGGGAATTTGGTACCGACATGCCTGTTAAACTGTTGATACATAATGGACGGTGGGAATTGGTTACCCGACATGCCTATTAAACTATTGATACATAATGAACGGTGGGAATTAGGTTCCCAACATGCCTGTTACTCTATTGAGACATAATGAACTGTTGGAATTAGGTACCCGACATGCCTGTTACTCTATTGATACATAATGGACGGTTGAAATTGGGTACCCGACATGCCTGTTAAACTATTGATACATAATGGACGGTGGGATTTGGGTACCCGACATGCCTGTTAAGCTATTGATACATAATGGACGGTGGAATTGAGTACCCGACATGCCTGTTAAACTATTGATACATAATGGACGGTGGGAATTGGGTACCCGACATGCCTGTTAAACTACTGATACATAATGGACGGTGGAATTTCGTACCCGACATGCCTTTTAAACTCTTGATACATAATGGACGGTGGGAATTGGGTTCCTGACATGCCTGTTAAACTACTGATACATAATGGACGGTTGGAATTGGGTACCCGACATGCCTGTTAAACTATTGATACATAATGGACGGTGGGAATTAGGTTCCCGACATGCCTGTTAAACTAATGATACATAATGGACGGTTGGAATTAGGTACCCGACATGCCTGTTAAACTACTGATACATAATGGACGGTGGAATTTGGTACCCGACATGCCTGTTAAACTATTGATACATAATGGACGGTGGGAATTGGGTTCCCGACATGCCTGTTAAACTATTGATACATAATGGACGGTGGGAATTGGGTTCCCGACATGCCTGTTAAACTATTGATACATAATGGACGGTGGGAATTAGGTTCCCGACATGCCTGTTAAACTATTGATACATAAAGGACGGTGGGAATTGGGTTCCCGACATGCCTGTTACTCTATTGATACATAATGGACGGTGGGAATTAGGTTCCCGACATGCCTGTTAAACTAATGATACATAATGGACGGTTGGAATTAGGTACCCGACATGCCTGTTAAACTACTGATACATAATGGACGGTGGGAATTGGGTACCCGACATGTCTTTTAAACTATTGATACATAATGGACGGTTGGAATTGAGTTCCCGACATGCCTGTTAAACTATTGATACATAATGGACGGTGGGAATTAGGTTCCCGACATGCCTGTTAAACTAATGATACATAATGGACGGTTGGAATTAGGTACCCGACATGCCTGTTAAACTACTGATACATAATGGACAGTGGGAATTGGGTACCCGACATGTCTTTTAAACTATTGATACATAATGGACGGTTGGAATTGAGTTCCCGACATGCCTGTTAAACTATTGATACATAATATACGGTGGGAATTGGGTACCCGACATGCCTGTTTAACTATTCATACATAATGGACGGTGGGAATTGGGTACCCGACATGCCTGTTTAACTATTGATACATAATAGACTGTTGAAATTGGGTACCCGACATGTCCTTTAAACTATTGATACATAATGGACGTTGGGAATTGGGTACCAGACATTCGTGTTAAGCTATTGATACATAATGGACGGTGGGAATTGGGTACCCGACATGCCTGTTAAACTATTGATACATAATGGACGGTGGGAACTGGTGACCCGACATGCCTGTTAAACTACTGATACATAATGGACGGTGGGAATTTGATACCCGACATGCCTTTTAAACTATTGATACATAATTAACGGTGGGAATTGGGTTCCCGACATGCCTGTTAAACTATTGATACATAATGGACGGTGGAATTGGGTTCCCGACATGCCTGTCAAACTATTGATACATAATGGACGGTGGGAATTGGGTACCCGACATGCCTGTTAAACTATTGATACATAATGGACGGTGGGAAGTCGGTACCCGAAATGCCTGTTAAACTATTGATACATAATGGACGGTGGGAATTGGGTTCCCGACATGCCTGTTAAACCATTGATACATAATGAACGGTGGGAATTGGGTTCCCGACATGCCTGTTACTGTATTGATACATAATGGACAGTTGGAATTAGGTACCCGACATGCCTGTTAAACTACTGATACATAATGGACGGTGGGAATTGGGTACCCGACATGCCTGTTTAACTATTGATACATAATGGACGGTGGGAGGTTGGTTCCCAACATGCCTGTTAAACTATTGATACATAATGGACGGTGGGAATGGGTTCCCGACATGCCTGTTACTCTATTGATACATAATGGACGGTGGGAATTAGGTACCCGACATGCCTGTTAAACTATTGATACACAATGGACGGTAGGAATTGGGTACCCAACATGCCTGTTAAACTATTGATACATAATGGACGGTGGAAATTGGGTACCCGACATGCCTGTTAAAGTATTGATACATAATGGACGGTGGGAATTAGGTTCCCGACATGCCTGTTAAACTATTGATACATAATGGACGGTTGGAATTAGATACCCGACATGCCTGTTAAACTACTGATACATAATGGACGGTGGGAATTTGGTACCCGACATGCCTGTTAAACTATTGATACATAATGGACGGTGGGAATTGGGTTCCCGACATGCCTGTTAAACTATTGATACATAATGGACGGTGGGAATTGGGTTCCCGACATGCCTGTTACTCTATTGATACATAATGGACGGTTGGAATTAGGTACCCGACATGCCTGTTAAACTACTGATACATAATGGACGGTGGGAATTTGGTACCCGACATGCCTTTTAAACTCTTGATACATAATGGACGGTGGGAATTGGGTTCCCGACATGCCAGTTAAACTATTGATACATAATGGACGGTGGGAATTGGGTACCCGACATGCCTGTTAAACTATTGATACATAATGGACGGTGGGAATTAGGTTCCCGACATGCCTGTTAAACTATTGATACATAATGGACGGTGGGAATTGGGATCCCGACATGCCTGTTACTCTATTGATACATAATGGACGGTGGGAATTGGGTTCCCGACATGCCAGTTAAACTATTGATACATAATGGACGGTGGGAATTGGGTACCCGACATGCCTGTTAAACTATTGATACATAATGGACGGTGGGAATTAGGTTCCCGACATGCCTGTTAAACTATTGATACATAATGGACGGTGGAATTGGGTTCCCGACATGCCTGTTACTCTATTGATACATAATGGACGGTTGGAATTAGGTACCCGACATGCCTGTTACACTACTGATACATAATGGACGGTGGAATTTGGTACCCGACATGCCTGTTAAACTATTGATACATAATGGACGGTGGGAATTGGGTTCCCGATATGCCTGTTAAACTATTGATACATAATGGACGGTGGAATTGGGTTCCCGACATGCCTGTTAAACTATTGATACATAATGGACGGTGGAATTGGGTACCCGACATGCCTGTTTAACTATTGATACATAATGGACGGTGGGAATTGGGTACCCGACATGCCTGTTTAACTATTGATACTTAATTGACTGTTGAAATTGGGTACCCGACATGTCCTTTAAACTATTGATACATAATGGACGGTGGGAATTGGGTAACCGACATTCCTGTTAAGCTATTGAAACATAATGGACGATGGAATTGGGTACCCGACATGCCTGTTAAACTATTGATACATAATGGACGGTGGGAACTGGTGATCCGACATGCCTGTTAAACTACTGATACATAATGGACGGTGGGAATTGGGTACCCGACATGCCTTTTAAACTATTGATACATAATGGACGGTGGGAATTGGGTTCCCGACATGCCTGTTAAACTATTGATACATAATGGACGGTGGGAATTGGGTACCCGACATGCCTGTTAAACTATTGATACATAATGGACGGTGGGAATTGGGTACCCGACATGCCTGTTAAACTATTGATACATAATGGACAGTGGAAATTGGGTACCCGACATGCCTGTTAAACTATTGATACATAATGGACGGTGGGAATTGGGTTCCCGACATGCCTGTTAAACTATTGATACATAATGGACGGTGGAATTGGGTTCCCGACATGCCTGTTACTCTATTGATACATAATGAACGGCTGGAATTAGGTACCCGACATGCCTGTTTAACTACTGATACATAATGGACGGTGGGAATTGGGTACCCGACATGCCTGTTTAACTATTGATACATAATGGACAGTGGGAATTGGGTTCCCAACATGCCTGTTAAACTATTGATACATATTAAACGGTGGGAACTGGTGATCCAAAATGCCTGTTAAACTACTGATACATAATGGACGGTGGGAATTGGGTACCCGACATGCCTTTTAAACTATTGATACATAATGGACGGTGGGAATTGGGTTCCCGACATGCCTGTTAAACTATTGATACATAATGGACGGTGGGAATTGGGTACCCGACATGCCTGTTAAACTACTGATACATAATGGACGGTCGGAATTGGGTACCCGACATGCCTGTTAAATTATTGGTACATAATGGACGGTGGGAATTGGGTTCCCGACATGCCTGATAAACTTGATACATAATGGACGGTGGGAATTGGGGTCCCGACATGCCTGTTACTCTATTGATACATAATGGACGGTGGGAATTAGGTACCCGACATGCCTGTTAAACTATTGATACATAATGGACGGTGGGAATTGGGTTCCCGACATGCCTGATAAACTATTGATACATAATGGACGGTGGGAATTGGGTTCCCGACATGCCTGTTACTCTATTGATACATAATGAACGGCTGGAATTAGGTACCCGACATGCCTGTTAAACTACTGATACATAATGGACGGTGGAATTTGGTACCCGACATGCCTGTTAAACTATTGATACATAATGGACGGTTGAAATTGGGTACCCGACATGCCTTTTAAACTATTGATACATAATGGACGGTAGGAATTGGGTATCCGACATGCCTGTTAAGCTATTGATACATAATGGACGATGGGAATTTGGTACCCGACATGCCTGTTAAACTGTTGATACATAATGGACGGTTGGAATTGGGTACCCGACATGCCTGTTAAACTATTGATACATAATGAACGGTGGGAATTAGGTTCCCAACATGCCTGTTACTCTATTGAGACATAATGAACGGTTGGAATTAGGTACCCGACATGCCTGTTACTCTATTGATACATAATGGACGGTGGGAATTGGGTACCCGACATGCCTGTTAAACTATTGATACATAATGGACGGTGGGATTTGGGTACCCGACATGCCTGTTAAGCTATTGATACATAATGGACGGTGGAATTGGGTACCGACATGCCTGTTAAACTATTGATACATAATGGACGGTGGGAATTGGGTACCCGACATGCCTGTTAAACTACTGATACATAATGGACGGTGGGAATTTGGTACCGACATGCCTTTTAAACTCTTGATACATAATGGACGGTGGGAATTGGGTTCCCGACATGCCTGTTAAACTACTGATACATAATGGACGGTTGGAATAGGGTACCCGACATGCCTGTTAAACTATTGATACATAATGGACTGTGGGAATTAGGTTCCCGACATGCCTGTTAAACTATTGATACATAATGGACGGTTGGAATTAGGTACCCGACATGCCTGTTAAACTACTGATACATAATGGACGGTGGGAATTTGGTACCCGACATGCCTGTTAAACTATTGATACATAATGGACGGTGGGAATTGGGTTCCCGACATGCCTGTTAAACTATTGATACATAATGGACGGTGGGAATTGGGTTCCCGACATGCCTGTTAAACTATTGATACATAATGGACGGTGGGAATTAGGTACCCGACATGCCTGTTAAAATATTGATACATAATGGACAGTGGGAATTGGGTTCCCGACATGCCTGTTACTCTATTGAGACATAATGAACGGTTGGAATTAGGTACCCGACATGCCTGTTAAACTATTGATACATAATGGACGGTGGGAATTGGGTACCGACATGCCTTTTAAACTATTGATACATAATGGACGGTTGGAATTGAGTTCCCGACATTCCTGTTAAACTATTGATACATAATGGACGGTGGGAATTGGGTTCCCGACATGCCTGTTAAACTATTGATACATAATGGACGGTGGGAATTGGGTACCCGACATGCCTGTTTAACTATTGATACATAATGGACGGTGGGAATTGGGTACCCGACATGCCTGTTTAACTATTGATACATAATTGACGGTTGAAATTAGGTACCCGACATGTCCTTTAAACTACTGATACATAATGGACGGTGGGAATTGGGTACCCGACATGCCTGTTAAGCTATTGATACATAATGGACGGTGGGAATTGGGTACCCGACATGCCTGTTAAACTATTGATACATAATGGACGGTGGGAATTGGTGACCCGACATGCCTTTTAAACTACTGATACATAATAGACGGTGGGAATTTGATACCCGACATGCCTTTTAAACTATTGATACATAATGGACGGTGGGAATTGGGTTCCCGACATGCCTGTTAAACTATTGATACATAATGGACGGTGGAATTGGGTTCCCGACATGCCTGTCAAACTATTGATACATAATGGACGGTGGGAATTGGGTACCCGACATGCCTGTTAAACTATTGATACATAATGGACGGTGGGAATTGGGTACCCGACATGCCTGTTTAACTATTGATACATAATGGACGGTGGAAATTGGGTACCCGACATGCCTGTTAAACTATTGATACATAATGGACGGTGGGAATTGGGTTCCCGACATGCCTGATAAACTATTGATACATAATGGACGGTGGGAATTGGGTTCCCGACATGCCTGTTACTCTACTGATACATAATGAACGGCTGGAATTAGGTACCCGACATGCCTGTTTAACTACTGATACATAATGGACGGTGGGAATTGGGTACCCGACATGCCTGTTTAACTATTGATACATAATGGACGGTGGGAATTGGGTTCCCAACATGCCTGTTAAACTATTGATACATATTAGACGGTGGGAACTGGTGATCCAAAATGCCTGTTAAACTACTGATACATAATGGACGGTGGGAATTGGGTACCGACATGCCTTTTAAACTATTGATACATAATGGACGGTGGAATTGGTTTCCAACATGTCTGTTAAACTATTGATACATAATGGACGGTGGAATTGGGTACCCGACATGCCTGTTAAACTATTGATACATAATGGACGGTGGGAATTGGGTACCCGACATGCCTGTTAAACTACTGATACATAATGGACGGTGGGAATTTGGTACCCGACATGCCTTTTAAACTCTTGATACATAATGGACGGTGGAATTGGGTTCCCGACATGCCTGTTAAACTACTGATACATAATGGACGGTTGGAATTGGGTACCCGACATGCCTGTTAAACTATTGATACATAATGGACGGTGGGATTTAGGTTCCCGACATGCCTGTTAAACTAATGATACATAATGGACGGTTGGAATTAGGTACCCGACATGCCTGTTAAACAACTGATACATAATGGACGGTGGAATTTGGTACCCGACATGCCTGTTAAACTATTGATACATAATGGACGGTGGGAATTGGGTTCCCGACATGCCTGTTAAACTATTGATACATAATGGACGGTGGGAATTGGGTACCCGACATGCCTGTTAAACTATTGATACATAATGGACGGTGGGAATTAGGTTCCCGACATGCCTGTTAAACTATTGATACATAAAGGACGGTGGGAATTGGGTTCCCGACATGCCTGTTACTCTATTGATACATAATGGACGGTTGGAATTAGGTACCCGACATGCCTGTTAAACTACTGATACATAATGGACGGTGGGAATTGGGTACCCGACATGCCTTTTAAACTATTGATACATAATGGACGGTTGGAATTGGGTTCCCGACATGCCTGTTAAACTATTGATACATAATGGACGGTGGGAATTGGGTTCCCGACATGCCTGTTAAACTATTGATACATAATGGACGGTGGGAATTGGGTACCCGACATGCCTGTTTAACTATTGATACATAATGGACGGTGGGAATTGGGTACCCGACATGCCTGTTTAACTATTGATACATAATTGACTGTTGAAATTGGGTACCCGACATGTCCTTTAAACTATTGATACATAATGGACGTTGGGAATTGGGTACCAGACATTCCTGTTAAGCTATTGATACATAATGGACGGTGGGAATTGGGTACCCGACATGCCTGTTAAACTATTGATACATAATGGACGGTGGGAACTGGTGACCCGACATGCCTGTTAAACTACTGATACATAATGGACGGTGGGAATTTGATACCCGACATGCCTTTTAAACTATTGATACATAATGGACGGTGGGAATTGGGTTCCCGACATGCCTGTTAAACTATTGATACATAATGGACGGTGGGAATTGGGTTCCCGACATGCCTGTTAAACTATTGATACATAATGGACGGTGGGAATTGGGTACCCGACATGCCTGTTAAACTATTGATACATAATGGACGGTGGGAATTGGGTACCCGACATGCCTGTTAAACTATTGATACATAATGGACGGTGGGAATTGGGTTCCCGACATGCCTGTTAAACTATTGATACATAATGGACGGTGGGAATTGGGTTCCCGACATGCCTGTTACTCTATTGATACATAATGAACGGTTGGAATTAGGTACCCGACATGCCTGTTAAACTACTGATACATAATGGACGGTGGGAATTGGGTACCCGACATGCCTGTTTAACTATTGATACATAATGGACGGTGGGAAGTGGGTTCCCAACATGCCTGTTAAACTATTGATACATAATGGACGGTGGGAATTGGGTTCCCGACATGCCTGTTACTCTATTGATACATAATGGACGGTGGGAATTAGGTACCCGACATGCCTGTTAAACTATTGATACACAATGGACGGTAGGAATTGGGTACCCAACATGCCTGTTAAACTATTGATACATAATGGACAGTTGGAATTGGGTACCCGACATGCCTTTTAAACTATTGATACATAATGGACGGTGGGAATTGTGTTCCAGACATGCCTGTTTAACTATTGATACAAAATGGACAGTGGGAATTGGGTTCCAGACATGCCTGTTAAACTATTGATACATAATGGACGGTTGGAATCAGGTACCCGACATGCCAGTTAGTAATATATTTTTTTTTCTCCGTCAGACGCTAACAATAAAGAAAATGGGGAGGGGGCATTTGCCGCTTGACGATTAAGGTCAATCTCATCATCGTTGTTACATTGAAATGATAAACTATCACTTTACATTTTTGTCGCGTTTACGCTTAATATTGATAATGCTGTGTGTCTTACATATGTAAAAAAAAACATTGCATTTCTATTTGTAAATCAGTTATCTATATGAAGAAAGTATATATTTTACTTACTAGGTATTGAGTAGTTGTAAATACAAAAACACACAAGTGGAATATCTGTCTTTCCGTCATGAACTCTGTGCGTTAACGTCCTAAATCCTAAAATAAAAGATAAACAATACTCCGGTTCTTTTTTTAGAAAATGGTATCAACACATTTTTTTCAAATATGAATTCTATCTAAAAGAATAAAACATTCATATCACCAAGATCAAAATCCCACAGCAACATGACAGCTCTTCATGTAGGTTATATGTATATGTCTATCTAATTCTCGTTAACGTGTTTGATAACGCTTGTACCTCATTTATTTTCCGTAGAATTGAAAGACAGAAGAATGTAAAACATTTTACTTGGTAGTTTGATGACCTTGGTTACATGAATTGAGAGTTGAAATCGGGGTTAGAATTTGACACTTCAAGGTCTTAATGGTACCACTTAAAATAACATACATAATAATATCATGTATATACAACATAAACAATGTGAATTAAGAAATGCATGTTTCTTTAAATGCGGTCAGTACAGATGTAAGTGGAATAATTTACGTCTTGAATTCAGAGAATCTGTAAACACTTAGAGCTTGATTATTAAATGTTGAAGCATGTTCATATTAACATATTTGATGCATATTTCAGATAAAATAAACTATAATTAATTTCATTACTGAATTTTACATGTGAAAGTACAAGTGAAACTAGTCTAATTAGCGGATAAGATTATAATAAACAGGTGTGCCAAGCAATGAAAGTCAGAGAACATAAAAATTTTGTATTGCTCTGTACAATTCGTCATCCAGTTTTCTAGATTTTTTTTTTTTTTTTTGTGGATGTGAAATGTCTTTATACATGATCACTCAAAACTGTTCACTGTTATTTTACCTTCATTTTCCTATATACATGCAAATACTATATATAGAACTTAATAAATATATTTGCCAACTATTAACATGATTAAAATTACTTAATTTCATTTCAAATCACTAATTTTTAATAACAACAAATTTAAAAGCATTTTACGTTCATTTTCAAAGGTTGAATTTTTCAACAACTTATTTTAAAGAGAAATTCGTTTCTTACCATAATACAGTAAATACCTTTAGTGTGATCATACATTAGTAATCATTAAACTATTATAACACAGATACTTACGAATAAATGACATTTAAATCACGTTTATAATCCGACATGATACAAGGTTTTGTCTAGGTTTTAAAAGTTAAGACGTAATTCAAATGAAATTGAATTTCTCATAGATTCAAATATATCATCAGTCATTTGTGTAAGACAAGTTTTCAAATAAGGTAAGGTGTATTACCTGTTGTGTTATTCCAAATATCATTCCACAAATACATTCATGAATCAGATATTTGTCTTATACTAAACATGCACACCTGTCTAGTACAAGACAGTGTGGACTTTCGTTTGTCTGAAGGATGGTAAACTTCAATGACGAAATACGGTTTATCGCGGATTCAGTGCGTTAATTCAACGTCGGAGGTTTTTTGTTGATAGTAAATTTTTTTCTGTTAAGAGTAGCATAAAGAAAAATACCTAAAACATGATGTAATTCGTCATACACACGTATCAAATATGTTTTGAATAGCATTTAGTATATTACATGTAGCAAAATGATTCAGTGCCGCATAATCGAAACTCAATTAAATTCAATATATTAACGCTTACTGTTAAATACAACTAAACGGCGACAAGATTACTACTCAAAACTTCAAAATCTTTTATTTTGGAGAAAACAATACGATATATATTTGGGTGCGCACGGCAAGTGGTTCTTGAATAACCTTGCATAAACTTAAAAAAAACATAAAAAAAAAGTTTCAGATCAGAAAGACAATCAAACAAAATCTTTTTTAATTTAAAAGATGGCCGATATGCTTGCTTAGAAGATTTAATAAGATATTGGAAGAGTAAGGCCTTCACCGCGCGTACGGAGCATTTAACATTCACGCCGCAATGTAGATAGAAAACGGGCTCTAAAACCGGTTCAGAGCGGATGTTTTTGTTTGATCTTGATAACGATATATACAGAATAATACATGGCAAAATCCGTATCGCATGCTGTATCACCACGAGAAACTAATATCAATCCCGAGGGCCGAAGGTCCCGAGGACTGATATTGGTCGAGTGGTGATACAGCATGCGATACGGATTTTGCCATGTATTGATCTGTTTATCATATATTTTAACAAAATCAGATCCATGATATATATTAAAGGAGACAATCATTAATTTTGATTCTGAGGTGGGGGCCTGGCAGATTTTAGAAATAATTATGCAGGCCCTCATTTAGATAAGAAAAAAATAATCTTGTCTTATCACACATGAAAAATAAATATTCTGGCTCCGAATAATTTTTATAATCATTTGCAAAGGTATCCAATGTTAATAACTTAACAGAAAATCTGGAAAGAAGTATTATCAGTTGTTGCTTGAGGGATATGCAGTTAACGTTCCCCCAGGCTCCTTTTCACCTAAATAAATATAATTTCGTTCATGAAATCTATAAACAAATTGTTTTAAATTAACTCGCTTATTTTACCATTTGAGATAATGAGACTCTTCTTTTCGTGGACCCACCTTCTAAGCACAAAAACTAGTGGAGAGAGAATGGGTAGTTTGATCATTTTCCAAATCTTAAGGAGGCTCGAGGGTATAAAAATTTCAGAAAAAAATTAAACATTTATTTTTCATTACAAATTTTATTAATTACCTTGAGTAGTTGTTACTTTATCATATGGTACAAAAATCATTAAAAAAAATCAATTCGTGTTGGCCCCAGATGACTTTTAAAATGTAGATATCATTGAAAAGGCGCCAAATTATCTCCCTTTGATGCAAAAATGCCATTGTTTGGCATTAAAATTGAAATATCTTTTTTGACTCTTCGGTGACCTATATTTTTTATTATAATTTTCAAATAAGCTGTACTTAAACTAAACTATTGTAAAATTTGAGCGATTTCTGTAATTAAGTTCTTTTTTTAATTTCGATATAACCTCTATTTCTCCTATTAGTTCAACGGAAAAAAAGGTACCTTTACAAAAATGTATGCTTCTTTTGAAGGCAGATTGTGAGCGTAAATGAACGGTGACCCCATTTTTTATTTTATGTTTCTATTAAGTATAAGATAAAGTTCATTTATAGAAAATATAGCAAAATCCTATATTAAATAAAAATTTGATTTAGACCCATGAGCCCCTTAAGGAGGCTCGAGGGTATAAAATTTCAGAAACAAATTAAACATTTATTTTCATTACAAATTTTATTTATTACCTTAAGTAGTTGTTACTTTATCATATGGTACAAACATCATTAAAAAAAATCAATTCGTGTTGGCCCCAGATGACTTTTAAAGTGTAGATATCATTGAAAAGCACCAAATTATCTCCTTTGATGCAAAAATGCCATTTTTTGCATTAAAATTGAAATATCTTTTTTGAATCATCGGTGACCTATATTTTATATTATAATTTTCAAATAAGCTGTACTTAAACTAAACTATTTTAAAATTTGAGCGATTTCTGTAATTAAGTTTTTTTTTAATTTCGATATTACCTCTATTTCTCCTATTAGTTCAACGGAAAAAGGTACCTTTACAAAATGTATGCTTCTTTCGAAGGCAGATTGTGAGCGTAAATGAACGGTGACCCCATTTTTAATTTTATTTTTCTATTAAGTATAAGATAAAGTTCGTTTATAGAAAATATAGCGAAATCCTATATTAAATAAAAATTTGATTTAGACCCGCGAGCCTCCTTAAGTCTGAATCAGTGTCATAAATGACCCATTTTCTCTAACAAGTATTTTTTCAGAAATTCAAACTAAATGACGTTACATTTCGTATCATGCCAGGAAATACAGCAACTGGACGTCATAGGTCAAACTTTGACGTCATTCGATGTGTGACGTCACACCAGGTATGCGATACGGGTTTAGCTATGCGATACGGGGTATGCGATACAGGGTATGTGATATAGACTGGAAAAATGAACCTTTATTAAATATACAAAATTGCTGTATTTAGTACTAAATATATGATAAATATATTTATTATATACTTAGTAGTAAATACAGATAAATTGTATGTGTAATACGGTTAACGGCAATCGTGCTGTATCAGCCATCCGTGAAGATATCGATATAAGTTACGGTTGTAAAGGCTTTATCACACCTTTAATCTGTATGACGTCACGTCATCGATATCAGTCACTGTTGCAAAGGCTTTATCAAATCCCTAATCTGTATAACGTAATGTCACATAAAAAACATCTACTTGAGGTATATAATAAAGTGTGTATTGATACAGATTTTTCAATATCACACACCGTATCAACCCTTAACCAATATAATCCTTCGAACAGGGCTCTTGGAATTATATTGGTGTCTCGGGTTGATACGGATGTGATATTGAAAATATATATATATATATATATATATGATATTCCCTATATAGCAACACATGACATACAAATCTATGGGAGTGTGGATTAATCAGTACAGAGATTAAT
This sequence comes from Mytilus coruscus, assembly GCA_017311375.1. Classification (NCBI taxonomy): domain Eukaryota; kingdom Metazoa; phylum Mollusca; class Bivalvia; order Mytilida; family Mytilidae; genus Mytilus; species Mytilus coruscus. The sequence goes on along the minus strand of CM029598.1, from coordinate 6,859,080 downwards.
ACAATTACACAAATAAATTTATAGATTGCCTAACAATGTAATTTTAACACACTATTTAGTATGTAAATATTAGAATGTTAAAATATTTACAAAACGATAAAATAAACGCAATATTTCGCTAGACCAACTAGCTTTACAACTAGCTTTACCAACTAACCTAAACACTGCTCCCGTGGTATCCCATTCAGCCAGGCATTGCGAATCAAGAGAATATGCTCTACCGAAAATAAACAAAATGCTAGACTTGGACAACTACGCAAACATCTAGTTGTTCGAGGATACAATAACAACATCATTGATACAGCTTTCGAAAGAGCAAACAGAACTAGTCGCCAAGAACTTCTGGAGTACAAGGATAAGAATAAAGGAGTCAACAGAAAACCACTTGTACTCACTTACCATCCTGATTTTAAAAATGTGTCATCTATTGTTCAGAAGCATTGGAAAATTATAGAAAATGACTCCAATTTAAAAAAAGTATTTTCCTCAACACCAGTCATGGCCTTCAAAAGACCTAAAAATATCCGTGACAAATTAGTGACATCTGTATTAACAAAGCAACCTACTCCACCACCCGGTTGCTACAAACAATGTGGTCGAAGGAATTGCTTATGTTGCAAAGCTGCCAATACAAGCAGTTCTTTCATCAGCTCCGTCACTAAACAAAGTTATACCATCTACTCAAATTCCAACTGTAAAACGGAGAACTCAATTTATATATTAACATGTAAGACTTGTGGCATTCAGTATTTGGGAGAAACAATGGATAAATTCTATATTCGGCTCAATAACCATCGTTCATGGTACAAAACCAACAAAAACTGTCCTCTCACGAGACATCTTCGCACAAAAAGACATCCTTTTGATAATGTTACTTTCCAAATCATAGAAGTCAACACCGAGTGGGACACCACGGCGAGAAGGAGAAGAGAAAACTTTTGGATCCACCAGCTCCACACTTTAGAACCTGATGGTCTTAACGAAAAAGACGAGAAAAGATACAGGAAAGATAAAGAATAATTTAGTACACAGCTTCGTCCTTTTTATCCTGTAATATTGGCCAATGGACATTGCAAACTTCAACCACCAATTTTGTTTATAATCTTGAACTTCATCCAAATTGTGTATTATTTACAAGGCAGCTAAATGCATGTGCAACATGTACATTGAGCTGCAAACGTTTCTTATCATCTACATCCGATTTCACCTGGATAGATGCACGCTTGATAAAGCTAGTTGGTCTAGCGAAATATTGCGTTTATTTTTATCGTTTTGTAAATATTTTAACATTCTAATATTTACATACTACTAAATAGTGTGTTAAAATTACATTGTTAGGCAATCTCTATATATATATATATATATATATATATATATATATATATATATATAGAGTCTATAAGAATCTACCAACCAGTAAACTTAATAGGTATTGGATCATCAAAATTGACAATACTATATATATACAATATATATATATATATATATACAACTCGTCTAAACATCAGCCCAACAATGTTAGATTTGTAAATTTGCTTTCGCAAATTTTTTGTTCTTCCCTCTCCGGGATTCGAACTCATGCTACTGAGATATCGTGACACGAAAAAAAAAAAAATTGCGAAAAAAAATTTGCGAAAGCAAATTTACAGATGTAACATTGTTGGGCTGATGTTTAGACGAGTTGTGTATACAGAATGTACACAGCCATGTATCACCATCACTGCTGGTGATCCGATGGATAAATCTGTTGTAGAGTTGTCACCGGTTCAGACGTACATATATATATACAAGTCTAAATTGAAAACAACGTTCAAACCTATGATTGCGTTGAATAAAAACCACAATTTTTATACTTGTGCATGCAAAACAAATTTCTTGTTAGAGGGGTCTTAATACAGCACAAACAACATTTTCCAAAAGACCAAAAAAGTGAAAGAGTATATTTTAACAAAACGCATTTGACTAACAGGTCGAACAACAAATGTTCTTAAACCCTGCTGACTGCCTATATATATATAATACGGTGTATATGTCTGCAATAGTATATATATACTACAGAATGCATAGACTACAGAGTATAAAGGTCATTATAATATATATATATTACAAGGCATATCATTATGATACATAATTCTACAGAGGGTATCATTGTAATAATACAGCTGGCATGTCAGTTAACTGCTAGTAGTCTGTTGTTATTTATGTATTATTGTCATTTTGTTTATTTTCTTTGGTTACATCTTCTGACATCAGACTCGGACTTCTCTTGAACTGAATTTTAATGTGCGTATTGTTATGCGTTTACTTTTCTACATTGGCTAGAGGTATAGGGGGAGGGTTGAGATCTCATAAACATGTTTAACCCCGCCTGTCCCAAGTCAGGAGCCTCTAGCCTTTGTTAGTCTTGTATTATTTTTAATTTTAGTTTCTTGTGTACAATTTGGAGTTTAGTATGGCGTTCATTATCACTGAACTAGTATATATATTTGTTTAGGGGCCAGCTGAAGGACGCCTCCGGGTGCGGGAATTTCTCGCTGCATTGAAGACCTGTTGGTGACCTTCTGCTGTTGTCTGTTCTATGGTCGGGTTGTTGTCTCTTTGACACATTCCCCATTTCCATTCTCAATTTTATATATTACAAATTGCATCATAGTTATATCTGACCGATTACTATGAGTGAAAAACTATATTGTTTTCATTTTTGTTTAAATATTTTTGATAATAATAAATTATTTTCGATAAACGATTGATAGATTGATTGTTGGTTACTTAACGTCCAGTGGCAAATATTTCATGCATGTTCAGGACGATCGTAAACGAGACAACTTTTAAAATCTAGATCCGATATTTCAGATGATATCCTGCTTCGAATATTTATTACTCTTTTAAATGTCTCAAATGTTATTGTAACGGTAATAAAACAAATCTTAACGGAATAAGAATTTGTATTGAGATGAAATGTAAACGTATCGCCAGGCCGCTGTATAAAAATGACAAAATACATCTTAAGTTAGTACCAATTTAATGTGTTTATCAGTTACTTTGATAATCAGGTTGCTTATTTTTTCTAAGTTCCTTTCAAGATTTTGTATGATGATAAAATAACCTGAGCTTGTTCAACGCAATGAATATATTAATTTGTATCTAAACGCAGATTTATTTCTCTTCTGTTCTATATGTCAGCTTAGTTCTAAACTTTTCTCATAAGACACAACGAAACAACTTGATATTTTATATATTTTCAACAATATCTACAGATATTTGAATCACATTGATATACCTATCCAAATTCAGAAACCTCGCCCTATGTTTAAAGTGTGATTATTAACATAACTACATGATCATTTTGAAGTAATATGTTTTACTAATTGTATATATAGAAAGGACGACTCTGATCAAGGTTCGATTAATATCTTGTTGAGTTTTATACATGCTCGGACTGAATACTGAATTGGTAGGCTTAGGGTATGTACATGTATACAACATGTTAAAACGAAATAATTTTGTTAATATTTCACAATATTACTATATATATAATAATATTTAAGCATGTTTACGACGACGAGAGGGGTTTTTAACGAACTTGACTACCAAAGAGGGTCTTGCACGATCGCCCCTGGCTAACGCCTTTTGGGGCAATTGAAATATTAGATTTTTACCTAACGGTAATTGATATAATTTTGTTTGACAAGAACATAACATGAATAAAAAGTAAAATGAACAATAACTTGATAAAAACAATTTTTTAAATTTAAAAATGTGAAATATTTTAAAAAAATTTAAAAAATGAAAAATGAAAAAAGCATGTTTACGGTTCAGATAAACATATGCAATATCTCAATTTTGCACAAACATGCATACACTTTATTGTGAGATGCAGGTATAAATTATAATACTGTATATAAAGTAGGAAATATTAAAACAGATGCACATAGGAAGCAAAATATCCTGAAACTGATAAAGAAAAGATATAATGAAATTGTCTAAAAGTTATATGATTTACCACAACTACACAAACATTAGCTGAATTATACTGGCATGCAACAGTTTTATCATTTAATCATTAGAAAAGTAAATTACTTACATTGGTGAGTATTGAAAGTGCGAATCGAGATAAACGTTTCTTATGTGGAATGGCGATGTTTTCTAATATGAAATTGTAAATATGCAGACACTCCATGAGGAAACAAGTTTTTTTGCAATAAAAAAAGTTTTAATATCAAAATATATAAATACGTTCAGTCCGGAATTAATTCACGCGGCAAACAGAATAGTTTTATGTATTACCATCAATCAACAGATAGAGAGTGAAATCGTTTATTAACAACCTTTCAAGATCGTTGTTAAGGCAAAAAAGTCAAAGGGACCAGTTAAACGAGCAACTAAGTAAGATTTCTTGATCATTTAAAATAAACGAAAATAAAGTCCTTAAATATGCTCAATATCAAAGTAATAGCAAACGTTTATGTTCTTGAAAAAAAATTGTACTGCTACGGTTTTTCTTTTGTAAATAAATAATTAAATGTTATTTATTTTATTGTAGATGCAATATTTGTTAATGTAGTTGTTGTATGTTTTTGTTGTAACTATACGTTTCGTGTTATATGAGGTAACAGTTTTAGCCCACTTCTTCCTGTCAAAATACTTTTGAGACAGAGACACCTTTTCGAAATTCTTAATTGTTCTTCAAACATATTTGTATTAGATAAAAGTTATATGGCAGTTGTTTTACACTTGTTCCGTTGATTGATAGTGTTTGATTTTGTGAGGTTTTATGGACTTCTCTTTTTTGATTTTGTCAGGTTTTATGGACTTCCCCTTTTTGATTTTGTCAGGTTTTATGGACTTCCCCTTTTTGATTTTGTCAGGTTTTATGGACTTCCCTTTTGATTTTGTCAGGTTTTATGGACTTCCCCTTTTGGATTTTGTCAGGTTTTATGGACTTCCCTTTTGATTTTGTCAGGTTTTATGGACTTCCCCTTTTTGATTTTGTCAGTTTTATGGACTTCCCCTTTTTGATTTTGTCAGGTTTTATGGACTTCCCTTTTGATTTTGTCAGGTTTTATGGACTTCCCTTTTGGATTTTGTTAGGTTTTATGATTTTGTCTTCCCTTTTGATTTTGTCAGGTTTTATGGACTTCCCTTTTGATTTTGTTTTATGGACTTCCTTTTGATTTTGTCAGTTTTGGACTTTTGATTTTGTCAGGTTTTATGGACTTCCCCTTTTTGATTTTGTCAGGTTTTATGGACTTCCCCTTTTTGATTTTGTCAGGTTTTATGGACTTCCCCTTTTTGATTTTGTCAGGTTTTATGGACTTCCTTTTATGATTTTGTCAGGTTTTATGGACTTCCTTTTGATTTTGATTTTGTTCCTTTTGATTTTGTCAGGTTTTATGGACTTCCCTTTTGATTTTGGGTTTTATGGACTTCCTTTTGATTTTGTCAGGTTTTATGGACTTCCTTATTTGATGTCAGGTTTTATGGACTTCCCTTTTGATTTTGTCAGGTTTTATGGACTTCCCTTTTGATTTTGTCTTTTGATTTTGTCAGGTTTTATGGACTTCCCTTTTGATTTTGTGAGGTTTTATGGACTTCCCCTTTTTGATTTTGTGAGGTTTTATGGACTTCCCTTATTTGATTTTGTCAGGTTTTATGGACTTCCCTTTTGATTTTGTCAGGTTTTATGGACTTCCCCTATTTGATTTTGTCAGGTTTTATGGACTTCCCCTTTTTGAATTTGCCTTGGAATTCGGTATTTGTGTTATACTTTTTTATATGTGAAGAATAGAATCAAGTCATGCTGTATAGACCAGAATTCTCGTTCAAATTGGTGGCATCGACAAAACATCTGTTAAATCTCTATAGGAACACGTCCAAAAAATGCTTTCCGATATGCTTACTACATGACTGTATGAATCCCAAACACAATTCCAAATACATTTTTGTACATTGTTTGGACACTTTTTTAACATGTTTAATTTCGTTACATGTTTAGATTGAAGAAAGTGTTTAGGACCATATATAGCTTAGAGAGTAGTGACTTAGTCCTAAAAACTTTTATTTCAAAACACATTAAAAAGTGTTTATATTCAAGACGTGTGTACATTTAATGTGTTTAGATAATATCATAATTCTAAACACGATTTTTTGGGCATGTCAAATAAATGATCGCTGGAAAATAAAACTTCCTGTAAGTAATGGCAAAGAAAGACGATTCCTAGTACAACTACAAAATTATTTTCTTACTTTCCACATTTTAACCTTTCGAGTGCAGTTCTTGGCCTTCATGCATAATTCAATAAAATTTCAATAACATTACACCAAATATATATTTTCCAGATATGAGACTGCGAAAATATGTTAGTATAGATATTTTTGTCCCTTTTATACGAAGTAATGGAGGGTGCTGTGGCGTCGGCGGCGTCAACATTTCTTTTTAAATTTGTGATAAGGTAAGTTTTTTAAAAGGGGACCACTATACGATGAGTCAATGGATATTTGAATTGGTATGCATTTGCATTATCATTGGCATATCTTTATGGAGATTATACGGCTTCGCCCCTGAACTATTGTTCATTGACTGCGGAAGTTTTGCATCGCTTACAGTTAAAGTTTTTATTTAGGTCAGTTTAAGGAGAACCATTAACAATAGGTCAATGATATTTGGTATGCGGTTGTAATAACATTATCATATTGCATTTCTAGAGACATTATTTGGCTCTTTACCTTCAGTCATGTTTCATTGACTTTGAATGTTTTGAATAATAAATGCATGATAAAGTATTTTCATTTTAATTTAAAAAAAAAACTGCATTTAACTAATAAGATTATTAACTAATAAAATACATATAGACATGACAGATGTATATCTGTGTCAACACTGTATTATTCTAGACTGACACTAGCCAGGTATTTTTTCAGCGGAAGTTGGAAGGTGGTAAATACTGTGTAATATTGATTTGAAAGCACAAAATTGATTGACACGCAGGGGATATTGAACATCGTGTCTTCTTCTTTATAAGCGTATTATGTACGTACATCATCTATTCGAAACTCGAAATTTCAGTGATATTTTGCCTGTACCATCGAACATGTCATGAAATATTGTCGATGTTTGTACTTTGTTTGAATATATTATGCCATATTATCCGTTTTTTTCATATGAAAAAAGTATCGCATTTCTATTAGAAAATATCGCATTGGAAAATTTTGTCATAAAAACATATCACTATTTTATCAGAAAAACGTCGTACTCATTTAAGAAAAAAATAGCATTATAATCTTATTACAAGTGTTTATGGTCGGTGTAGAATGCAATCGAATAAGTTCAATGGTCATTTTACTGTCTTTGGTACATTATTGTCAAAGTATTTGGACACCTCAAAATTATAGATCGTACCAAAAGGTGTTATTTAATCCAAATGCATATTTACTCGTATAAATACAACATACTTTGGATAAAATGTTCAAAATACATGGCAAGTTGTATATACGTTTGTCCTGTTAAATACGTCTATGTTTTAAAAGAATAATCAAGTACTTTCCGATGAATTTTCTTTAATTCCTACAAATGTCAACATTCGTCTAAGATTTTCCCACAATGCATCTTACTTACAAAAGAAAATATCGCTACTCCACATTAGAAACGATTTCTCGATTCGCACTTTCCATAGACTGATGAAGGATATATTATAGAAATAAAGGGTATATCTAAAAGAAAAAAATAGGAAGTACGCCCATGATTAAAGATAAAGAGAAGACTTTGTGAAGAGTTGTCCTTGTAACAGAAATCAATCTACATTTGTTTTATGAAGAGTATATTGTAGGGTATGTTACCGTAAATAAGCAGAGATTTGGTACATAATTCAGCTACTAAAAAAGCATCAACTTTTTTTTCCTTTTTCTTTTTTTAAATATAAAATCATAATTTGCTTGATTTAACATTATATTATTGCAGTTTGATTCATTTATAGAAGAAAATAATCTAATTCAACGTTAAGAAAAATGACATAATTTCAAATCCTCAAAGTACACGTATGATTTTTAAAAGGAAGCTTGATTGATTTCTAGTTGCTTAACGTCCGGTGGCAAATATTTCATACATTTTCAGAATTGTGTGAAAGAAGAAACCTTTATAACTGTCAAAAAGATTAATATATTGAAATTCAGCGAATGTTAATAGATATGAGAAGTTTCAAGTGACGAGATAAGTTTGCGAACATACTCAGAAAAGACAAACATGAACATTAAATAGTTGATACTATATTTATAAAATACGAATTATGTCCAAACTAGGAGTTAGATCAGGTATTCCAAAAGGAATAACATTTCCTATGGAAACTACTTTTCCTACTTTGCATGTATTGTGATATGCGTCTCGTTGTTAAGTAATCAAAACTGCAAACACAAAGAAATACTTAGTAGAATTTACTAGTTAATAAGTAAACTAACTGGGATTACTAGCCATTCTTGTAAAACGTACTAGGTAGCAAGTTAGATAACTAGAAAGACCAGTAATTTTAATTAGAATACCTAGTAATTTCAACTAGAAAGACTAGTAAATAAACAAATGTACTAGTCAAAATCTCTCCTTTACTAGGTAAGCTAAGTACACCATCTCGGTATTTACTTAAGTATGGTTATAATCAAATTTGATGTTTAAATACAAACATAAGGATATTTGGTGTCATTGCTAATACTACAAATACCACCAGAGACCAAAGGAATATGGTGTATGGTTCTCAACATTCAACAAAACCCTACTGTTTAGGAAACCATAATAGACACCAGTATAAACAAATGTGAAACAATTCAAAAGACAACAAAATCCCTGGTTTTTGCTAAATAACTATGAATGAAAACGATAATTACAGACAGCAACCAACAATAACCGCTGAAACAAGCTTCTGACTTGGGACAGAACTATAAAGAATGTGTCAGAGATAAGCATGTTTGTTAGCACTCAACCCTCCCATTTCCCGGGGGTGTGGTGTAAGAGCACAATACACGAACAAGTTGTAATAATCAGTTGAAAAGGACAAAACCCATCAAATCGGCAAAGACAAAACATTGCATCACCTATCCATAACTTTTTTAATATATTCTTGTATGATTTTTTTAAGATTGCATTTTTTTATTTTGTTAATTAAGAAGTACGACTGTTTGTTCTGATTAGCTCATTTAGTAACTTTTATTAAATTTCGAAAATTCAAAATTCGATATTTTATTTTTAAATGACTCTTAAACTTACTACTAGAGTTTCTTTCTAATGTTATGAAGAGAAAAAAAGAGATTCCTTAGGGTAAGCATTCAAGAGTTGGTCAAGGTTTCGGAATAAGAATAGGATAATTATAAATATTTAGATGCGTTGGCATTAGATATTGATATTGTTTACGGTTCTTATAATAACATATACGAAATAACCTTCCTATTAGTTTAATTCATGCACGGACTACAAGTACAACCAGATGTATGCAAAGTATAACAGAAGCGAAATGTGTTGAAATTCGTTAATAAACCATAAGATATTCAGCCTTAAAATATGTTCCGCCAGAACTACATTATTTTTATATTATAAAAACCGATATGCTCTTATATTTGCATACACTGACTTCTCTTAAACTGAGTCTTACTGTGCGTACTGTTGTGCGTTTGTTTTTTCTACATTGGCTAGAGGTATAGGGGAGGTTGGGATCTCAAACATGTTTAACCCCGCCGCATTTTTGCTCCTGTCCCAAGTCAGGAGCCTCTGACCTTTGTTAGTCTTGTATCATTTTTGATTTTAGTTTCTTGTGTATAATTTGGAGTTTAGTATGACGTCCATTATCACTGAACTAGTATACATATTTGTTTAGGGGCCAGCTGAAGGACGCCTCCTGGTGCGGGAGTTTCTCGCTGCATTGAAGACCCATTGGTGGCCTTCGGCTGTTGTCTGCTCTATGGTCGGGTTGTTGTCTCTTTGACACATTCCCCATTTCCATTCTCAATTTTACTGAAATATTCACTTCTAACTGTACACAACCACAGAAGGTAAATTGTGTCTCTTTTTCATGAGCTTTGATCAAGAAGATGTTACAACCTTAGAACATATAAATTTCAGAAGTATTAACTGAAAAAAATTGCATCTAATTGAATAAGCATACTCGCTACAAATTTTATCTGCTCATTTCGACAACTACATATAGAACGTTAACATGGCAATGATGATCGATTGAGAACACAACTTTACGAACAAAAGAGATGATTTCAGCTTCCCAATTGTGATCTTGCCATTTCTATGTTCTAGTAGCAACATTCGAACTGCGCCTGTATATACAGCTTACAAGGAAGCAATTAAACCAAGAGTTTCAAATAGTGAAGCTGAAATCATCCTTTCGAAAATGTTACGGACGCCTTTACGAGTTGGTTGACCGTTAAGGTATATCTGTTTGACAGATGACGACGGATATGTTTCCAATTGTCGTTACATGTACCACAATCCCGTCTTCTTTTCCACGAAATTGACCGACTAAATTAGACTTATCACTGGGCTTGTATATACATTAGCAACACGACAGGTGCCACATGTGGAGCAGATTCTGCCTTTCCTTGCGGAGCACTTGAGATCAACCCAGGCTATCTTTCGTATCTCTTTAATGCTGTTTTAGTGCTGCTCGAAGACGAACAATTTTGAAATCGAAAGAAAGCCTAGTACACACGATAAAGAGGTTGTAAAACCACAAAGGACCAAAAACAGAAAGATTAACCCGGGCAAGAAATCGGAGCTTTTCACGACAAAGATACTTTCATTTATTTGAAATAATTCAAAATTTTTACAACAGAAAATGTTAATAGAACAATATAATTTTTTATGTATTTTCATGCCAGTACCGTAATACTGGCTACTTGGATGGTGATACCTTAGCTGACTATCAGCCCACCAGCAGAGGTATCGACCCAATGGTAGTAAAAACATTGATTGACCCAATTGTACTCTACATGATGCGCATTCCAACAATTAATGTCTCTTTAACGATGGTCGATTCATGTCAATTACAAAGCACTTGGAATCAGTGCAACATTTAAAATGATGTAATTGTATATTATTATGTAAGTTCGGTACAATTTCACCTATTCAAGTGTAAACTCGAAGAGTACTCTCTTACATATTCGTTAGTAATTTGCAAAAATGATGAGATATTAATTTGAAATATATCTCCTGCTACCGATATTATGTTAAGGTATTTCACACAATAGACAAAAGAAATCTTTGGTAAAAGTTGTAAGGATACGAAGATTCAATATATGTAATCTTTCACAATTTCAATATTTTGTAATTGATAATAGATCGAAAAGTAAGTAAATTTATCAAAATGTGTTTTACCTGATGTTGTAACTTCAATAGCCATTCCTACACACAATAATGTACACTAATTGACAGTTGTTTATACAGATAACATATTACAATATCAAAATACTTTCTGGTTCTTTTAATCTCTGGGTCATTAGTTTCACTGCAAGTATTATGTAACATTTGTATCGTTTAGACTACTTTTTGATTTAGTAAAACACGATTCATATGATATTTATATTTGTAGAACTAGTTATATGAAGGCATTGCTTTCAAGTCTATAACATTCAATATAAGTCACATTTAGGTATCAAATGCCCTTTACATTTTAACCATTGCCTTAACCAAAGTTCGTTCAGATTTAATTATACACAAAATCTCCATATCTATTTGGCGGTTTTCTTGTTCTTGTTGGTCTCGGAGTCGCAACACTAGGTTTCATAACTGACTTTGAATTGTCATTGGTGTCACTAGAATCAGCATTAGAATCAGAAACGGCTTCTACATCTGTTTGATTGTTTGATACGGATGGAATCGGAATATCTGGAATCTCAGATATATCTGGCATTTTATTGTCACTATACTGATCATATTTGTGTCTGATCTGATTCTGATGTCGTTTAACAGTTCTTCCATCGTTTAATTCAATGACAAACGAAACTGGTCCTGTTCTTTTAATTAAAGTTCCCATTTAGCTTCACGGTTGTGACTCAAAATGTACACACTATCTCCTACATTAAAATTTCTCACTTGAGCTGTCTTATCATGAGATTGTTTTTGTCTTTGTTGTTTCTGTTGAACACGACTGTTAATGTTTGGATATGTTAAGTCTAGCAACGATCTTGGTCTCCGTCCCATTAACATTTCAGCGGAAGCAATAGCGGTTGAGGCATGTGGTGTTAGTTTATACGTAAATAAGAATTTCGCCATTCTTGTTTCTATACTTCCCTCGGTAACCTTCTTCATTCCCTCTTTAAATGTCTGAACAGCACGCTCGGCCAACCCATTTGTGCTAGGTTGATATGGTGAAGAACGAATGTGCTTAATTCCGTTTCTTTGAACAAAATCCTGGAATTCCTGACTAGCAAACGGTGTTCCATTATCACTCACGATGCTTTCTGGTAATCCATGAATTGCAAACATAGTGCACAATTTCTCGATAGTGTTTGCACTGGTTGCAGAGTTCACTACATGTACATCCAAATATTTTGAGTGTACATCAACACATACTAAGAACATTTTTCCGTACAGTGGCCCTGCATAATCAATATGTATCCTTGACCATGGTTTTGACGGCCATTCCCAAGGATGCATGGTACAGCAACCTAAATTCACACATTCACTTTAAAAATATTATAACATGATATACGGTCTCAAACACTCTGCAATAAGCTTTAAGCAGTCATATAAGTCTGCAATATATTTTTGTTTTGAGGTTGTTATTCTGTTTGGATTATGTTTCAGTAACCTTTATCCCACCTCATCTTCTATATTTAATTTGTAACCAGAAAATTTAATTCAACGAGACACTAATTTCAAAGTACAAAGTATACATATTGTATACCCCTGATGGCGTTACCCTGACGAGGTATATCTAGTCTACGCAATGTTGTTTTGGTTACTTCCATATGAAAGCAGGACAAAGTATCTTATATGCAGGACATTCAATTACTTTTAATGACATAATGTTGAAATAAATATACAGCGACAATTACAGACGAGTTAAGGTACACCACGTTATCTATATTGATAACATTTAAACTCTTGTTAATAGAAAAAAGGAAAATATCACATACCTTGACTACTGGGAAACCAAATGCAACGAAATCGCGAAATCGTTAGACATCATATTATATCCTGTTACATGTACCAAATCAAATAAAAATGTTCTCTACATACATGTGTATATAATTAAGGATTTCTTATTATAATTTTGAAAATAAATCAAAATGCTAGTATCCTTTTATTACGTATTCAGCCTACTATGAAATTAAAAATAAAATTGTAAGTCGCAGTAATAATTAAATCGCCTGTTAAATGTGCAATTGAAGTGGAAATGTATAAACAAATTTAAATTCCAATGTCAAAACAGTACAATGGATTATTATGTTTCTGCAATAATATGTTTTAAAATTATACATGTTGATACTTTGCTGAATCATGAGGATCAAGCTGGGACTTCCGTACGTTCTACTTGTTTTGAGAACCTTGTCGGCTGTACGTTAGACCACAATGCTTATACACGTTTTACATTGTACTGCATGCTAATAAAGTTGATTGTGCTGTATATAATGCTAATACTTATACTACTACTACTGATAATAATATCTTTATTTAAAAATAGTAACTCATTTAGATTAAACCAATTTTCAATAGGGCTATCTTAATACAATAGTAACTACAAGAATAAAACATAATCAATCTATTAATACGCAAATATAAACAATATATATATATGTGAAGCCTAGGTGGTCGTGTGGTCTAGCGCGTCGGATACAGTGCAGGCGATTTGGTGTCACGATATCTCAGTAGCATGAGTTCGAATCCCGGCGAGGGAAGAACAAAAAATTTGCGAAAACAAATTTACAGATCTAACAGTGTTGGGCTGATGTTTAGACGAGTTGTAAATTTTAGAGTTGTGCCAGTTCATATCTCTTATTACTATTTTCATTTTAGGCATGTCTTTGAGTCGTTTTTTGGAAATTTTAAAATTTATTAGTGTCTCTACATATGATGTTCGGGTAAAACTGTTTCACTTTTTTATTGTATAGAAATCAAGATTGCTATAGTTTAATAATCAGAATAGTTTGATCTGATTCATTTTACATCGTGCTCATACTGATGAAGGATATCTGTTATCCGAAATATTTATAGTTACATTTGTTCGTTTATTGTCATTTTTTGGTAATGTACCCTTTTAGACTGGTTATATAATATTTTGTAGTGTACTGTATCATATTTATATGATCCATCGCCCAGTAAGATTTATCGTTGACTATTATTCAGTCATTTAATATATATATATATATATATATAAACAACTCTAAATTGAAAACAACGTTCAAACATATGATTGCGTTGGATAAAAACCGCAATTTTTATACGTGTGCATGTAAAACAAATTTCTTGGTAGAGGGGTCTAAACACAGCACAAACAACATTTTCCAAAAGACCAAAAAGTGAAAAGTATATTTTAACAAAACGCATTTGACTAACAGGTCGAACAACTGATGTTCTTAAACCCTGCTGACTGCCATTGGCGATTGCCGAATAAATTGATCACCAGATAGTTACATGGATATTAATTATTAATTTTAATACCAAACAGAAAACAATAAACTTGCGAAAAGATGGTATATCGCAAACATGAGGTGCAAACAAAATTTATATACCATATCCGGATTTCGACAATTAATGTCTCTTCAGTGATGTTAGGGATCGAAACGGTATTTGGAAGGCCATATAATTTACCTCAATTTAGGATAGACTCTTGAATTTTAAAGAGTCGAAATAGGATGAACGAATCATATTAACCCGAAGGAAAATATAATACAAGCCCAAACGAAAAATATAAACAAGTCTAAATTGAAAACAACGTTCAAACCTATGATTGCGTTGGATAAAAACCGCAATTTTTATACGTGTGCATGCAGAACAAATTTCTTGGTAGCGGGATCCTAATACAGCACAAACAACATTTTCCAAAAGACCAAAAAAGTGAAAAAGTATATTTTAACAAAACACATATATATAAACATATGACAAAAATAATACACATATAGTATACATTGTCGTAAAACTTATAAATGTAACACTTTGTTAAAAATATAATGACTTGTAAGAGTATTTGAATGCAGATACAGTTTTTAATTTTTTAATTTTACTGGATAGTGAATTCCACACTTATGGACCACTAAAACAAAAACTTAATGTGTATAATTCTATATTTGATTTAGGAACAATAAAACTATCTGATGATGAAATTCGAGTATTGTAAGATTGTGTACTATTTATGATACAATAAATATTTTGGTGCCAGTTCATGTTTTGATTTATACATCAATAATGACTTGTGGTAAATTATTCTCTTAGTAACGGGAATTATTCCAGATTCCTTAAATAGTTCAATAGATGGTTTACGAATATTGTGTTCGTTTAAAATAATTCTAGCTCCTCTTTTTCGCAATTTTAGTAAACTGTCCATTAAACACTTTTTACAGTTTCCCCATACTGAACAACAGTAATCCAAATGTGGAAAATATAAACATTGTAAAATAAAATTCGTGCTTTATGATTCAAGTATTTCTTGTTTCTTTTTCATAACGCTAATGGAGAATTAACTTTTTTAATAATATGATTAATATGATCATACCAAGACAGGGTTGCGTCAACAAATATACCAAGGACCTTTTCACAGTGACTTTCATTAATATGTTGGCCATTAATGGCTATAATTATTATTTAATGTGTTATTGTACATGACAGACAGTTTTTGCTTTGAACTATACACATTGTCTTTGTTTTGACACATTTACTAACATTTTGTTTTCATCACTCCAATGACAAATATTTACCAACGACATGTAAATGCTTATGCCCTTCCGAAATAACTCACCATTTGGGAGCAGGTATTGCATACAAAATATTTAGTAAACGTTTGACAACCATTAAATATATGTGATCCAGATGAAGATGGATATGTTCACCATGTTGTAGCCACAATCACGTCCTCTATCGCTCGTGTCTCACATTAACGAATACGACTTATGAACGGAAACAATCAACACAACGAAGGTCTACCTTTAAGAGAGCTGAACTGCAAACCCTCGAAACACTCTGAGAATTTGATAAGGTTTACGTTTGTTCAATATAAAATCTTTTATACAGTGTTTTGCTGACTGTTATTTGTCTGTTGATCATTTTCATTTTAGTCATGATGTTATCTGTTGCTCTTTCACCTATCACCTATGTTTTTTTTTAATTTCCCACTGGTATTTTCTCCCTTGAATACAAAATGCGCTGAGAAAGACCCCCACTGGTATTTTCTACATTAAAACAAAATGCCCAGAGAAAGAATGCCATTGGTACATTCTCCCTTGAAAACAAAATACGTATAGAAAGACAAGTCCGAAAATTATCCTGGTATGGTTAAAATGTTAATAATGAACGACACTAGATATAGTAATCAATTGAACTCTAAACAAACATACTTTCAATCAAGTCTTACGTAAGGAGTGTTTTATACACATGTTATTTTTAATTATTTTCTTTTTTGTTGTTGTCAAAACTGAATATCGAGACCTTTTTGGCTGCATGACTAAATGGAGGTGTTGGGTAAACATCAAGATGAAAGCAACCAAGCGAACAAAAACGGAAAACATCTTGAAGGAATCATAGTTTCTACTTTACTTTATCCAGCTTATCTGTTAATTAATTCCACTATGTTGAAAGCTGTGTATTTAAGGTATCGATTAATATTAGCATTTTTACCAGCTTTTACTCATTAAAAGAAAACTCAGCATTCTAAACTGTACAATATTTGAATTGTTTTTTCTTCAAACCTTTGAAATCTAAATGATAAATCTGTTTATCCTTTTCAAATCAATATATGCAGGACAAGCAATTTGAACTCTATTGAAACATTTAAACGATATATTCATAACTTGTTATCTCTAATACAAAATTGAAACGATATACATGTATACATGCATTATATGTTTATTTTTTTGATAGCATGTTCTTCGGTTATGAAAAAGCCAAATACGCGTGATTATATGCATTCTTGCGTTGACATCCATGACACACTGTTATTACCAAATCTAACTCTGAGACCTGCACATTTCACAAAGCAATTATCTAACGATAAAGTATTGACCGGAGCGCACTTTTATTCATGTGACAGCAGTGCCAGAATGACACAATCATTGTGTTCTCTCATTCATTGCAGTTCAAGATTTGTACATCAAGGGTGTTCAACGGGACAGAGTCAATATATTTTATCCCGTATATGAAAGTGGATTTGGAGCCGAAAGACTTAAGTAAGCGCATCCTCTGAGACGAAAACATAAACAACGTCTAATAAAGACGAGAAACGTACAAAAAGTAGTTCCTTTTAATGTAGAATTCACAAATAAAGGTTTAGATCCCATCACTATGAGCAATATGTTTAATCTGCATAAAACTATCGCTGATTACTGTTATTTTTTTATTATACAGTCCTGTGATACCAGTTTTCGTGGATTTCACGGGTTAAAATGAACCACGAATTTAATTTTTGAAAGGGTTGTATGCAGATTTTAACAAAATCAGGAAATAAAATATCCACGAAAACACATTTTTTCCTCAATCCACGGAAATAAGTACCCACGAAAATAAATGAATCCACAGTACTTCAAAGATTTAACTACATCTGCCATTTCATATAACTACACCGAACCCATTGCATCCAAGATTTTTAACAACGAAAGGGTATAAGATACCTTACCCCAATTGTGTAAAATCCAAATCTCCCAATTACTCTTGTGCCTCGTCACATAGCAAATAAAGTCCTTCTGGTTACGTTAGTACTGGAGACATTGGCATCATAAACTATGAAGAAATTCGTGAGCTTTTAGAAAAGGCCCTTACATATTGAACCCCCCAGTCAATCACCTGGAAAAGAACAACAGTAAACTGATGACTTCAGCAGATGACTACGCCAGCAAATGGGTAAAGTGCAAGGCAGATGAACCGAAACTGGACACTTTTTCTGAAAGGATCAAAGCTATTCGGTCATGCTCTTAGTATGAAGGGCCATTTGTGTCACAATGCAATCGCTAGCCAAGTGTGTCCTATTCTCATGTGTTATATTTTGAACGAGTGTGAATTCGCATAACGATAGATGCATGCATAGCAGGAGACACTTACCTTAGATGAGTTTTACCTTGTCGACACCTTTTGAGCTAATGCGATGCCCTTAGTTTTTCTTTGTATCATGATTTGTCTTTTTTTTTCATTGATTTATGCGATTTTAATATCAGTTAACTACTGTCGCCTTACTTTACATGCAATTTATATATGACGTCATTATCAATATAATCAAAGGATTAATTATCTTATCAAAAATCTATATGCAATGTATATATATGTATCTGACAATTCAATAAAGGTGTGTTTTAATTGAACATATCAGACGACCGTAATTAGGATTCAAGGGACACGAAATGCGCCGGGGAAAAGGTTTTCAGCAAAGGTTCCACCATACTTGATACACATGATAAAACCGTATCATCCCGGATCTGCTGATATTGACTACATATTTCGAAGTATTACCAATGCAAAATTCAGCACTTGTTTTTTTTTTTTTTTATAAATACGAATATTTACAAATCCAAATTCACATATATAGTTTTAGAACTGTCAGTTCTTTTGTTAATAATTCGGTGCTTTAGACAGTATATGAAGTGGTTGAGCAGCAATTTAAGGACAATCATTATCTGTGACGTTTCGGACATCGTAGTGAATTGGAACTTTCAGTTTTTTTGGGGTTCATACTTTTATATAAAGTGTTCCTCTCTTACGAGACAGAATGCTTCACGTCATGTATTGATAATATTCACCTTTGTGGTAAGAATACTTTTTCTGATTTTAACAATTTGTCGACAATCACCGACTTAATTGCCTACTTATTTGATTTTCTTACTTTGTTCTCTGTGTTCAATTTGAAATACCAATATGCATTAAAAACAGACATTCAGCAACGTCTTGGACACACATCTAACAATTATTATTGGAACAGTGAGTGATTGGCTGTCATATAGAGTCTTGACTTTGATTTTTCAGAAACTTAATTAAAAGTTAGCTTATGAGTGTATTATGTCGACGCCTCCTTTGATTTTTTTACATAATACTTCAAGGCGACTCACTATTTTAATCCGGAAAGTCGTCTTGAGGTATCGATTTTGGCAGAGGGTGATGTTACTACTTTTTGCTTGCAAGCCAGTTGGTATGAGATAGCAACATTGCTGGAAGATGGTCAGAATCAGCTATTCCATCTGATTGTTGGAGTAGTTAGTTACCCTTGAGGCTTTTCTATACTTTCTCTAAGAATATAAACAAAATGTAATAAAACGACGGAGATGTCAACTTGGAATAAAACTTGATGATCCCGTTGAATGATATAACTTGACGATAAAAGTTGCATATCAGAAGAATCCATACCAATCATTTAGATAGTTGGTCACAGGTTTTTGATGGGTTGGTGTTGCTCAGTCTTTAGTTTTAAATCTTGTCTTTTGTATACTGTCTGATGTATACACCGATTTTAAAATGATTTTAATAGTTTCTTCATACGTTTCACTTTGCCAAATTGTTTACGTCATGAGATTAGTTTTAAAAGTGAGACAAAAGATATCAAAGGAACATCCAAACTCATAATTCGAAGACAAACTGACAACACCATGGCCAACAACTAAAAAATACAACGACGAAAAGACAAACAACAGTACATAATACACAGGAAGGGTAAGCAGACACTGCTCCAAATGTGGTACCCGTGGTGTTGCCCATGAAAGTACAAACCCGTTGATAAGTTTAATTCGGTAATTCACATTCGAGGAAAAGAAGACGGGATTAAGTTTACGAAAATTTGAACATATCCGTCGTCATCTGTGAAACAGATAATCTATAACGGTCAGCCAACTCGTGATAGTTGACGTCACATATAACAGTTTCGATGGGATGATTTCAACTTCAACAACTCATGGTTCAAAAGCTTCTTTGGAAGCAGCAATCCTCTATCAAGGAAAGCATGTTAGGAAAGCATGCTCTTGGTCTTTGTATCAACTGTAAGAATTTTATTCAATATGCACACGCTGCTGGAATGTTGCTAAATAGAAATGGAAAGTTCACAATAGGGAAGCTGTGATCATCTCTTTTGTATTTTTGGAGGAGCACAGCTGGTTTACATGAGAATGTCAACAGTTAGTTGAAAAATACGTTCTCAAAACGTAACAAATATGTTGTCGATCAAGAAATCAAGCATCTTTATATTTGCTGCTTCGATGAATTTTTTGTTGTAATCGAAGTTGTTTATTTTACAAAGAACGATTTATCGCTACCTAATAAAAGATACTTGTATCCATGTTGGTTATTCTTATTTAAGAAACAAAGAAGAACCAATTCTTTCAATTTTTCTTAAATTTTGAATGCGGGAATACTTGAGTAAAGGGTAAAATAGTCGAATGGTTTAAAATTATTGAGAAAGGAAAGATACTTAGATTGTATATACTCGAACAGATCTCATGAACTTTTAAGTATCTACATCTGATTCATACAGCCTCTAGATTGGATAGTTAACACAACTGCAAAACCCGGCTTTTATTGCTGTTAAAAGTGATATTGAAAATTAGAAAGAGGTTTAGTGAAATAATAAGACAACTCAGCAATATAAAGTTGTTTGTTTGTAAGGACACTTATGTTAATTAGGTAACCAAAACAGTTAAGATCCTGTTTTTCATCTTTGGTTTAAATTCCAAAGAAACACAAAAAGACCTATGAATATCCAAGATTTCCACCTGGGTATGTATCGTGGGGGTATACGTTGACTTTCCATGTAAATTGTCAATACCTAAGTCCTTTTTACAACATTTTATCCAAGCCAATCATAAACAGTTTTAAAAAATAGATAATACAAACACGTAAACTTTATTATTTATTTCCTTATATTCTTATACGTGTTACGTCTTTGCTGTCATCCTCGTAGAAGCTTCAAGCTGAGGAACAAGGAATTGGTATATTTCCATTGTCTTTACACTTTCTACATCGTCCACACTGAGTTTGTTTGCAACATTTACAGCCTTTTGGCACATTGCATCCAAATTTTCGTGTTTGCTTGGGCGCTGCAATTATATTTAATGAAACATAAATAAAGCAAATAGCACAACAAACCATACCCTTTCCCTAGTAGGTTTGCTTTGCAGACCTCAAAAATAGATACAAATAATCATAAAAGGTGCACGAAACAACCACATTTAACTACTTATGATAAAAAACGCCTTCTCATTTTTGTCAAATTCACCATTTGCTATCATCAAAAAACTTATAATGAAAATGCAATACGTTACTGAAGGTGGTCTTGAGGTTCAATTAAGATGAACTCAAAAGTTTTGCATTCGATGCGGATACAAAGTGTGGACGGACCGACTAAATATCATTCAATTCAAATTTACCGACATAAAAAAAACGATGAAATATTAGTTAACGGAGTACGAACTACTAAGAAAAGTTGGTTGTTGAGCCTTTTAAAGACAAAAGAGTGAGTAATTGTCAGGTGGTAGTTGTCCACAGTCAAGAACCAAGCCACGTAGCTGTTTTATTTTGTTTTTTTTTTCTTTTATTTTTACAAATTCATTATTTTGTATTGCACCTATACTATTAACAATTCAATGGTTTTTTGAAAACGTTTTATAAACCGGTATGTGAAAAACGTCATCTCGAATGAACGCGATTGATTGTTTAAATATTTTGATAAAAAAAACCCGGGTACAATGTAACATGACGCGACTTTACTTTGAATTTTTCAGAGGAGTGATCAATGATGTTTTGAATTTGTCTTATATCAAATCCACTGTATTAATTTTTGATGTAACCATTTTGATCAGAATGAAAGATTTTGGAAAGTACTGATTTTAATCTTTGTGCTAAAGCAGGCTAATAATTCAACATCATAATTTAATAATGTGATAGGTCTATAGTTATCAAGGGAAAGGGGATAATTTTTTTACACAAAGAAATATAGCTCCGATATTTCGGGAGTTGGTTAATTCACCTTTTTTTAAGGCAATTATTAAAAACTGGTACTATTAAATCTTTGATTTCTTCCCATTTTTTTTTATAAAATTCAACATTTAGTCCATCCAAACCTCGGACCTAGTTCAGTTCCATTTTAAATATCCTCGGTGCATTCACTCATAATAACTCTTGAAAATATGTTGATGTTAATGGTAATCCTGTATTTTATTTTTCAGCGCTTGTCTACACTCGAGTAAGTGTTTGACGCCTTAAATCCCTAAATACCATATCTTTTTTTTTCTTTGGTTGTTGTTTCATTTACCTATATCCTGAATATTATATGTTTATTATTAACCGGAAATAAGAATTTGAAAATGCTTGGAGTATTTTGAATTTACAAAAAAAGGATAAGCCAGCAAGTAATTTGTAATATTTATTTTAAAATGTCAGTTCAAATTAGCTGCAATGTACATGATTTAACATTTCCTTAATAATAGTATTGTTGACCTCCTTTTCAGCCGTTAACATTGACGTTTCAAAATTCATTATTTTTAATTGAAAAGCAATTAACCTTGTTTAAATCACTTGATGTATTTCCTAAACTATTAAAACAGATTTTTTTTTCGTGTAATGCTCAAGTAAGACTTTGTACCCATGTTCCTGAGACAGGTTACGCAAACAGCTGTCACTTTTCTGCAAGCTTAAAACAACTTAATCAACTTTAACCAACAATGACAAACAGTTTATTATATGGTTCTTTTTGAGTGGAATTATGTTATAATTGCTGATCAATCAATTAACATGGTGGCTAGCACATGGGTTAATGTTGAATAATATCCTACTAGACAAAAACTGTTATATAACAATGGCACGGTATTAGTTTTTGCTATTTGTGGGTTTGCCAAGATTCATCGTTTATGTATTCAACGGAAATAAAATCGGTTAGATAGATTTATTAAAATATTGTTTTTTTTTTTTCAATATCTTTGGACAAGAACCTTAGTACTTGGAATATAACTGCATTTTATTGAATTAAATATGACTCATTTTGTTTGGTTTGCTCTATACAATAATGACATTCCTGCATGAAAAAGGCTTTCTTCCAGATGTTTGATATTTTTTTAATCTAAATCTCTATGTTTACGTTTTGAATACTACACTCTATCGAAAACAACCTCATACGCGCCCTAAAATTAGAAATTATATCATGTTTTATGATAAGAAGTTAGCAATATCCTTTAACTCTACGTTCCGCTATATAGATGATGTTCTCTCACTAAATAATACAAAAGTTGGTGACTATGTTGAACGAATCTATCCCATCGAACTAGAGATAAAGGATACTACAGATACATTTAAGTCTGCCTCATATCTTGACTTACATCTAGAAATTGGCAATGAGGGTCGGTTGAAAACAAAACTTTACGACAAAAGAGATGATGTCAGCTTCCCAATTGTGAACTTTCCATTTCTATGTAGCAACATTCCAGCAGCGCCTGCATACGGAGTATATATCTCCCAATTGATACGATATTCCCGGGCTTGTATTTCCTATCATGATTTCCTTGATAGAGGATTGCTGCTCACAAGGAAGCTATTAAACCAAGAGTTCCAAATGGTGAAGTTGAAATCATCCCTTCGTAAATTTTACGGACGCCATCACGAGTTGGTTGACCGTTATGGAATAACCGTTTCACAGATGATATCGGATATGTTCCTTATGTCGTAACTACAATACCCTTCCCTTTTCACGAATGTGACTTACCGAATTAGACTATTTATCGGATTTGTAATAACATAAGCAACACGACGGGTGCGACATGTGGAGCAGGA
This sequence comes from Mytilus coruscus, assembly GCA_017311375.1. Lineage (NCBI taxonomy): Eukaryota > Metazoa > Mollusca > Bivalvia > Mytilida > Mytilidae > Mytilus > Mytilus coruscus. Next base: position 6,835,148 of record CM029598.1, on the reverse strand, counting down.
TCTGCTTACCCTTCCGGAGCACCTGAGATCACCCCCAGTTTTTGGTGGGGTTCATGTTGCTTAGTCTTTAGTTTTCTATGTTGTGTCATCTGTACTATTATCTGTCTGTTTGTCTTTTTTATTTTTGGACATGGCGTTGTCAGTTTGTTTTCGGTCTATGAGTTTGACTGTCCCTCTGGTATCTTTCGTCCCTCTTTTATGGGAGTTGTATATTTTTATGGGAGGGATTCTTGCCGAAAATAATGTTGAATATATGGACTTTAATTGAACATTGCAGTGTTGGTTTAAAATGAACCCATTACTATGATCTCTATGAGTCATTCAATCATAGATATGTGACTAAATTTATATCTTTTGTCTTTTATATCAGATATAGATCTGTAAAAACTATAAAAAGTAATAAATGACCAGCAATGCAAGATTTAATTTACACAGTTGAGTTATTCCGGGTCTGAAGAGCCTCTTTTTCCACTATGTTTTAGGCTTGACTCTTTTGCAGTGGGGACGTTTAAAATTGGATTTGCTTAATACTATTTGTTCACCAAAAAAGAATTCTCATAACGGTTAGACAACTTACGGCGTAGGTATCCATATCCTAAAACAAAACAAAAAATATATATCGGATGATAAGTGCACAATATCAAATTAAATAGAATATTTAAACTTCCATGGAGAATCTTGGCATGGTCATGATGATCGATTGCATAAAATTATAACATGTATATCAATAAATATTTATCTTTCATTCTTTTTAAGGCCAAACGATATACTTACAGATATGGCCATCAGTTAAATTATTGCAGTTCGCAGATCATTTGCATGTCTTCAAATAAATCGATATGGCTGTTTTTTTTAGGTTTACACTTCTATAGAAAATGTTGCTAAAACAACTTTCGTAACTATGTAAACATATGCCCATTTCACTTTGATATATTCAAGCGCGATACCTATGAATCATTGGGTTCCAAGTAAATTAAAGAAATAAAATATTACACGAGTGTGGCAAGCTCTCAGTACATCAAAAATTATGTAGGTATTTGTTGATTACCAATTGCAAGAACGAATCCAGTTTGAGTGATTCAATCGTCGATCTTTTACTATTTTATGTCCTTTTATTCCGAAAACTGAAATAGCTATCTAAAATCTAAAACTGTAAACAACAAAAATGATCAGCAACACAATATATAATTTGACATATGAGCGTTTCTATGTCCTCAGAGCCTCTCTTTCTATTATGTTTTAACTGGGTTTTGTTAGCAGGGAGGTTTGTAATTTGCATATAAATAGTTTTTACCAACAAATTATTCCTTACAATTAAGAAACTTACTGCGTGATCCACGAGCTACAACAAACATTCATGTATCGGATATTAAGTGCCCAACATCAAACTGATTACAATGTTTAAAAACGTACATGGAGAACCTTGGCATGGTAATGATAATCGATTGTATCAAAGTTTAACAATATATACCAATAGATATATATTTTGATATTTTAAACCAAACGATATACTTAGAGATATGTCCTCCATATCTGAGGTATTGACTTTTAAATGAGTACTATCAAAGTTATCCATATCTAAATTCATTCATGTGTGAGACCATTGTCTAATGTCTAATGTTGATGACCGTATGTTGTCCTTTAAATGTGCTTTCTCGATTATTTGCTTGGGGATTAAATTGGGTTAAGGATCGAAGTTGAATTAAACCTTTTTTTTTAATTTCTGGAGAGTATTGCTAAGTAAATGCATTGTCTCAAACCTATATTGTAGAAATATCCTCGAATGAGCATTCCTTTATATATATATGTATATGGTGGGTATGAAAACGACTAACTAGTCAGATTTTGAAATTTAAACTTTCTGTAATGTCGCATATTGTGATAATGGTAAAAAAATTGCCGAGTTCATATCTCTTCTGATAAAAACTTCGTAACATTCAGGAAGATGATAGCATTCTAATCACCTATTAAAAGGCAATAATTCTCACGTCTTATGAATTCGGTACTGTTCATGATAAAAAATCAGAAATGATAGAAACATAAACTATTATGTTTTACAATTTAAAGTCAAATGACAGCACGACCACCTATCTATACAGCTTGTTGATAGAATGCATTGCAATTTCCCTTTCTTATTATATCAAAGAAAAATTAAAAGCATTTCTGACGAATTATCCAAAAATATTTGCATGTGGTTCAATTTAAAACTGTAAATATACATATTACAGTTGTTTATCAATAAATAATTATTATATGATTAGTATATCTACATTTGTTTGCACAAAAACATGAATATGATAGGTCAGTTAGAAAGGTTTACTCTTCGGGATGTTGCTGACTTTTCGTACTGCTTGTAAATCTATGTTTATTTCATTTTGATGTATTCATGCGCGATACATTCTTCCTAGAAAGTTAAAATTAAAGGGAAAATAACAACACATTTTTAGATAGATAATTATTAGGACTAATTACATTCTTTCTATAGGTTATTGAAGCCGCTTACCGAGTACCCTTCCGGAGCAACTGAGATCACCCCCAGTTTTTGGTGGGTTTTGTCTTGCTCAGTCTTTAGTTTTCTATGTTGTGTTTTGTGTACTGTTGTTTGTCTCTTGGTCTTTTTTTTTAGCCATGACGTTGTCAGTTTATTTTTGACTTATGAGTGTCTATGTCCCTTTGGTATCTTTCGCCTCTTTTTTACCCTGTCCAGGCATCCGGTCTCACTGATTTTTATTAGTTCTATAAGTTTATAAGATTCCCTTAGATTTGTGTACTACCATGTATTGTACTGTCTTAATTGTTTTATGGTACATTTGTATTTGAACATCAATAATATCATGTTGATGTGTAAATGCGACAGCTGACTCACAAATATTTCATAAAAATCCTTGGAACTTTTATTTAGAATTTGAGTTAGTATCACCTGTTTACGCATCAATAACCTATAGAAAAAAGGTAAATCCTATAATAAAAATATATTGTACCCATACGTCAAATGACAAAAGGACAAAGTTATTCTAAGAAAATACAAAAAAAAAAATTCAACAGTATATATATGTAGTGCAGGAATCATAAGCATGAGTTCTGCGACGGAGATTTCTTATGGAATTTTTGTATACAACTCTGAAAATAAATTATCCTAAAATGCAGTCCAATGGTTGATTGATATTTACTTTAAGTCCAGTTCAATATTTTTGTTATGGTTTTTTTCGAACGAGAATCAAATAGGTGGATTCTGCATACTGGTTCATTTGAGATGTAGTGCAAAAATATCGGACAACTGGAAAAGTGGGTAAGTCATATAGATATACAAATATCGTTTTACCACGCATATACATATAAAATTGTACCAAATGTTCGCCAAATTGTCGTGAAGAATGTAACGTCCCACGTTTGACCGGATATAGCCGCGTATTTACATATTCCGCAATTCCTGCGAACGGACGTTCCTTTAACATGGGTTTCACTGCCGGGACAAGAGAGGCTCGGATGATCACACTTCTATACCACAGTTATCAACCCTACGGTCAGTCTTTCATTTGATAAATCCTGACACCCTTCGGTGTGTTATACGACAAGAAAAACCGTAAAATATGCATTATCGAGGTTTAATTTATTGTTCTAACTTTCGATTCGATTAGCACAAGATCCTTATGAAGTGTTTAGGATTAGTGAATTAAACATGCACCATACTTTAAGACATAAAAGATAATCTATATATTCTTGCGAAAAGAATAGTGCAAACTATGGACGACTTACTGTCATAGTTCAGATGTGGTACATGCATTCCTGAATGACAGTTGTGAAAAAAAATATAACAAAAATACCGAACTTCAAGTCAAATTAAGAAAAGGAAAGTCCATAAAAACTGACAAAATCAAACGCTATCAATCAACAGAACAAGTGAAAATCATATTCCTGACTTGGTATAGGCAATTTCTGAAGAAAATGGTGGTTTAAACCTGGTTATATAGCTAGCTAAACCTCCCACGTGTATGAAAGTTGTTTATAGTTCCGTTATATTGACGAAATTGGGTGAGCAACCCAAACAGACATAATATATTATAATATAGATTCAGAGTCATGTCAATCTAACATCTCTCAAAACTTAACACATTAAATTGACCTCAGATATCAAGTAATGATCCTAAGATCTTATAACTTAAATCTAAAGATATGAAGTCTTATCCAATTGTCGACGTCATGACATGGCTTCCTATTCCACACAATAAAATATTTAAAAGTATACGATTCATGTACTTACCTACAGCTGTGAAAAATTTTTGCCTGGATATGCACAGACTTCACAAATTTTAAATGCATCCCTTTTACCTACAAAATCTCCTACTACTACAATGAAATAAGAAAAGACACTTTATCGTCATATTACTTAATTGTTATCCTAAACCTTATAAGGAAACCTTGCCAGTAAATATATGAAAAGTCAATTTTTGTTTCATTTTTATAAGTCATATGAAAATAAGGAGATTTGGTATGATTGCCAATGAGACAAATATCCACCAAAGTTCAAATGAAGTGGATGAAAGCAATAATATGCCTTCAACAAGGCGAAAACCACATACCGTATAGTCGGCTATAGAAGGCACCGACATGAAAAATATGAAACACTTCAATTGAGAAAATAAGTTGTGTTCAGTCTCGATTAGTTATCATAATTATTCTAGGCATGGTAACTCTAGTTTAACCTCTCCCTAAGTTAGGAACCCTGTCATTAGTCGTATATCATGTCGTAATGTTTTTCGTTATTTGGAGAATCGAGGTTTAGTTTTGGTTACTTTATCAATTATTATAAAGACTTATAATGTAGAAACCTGTCTACTGTAGATGCAATTTCTGGGATGAAGAAATCATTTTTCTTCGTGACTATGTGATTTCGTGGTTTGCAAAAGTCTACAAACAAACCTATAAAACATTTGTATTTCATTGAACATTCAAATTTCTATACCCACGAAATCCAAGAAAATGGGTAGCGCGCGAATAATAATGAATCTTCAGTATTAAGACTTATATATTGTTTTATTTTTACATGTATCTTTTGGATATTTTATCGTTGTGTTGCTGTCTTATTGACGTATATCTAATCATTACCGAAATACATGTATTGGTTTTGTGCAACAAATGTTCTTAAACTTACATCCATTGTGAATTTTAAACGTTGTTGGTCTTTTGGTTTTGTCAAAGATTACCTTTGTACAAAACCAGTTGTCCTCTCCTTTAAATCTACATAGGAAGAGAAAACTAAATTATAATGACTTGATACACCCTTTTTACATCTGCAGGTCTATATCGGGAATACAATAAAACAGTGTATAAAAAATTACTGCTTAAAGTGAGGCTCGTGCTGGACTTTTTGTCTTTGGTAATTTGTATTTTTTCGTTCTTTTATGCTAAATTTATTTTCCTCAGTGATGCCGAAGGCTACAATATTTGAAAATAAAAAATTTAACATAGACGTCCAAGAGCCAATAAAATTAAAAGCACTAAATATAAAGCAGAACCAGGACTGGAAATCAGATCTAGTTATTTATTTCTATACATAGCGATTTCTAGTGACATTATTTTCGGTTTTGTCATACTATGGAATCGTATGTTATGTAACAAAAGATGCTAACTCCGTCGACCACTATTTCTCACTTAATTTAGCGGTCAAATTATCCTGACCCGAAAGTTCCACCAGCCCAGTAGTCAACGCTGCTGTACTGGTACATGTGATATGGTCATTTTCGTTTTATTAAACTGTTAACAAAATGTTAATTTTTTGGGGCAAAATTACCCTTTGCCATAGATTTAATTAGCCAAATTTGGCATATAATTTTGGTTGGCAATGCTCTTCCACTTCGTTTCGATTGTCATGAATATATATTATACTTGCCATTGGTTATGAATTTCTTACATTAAGGCTTTTCATGTTTTTAAATGACAGTCTAACCAAAAACCCAATATTAGCTTGCAATTCGTCTATTTCCCAGCTATTAACAGTTATACATACGGCGTTTATATGTTTAAAGTCATATAATTCCATTGTTCATATGGCTATCATTTTTTTAAATTCATTTTTATGATAAAAAAGGGAAGCTAAATTGTAATTCATATTAAACTCATTGAATAAATTAACCTCTTATTTTCCCTTAAATAAAATGAAATCTTAACGTAAAACGTGTACCTATATACATATGTTATATATAACACACTTATCAATATATCAAGCGTATAGTTTAATACGCCAGACGCGCGTTTCGTCGACAAAAGACTCATCAGTGACGCTCGAATAAAAACGTTAGATAGCCAAATAAAGAAGTTCAACAATGTTAAAAAGCATAAATTAAAATTGAGGATCTGTATGAAGTTTGTCGTTCAGACTTTATAAACTCCTACATTAACGTTTGGTTGGATTTCATTAATCCTTTTAGTTGGCACACGACCTTAGTATTTACCTTAACACTAGAAATCCATCTAATATCTGATAGCATTCATCTGTTCTACCAAATGACCACTTCAGTGTTCTTCCATCCTTTGCAAACTTTGCATAGAACGATGGTCTTGATTTCCCAAATTCCCAAAAAATCGAAGGTTTTTCCTCTCCATGGACATGGGAACTGACAACTAGGCGTCTTAACTGATACAGGACGAACAGTTATACAAAAGATTTGATTTGATTTTTGGTGTTTTAACGCCACTTTTAAGCGCCGCTTTTGGGCTATTTCGTGGCGGCCAGTTTTTATTGGTGGAGGAAGCCGGGTGCCCGGAGAAAACCACCGACCTTCGATAGGAAAACTGACAATCCTAATCAATTAAGATTGAGTCGAGTGCACCCGCACGAGCGGGGTTCGAACTCACAACCTCAGTGTTGACTGGCTAGTGATTACAGTAGTAACTACTTAGACCACTCGGCCACCGAGGCCCCTTATACAAAAGAGTTTTATGTTATAGATTATTTAAATTGTATAGAAAATATGCATATCATATGAACATTCATTACACCTTTTTTCTTAAATCAAATATATGTAACCATAGTTTATTTCTAACGTTTTGAAAAAAGACAAATGAAAGTTAAAACAGGAAGAAATAGATGCACAACGCCATATAATCAACAAACAGATGGAACGAAGAAATTTTGGACATGCACCCATTGAGCATTTTGTTGTGAATAACATTTATGATTGAATATTAGAATTTTTTTGATAATCATAAATAATCATATAAAATATTAAAATTGAAGTAGCCATGCAGCACCTTTAATTAATTCCTGCGTGTGTTCTCCTTGCTAAATCTTTCAAGTTATATTTGTAAATTGTATTCATGCTGTATTCATGTTATATAGTGTCTAAAAATAGCAACAATCAACATTCAATCTATCTAGATGTGGATCAGTTTGTAAATAAACTGATGCAGTTACTACATTAAATTATATAAGTGCCTAAGAATGTAACTTTAACACACTAATGAGTGTTATAAAATTAGTTGTTATATTTTATATTACTCACGCAATTTTCGCTAAACAAATTAGCTTCATCCGGCGTGTTCATCTCTCAAGGTGAAATCGGATGCATGACAAAAAATATTTTGTAGCTTGAACTACACAAAATTTGAGTAAAAGTTTAACAAAATTTATTGATGTTCTATAAAAATATATATTTGTAAATTGTCTAGAATATATAAAATGCTTGCCGCTTATTGTATATATTCTTAAATCAAAACAAATAGTTGTTTAAGTTAAATAAAATGAAGTTCAGGATTTATTCCTCTGGATGCATCAGCTACGTACTCTTGAACCTGATGGACTTAATGAGAGAGATGAAAACAGTTCTACCCAAAACCAAAGGAATAAATCCTGAACTTCATTCTATTTAACTACAACAACTATTTGTTTTGATTTAAGAATTGCTATGTACAATAAGCGGCAAAATTATTTTATATATTCTGACAATTACAAACATATATTTTTATAGAACATCAATAAACATAACAGATATCCTTCATCAGTAAATATGATTGTGATGTTGAATGAATCATATATCAGTCTACTTAGATTAAACTATAACAATCTTGAAATTTATACAATACCAAGCCACGTTTAACTAGTTAACCTTAGTCAAAATTTATTATTATATTTTAACGGCCGTTTGTTTGCGATGTTTAAATACGCAGACTCTGTTGTAACTACTCTACCGTTGTCAAATTTGAAATATTTACAAATTTAGATCGTTCAGTGCTGTTTATTTGGAATTCTTATTGACGCAATCGTTCTTGTAACATCATAACTGTCGTCACCGTTAAAGCTTTAGAATTGTGCTAGTTCATATCGCACATTATTATTTTATTTAAAGCATATATTTGAACACTTCCAACACAACAACAACAACGAATAACAATACCACTGAAATTTTCATTTTCTATTTTCTTATATTTCTTAGAATTATTCTCCTTTAAAACACCTGATGCAGTGGATGAAAATGGGTTTAATCAATCAAAATACCGTTTTATACCTCTTTGTATATCAGCACATCAAAACATTTATTGTTCGTTTTCCTCTAAAGCCCTCTTTCTTGTACTTAACGATTTTCATCATGTTTTGTTTATGCAGATATATTCAAATTTGAACAAGTATATTTTTAAAAACAACATTTACAGATGTTACTTGGAATACAATTTGTCGATAAAGTGTTATTTTCTAGAAAAATACTTTGATATTATACTCAACGTAGCCACACCAATAATCTGGAAAAAAAAATACCTATTTCATCTAAAGTAAAACAAAAGATCCGCCAACACGGACACTACTTAGCCCATTTATATTTTGAATGTTGACCATTTGATCCACCGGAGGGGGTCACCGTCTGGCTTCAACAATGAGCAAACCTCATACCATTTAGCAGCAAATAAAACAACGACATGAGTGAATTAAAATAATTCAAAAGAAATAATAAAACGTCATAATTCATGACAAAACAAGATTTTTTTTTTGTACAGACAGCAACCAATGCCAATCACAGAAATACAGGCTCCTGACTTGGGACAGGCACATATAGAACGTATTTGAAGACTTAACTTAACGTTGTCCTAAAATTCTAGAAAAAAATCATTGACGATACCAAGGTTATGTTTTGGCATTCCAGGCGAGCATTTCGTTTACATCCGGCTCATCAGTGGCGATCATTTAAAAAAAGATTGGGAGGTCAATGAAATACGTAGATTTATTTTGGTATTTATCATTGATATGGTCATCGGAAAACAAGAGATTTGCTGGATTTGGCAAAACCTGTCGGAATCGTCAGTCCTCAATGCTCTTCAAGTTCGTGCTATATTTGGTCATTTTATATTTGTTGATTCATGCTTCACTGATGAGTCTTTTGAAGACAAAACGCGTGTTTGGCATTCATTTATTATTAATTCTGGTATATATGATGAGTACATCAATGACGTATTTCCAAAATCTCCTGTATTCATATTTCTAAAATGTAGCTTTTATTTTACTCAAATACTCTCTCTCTCTCTCTCTCTCTCTCTCTCTCTCTCTCTCTCTCTCTCATTGGGTAACACTCATTAAATTGTAAATAATTTATCTATATTTGAGGTAGTTAGAAATAGGTTTAGGTTGTGCCAGTTCAAGTAATGATTTAGATTCTCTTCTTTCTGAGAAATTATCATTTTTTATTTATACCAAAGACTCTAACTCCAAACTTTGTGTTCTTTTCTGTTGAAGCACTGTACTTGATTTAGCCTCGTTGTCTACTAATTTGAAACGTCCAGAGATTGAAATCTTTTCTGAATTTTATTTTAAAAGATATGTGCATCACCAGATACAGCAAAAATGCATCTGGTTTGGTTTATGCCAATGTATACTCAGCATTGTCGATAATTGTGACAGCATACAGTAATATAACGTGTCATCACACCCCTCCACATTATGTCGCAAAACCTCTTGATGACCAACAACTCCAACAGCATTTGCGTCAACAGGCAGCTGTAGTTCAAACGTTAAAGTTTGGCAACACCGATAGGTCAAAACCCGTCTCAATCATCATTGTTTACAGCAGTCGATGCTTTAAAAAAGGTCGTGTGGTTTCCGTATTTATTCTCCAATTTGATAAATGATATACAAATTTCAGATCTGTACTTTATATAGTCATATTGATTCAAAAGAGTTCAGAACTTGATAGAACTTTATTAACACTCTAGACAGTTTACACTGTAACAAGAGGCAGACAAATGATACAAATAATAATTTACAATGGTGAACAAGATAGAAAGAAATATACATACATGGTTCATTATACCTAATTCTCTGTACACAAGTATACACATACATAACACGTGATAATCATTCAGAGCTATAATAATGGGATTTAATATCGCCAGTCGAATACATGTAAGTGGTGATAATATATTAATAATCATAGATATTTCATAAGTTTTTTGATAAAATAGACAAGTTATTCAAGACTTTTACATTACATAAAGACATCAAACCTCTCATTTTATATTCTGAAGGGTTAACAATATAATAATTTGGGATATATGCACGTCTTAATTTTTTAACCTCGTCATTGCGACATACAAATAAGTAATGAAACTGATTTCCAATACAATTATTTTTGCACAAAGTACATAATCTTTCCTCTTTTGGAATGTTATGCCATCGACCAGTTTCTAATGGAATTTTGATATTTGAACATCTAAGTTTGGTAATATATATTCTATTTTCTTTTTTCAATCTTACTAAGTAATTTTCTAAGCAAAAAGCGTGTTTAAACAGTAAATAATATCCACCTCTAGAGGAGTTTTCAGCATCACTAAACCACTTTTGAATAAACTGGTCTTGTAAAATTTGCTTTACATATATTTTGATGTCAACATTTCTTAAAATACATCGATTGTTCCATACATAGCTCAAACCTGTGTTTTCTAATGTAGATTTTATAAAAATAATCCACTTAGAAACGATATTTCCAGAATTATGCATGTTATACAAAAAATGGAATAATAATCCTGATAATTTTGTGCTGTTCAATAACAATTTAGACCAGAATGATAACATTCGTAATCGTACTTTTTTTTTGCAAGGAATATCTGCCAGTTTCACCGTACACCATAAAATTAGAGTACTGGTTCTGAATGAAAGATTTTTTCAGAAATTTTAAATGAACTCTTTCTGAAGCATCAATGTTTTCGAAACCCAATATTTCACAAGAGTAAGTCAGTAAGGGTTCAACCAAAGAATCGAACAATTTTAGTTGCAAATCAATCAGGATATTTAAATTCCTTATTTTTCTGTAAAGAGCATAGAGTGCCTTTTCTGCTTGTTCTATCAATTTTTTCTGGCATTTGTAAATCTACCGTTACAATTAAACAGTTATCCTAGATAAGGATAAAAATCTACTATTTCAATATCAGAACCATATAATTTGAAATCATGTAAGTGGTTTCTTTTGCTTTTCTTTTGAAAATATCATAATCTTTGTCTGATCAGTGTTCACAGAAAGTTTCAATTGTGTACAATATAATTCAAACATATCTAATGTATTTTGCATATCACTTGCTGTTTCAGCAAGTATGATAGTGTCATCTGCATAAAATAAGTTAAAATTTGTAAATATAGTCCAATATATTCTTGACAATGCGTTGATACTGTTTCGAGTCCATTTATGTTATTTTCACATAAAAATTCTTCTAGATCCGAAGGAAAAAGAAAACAAAAAGGTGATAAATTTTCTCCTTGGCGTACCCCGAGGTCACTAGAAAAGAAGCCATAAATATCATTTCCCTTTTTGACACAATATTTAATATTATCATACATATTTAAAATCACTCTTAAAACTTTTGCCATAACCCCAATCTCCAAACAGTATCAAACGCTTTCCTAAAGTCGATAAACGTACAATAAAGTTTTTTACCAAATGATAAATATAGTTTTATCAGCACATGTAAACAAAAGATGTTATCCAGAGTTGAATAGCCTTTCCTGAAGCCAGCTAGTGCTTTTGGAATAATTTCAAATAAGTCTGCATATTTTGAAAGTCTCTCATTCAGTATGACAGTAAATGATTTTCCCAGGAAGATACTAGAGTAATTCCTCTATATGAGTCAGGATTAAGGGGTCCCCTTATTTTTGAAAAATGGAAAAATAATAATACGGTCCAAGCTTCAGGAATGGCTCCAGAATCTAGTATTTTATTAAATAACTTAAGATAAAAGGGCATCATAAACTGAATGGTAGATTTCACATATTCATTTGAGACCATATCATAACCTGGCGCTTTTCCGTTTTTTAAATCTTTAACGGCTTTAAAAATTTCATTTTCTGTAATTTTACCATTTAAGATTGCGTTTACACGTTCGTCATCGCAATCTGGTATTTCAAAATCTATATCATCTCGTTCTCCGTCTGTGTTCAAATTTTTGAAATAAGCATGAAGTTCATCAAGATCGATTGGTGTGTTTTTATCCTGTGGTCTTTCAAAATTATTCAAAACATTCCATAATTTTCTTGGATCATGTTGATCCATACTACGCAGCTCGTTTTCAGCTTTAAATTGAAACTCCTCGTAACTTTTGTTCATTACTGTTTTATATGCCTTACTAGCTATTTTCAAATCGTATCTACTTTCCTCCGTTTTAAATAAATTATGTTTTTTCTTTGCTTGGTGAAAATCATTTCGTTTTACACGACATTGCGTATTAAACCACGGTTGATGATGTTTTGAATTTCGGTTAATTTTGGCGGGTTTATTACAAAATTTTCGATGGCTGAATCAAGAAAAACTTTATTTAAACTTTCGACTAATTCGTTAAGGTCAGTTTGAAAATTTTCATTAGCTATATCAAGCGTGTCTAACTGGTTCGACAGGTTATCAATGGTCAATTTACTTTCAACGCTGTCAACAAATTGATCTCTTTTGTCACCAATCCAACGAATATGCTTACTAGGCACATTCGATGAATTGTTTTTATCAAGCAAATCATCTGGTAACATCGCTGAAAGATTGAAATGCAATCTACAATGAATATCAGAAAATAACGGATCAAAATCAATAACTTCAAATTCTGTAATATAGGGAACAAATCTCCTGATACTATTAAGTAATCAACTAAACTAGTTTCTTTGCTAGTTACTTTGTCCATATTTTTGTCGTTACCAATTCTGCCATTAGCAATATATTAACAATTGTTTTACATAATTGCAAAAGTATGTTACCATATACATTTATGCGACCTTTGTCCTCAGACGATCTTTGTAAGGGTACATTATATAAACATAAATTATGATAGTCATATAAACATCTATCTATCTCATCCATTCCATCATAATTCAAAATTTTGAAAGTTCATCGTCTGGTATAATATAATCACAAAGAGACCCTGATCTGGCACTAAAATCGCCGAGTAGTGCAGTTGAAGTGCTTTGATCTTTTAACGTAATTAATTCTGTTTCAGTTTCATCAAATGCATCCTTGGAGGAATACTTTGAATTTTCGGGAGGTACATAAATACAACCAAACATAATTTTAGTTAATTGCATTGGAATATCTACTTTAACCAGGGGCGGATCCAGGATTTTGGAAAGGGGGGCGTAGTAATAAAGATCGCCGAGCGGAGCGAGGCGAAACATTTTTGACCCTTTTTTGGATAAAAAGCATAAAATAAGTGTAAAATGCATTTTATAGTTAAAGTGTAGGGTTGGACATTTTGGTGCCGTATTCTCTCCATTAATTGTCTATTATAAAATGATTGGATTGATCCAAAGCTATGTACATACTAGTTGATATATTTGATGTGGGATTTGTCAGAAAAAATGGATATGGAAAATTCTCGTTTGTTGTATGGTTAGTTAGCTTAACATCACAGATTTCTTGTTGTAAACAAGATATACGGCTATTCGATGAAATTTACAATACGACCGACACGAAGAAGGACAAACAAGCAATTTGTATCAAATGTTTGGTTGAAATGTTTCAACCAACAAGGAAGTGAGGGTTCCAAATCAACCAAAGGCTACGAATGAGTCGGAAATGACAATGAAGTTGTGAATGACGGTCGACACATGGAGAAATATAGGCCACACCCAGCAGGCAGGTTGCAGTCGGGCCTTGAAAAAGTATTCAGTATATCAGTTCGGCGAAACAGACATTCCGGTCAGATATGGGATTCTCATGCAACCCCTATAAAACATTATGCCCGTCTTTTATTCATCGTGTTCATTTACTGCTAAATAATTTTGATGAAAATATTTTTCTAATAGCAAAAACGTGGACAAGATTATTATTGTTTTCAATCCAGATACGGCCAGAATTTTGTTTAAGGCAAAAATCAGGGTCAGAATTTTTCTCTAAAATATCTCAGACTGCCCCTCAAATCAAATGGTCCTACCTTAAATCTATATCTAGAGCTTACTGACTGGGGATCACTATTCAGCAATGTTATTAATGGGCTGGGGCATGTGGGGTTAAACATGTTTTCGTAGGTAAATAATATTGCTGTGGAACTTTTTTTCACGAGAGTGTAATAGAGTATTACTTTCTGTTGGGTGGAATTGTGAACTAGAAGTCAATACGTTCTTGCTCAATACTTTGTCGCTTTGAAGGCGTCATGCTTGTCATCCTTAGCCTAAGCAATGTGTTACTTTAATTTGAATTTCAAAATGACTGAGTGACGTTTTTTCGACGTACTGGTCAACTCCACCGTAGCGAATCACATGACTTTGACATAATCAATAATATGTTACAGTAAATACGAGCGAAAAATATCTTTGTAAGTAAAGAATTGTCGCATAAAAATTAAATACACGGAAATGGCAAAGTTCGCGAAGTCTATTCTGATTAATCATTTTACAAAAAAAAAAAAGTGCAAGCAAAGGGGGACGCCCTCTACGCCCCTCTGGATCCGCCACTGTTAACCCAAAGTACAAACTCAGAGTCTGTGTTAATAAATGTAAGAAATTTTTTTCAACAATTTTATAAATAACTGTTATACCACCAGATTTTCGTTCAAATGTTTTTCTATTTTTGGTAAAATAATCATACCCCTCAGGCAAATAAAGCTCATCCAAATCATCTAGTTTTGACTAAATACATACAGAAATGTCATTTAGTTCAATCAAATCAGTAAATTCTTTAAATATTAATCGATTTTTTAGGCCACATACATTTAAGCATGAAATATTTAATGAGTGAGAATTGTTACATATACTGGGTTGAAAGTTCAACTGTCCTCTTGTTTGCCTGTCCTACATGTGGCGGGGCGACCAAAACCTGCTCTTGATTCGTCTCGTGAGCCAAAGTGCTCCCTTAGAAACTGACTGCCTTGTTGAGATTGATACATGTTGTCTTGAGAAGAGTGGTTGTTGGGTACATTGGGTGCATTTTCTGAGCTTCAATTACATCTTCAGGATATATTCTGTGACCATTTACGTATAGCTTGTCTTCTTTCAGACGGGCATGATTTCCTAGACGCTGTTCTCGTTTGAAAATAGGCCATAGAACATTTCTTCTTTCTACCATTTCATATGGATATTGTTCAAAGATGCTGAAAGATGTCTCTCTCAGTTTGGCAGGGGTCAGCTCTAAGAACTTTGTTTCTGTATAAATGTCATTTAATACAGATTCTAGACAGATTTGTGTATTTTGTGCATTCGAAATTTGGGGAATCTGCTTTCGAGGTTTATCAATCGACGGTTGATCGGATTTAATACAGAAACAGATTTGTGTATTTTGTGCCAATTTCTGTTGTGGGTTGCCATGCAGGTTTGCTGGTGTGTTGAAAGGAACATAGTTTAGATGCTGTCCATATAGAACTTGGCGTGCACTTTCGATTGAATTTCCAACAGGAGTGTCCACTAATGAGTTGTTTACAATGCGATTGTGAGGGTCCGCCACTTTTGTTTACAATCGTAAACAATGGTCAATTTCAGAGTATCACAATATCTTAATTACTTGGCTCTGTTGTACATACTTGCTTTTTTGTGTAGAATTAAATGTTCAATATCCAAAATACTAATGATAGCACGCAGTCATGTGTCAGAATTCTTTCTTGGTTACATATTAAACTAAATTTTTTTATGAGCGACATTCAACAGCTTCTATCTTGTCCGCCATTGTTCGAATGTTCAATTCAACCTGACTTGCAACTCGAAGCATATATATATGAGAGTAAATTAGTTTGGATAGTAGTACAAATATCCAGTTCCACATGTGGTGAAACTTGTAACTGATAAACATATATTTAGATTAGCAGCAGAACAAACTACTACCTTTAGTGAACGAACTGAACTCAAGATCATAATAATGAAAGGAGATAGCAACAGCGTCACATAAAATTGTATCAGAAATTAATGTCTGGATTTTTTTCCATTGAACAATTGTTTGTGTATAAGAATTCAAATATATCAATAATGCAAACGGTACCAATATGACTTCAGTGATGCTTGACGCCAAACTAAAACTATCTTTGGAAATCAAAAACCAACTACAAACGGTCAAAAGCTGATAAAACCTAAAATAACATAACATACGGCGGGCAAGGATTCGGAGCTATGCATGAGGGAGATGTATTCTTTAATTTGATTTGATTTCTAAAATTTTATTACAGCAAATTAGAGGAAGCCATAATACCGTATTTTCTTTGGGCTGATGATTAAGTAGTGATGTACTGTAAGTTTCATTTGTTATGGTGTTCAACATTGATTTACATGTAGCATCTTTCCCGTCAACAAGAAATAACTTAATACCATATAATTATTATTATATGCGTATATTAGTAGTTTTCATCACGAAGGACAAACAATTAGATAAACTAACGGTTCAACTATTATACCTGCATTTGAATAATTGAACATACTTGGTGCAAACACACAATTTTCTCGTCGCAAAACTTTCGAACTCATAAAAAATGCAGATTTAAGCAAACTGAAATCGTAACCCGTCAATAGAGTAAAGAAAGATTATTCAATTCTACCCTTTCCTACAAAGTAAATTAAACGGAGAGGTAAGGGGGAAGCTATTTGTAGAAATTAATAAAATATTTTACGAGGAAAATGAACGGGAAGTTAAATACTGCATCTAAACGGCCGGAATTAGTCTCAACACATTTAAGATTATGCGTGCATTCTTGGGGTTTAATCTAAGTCAAATCCTTTCTGATTTATTCGAAACATTCTTCTTTGAAATGATGGAGATAATCAGCTACATCCGGTTTTCAAAGGTCACTTCAAGTGTCAACATTTCATTGATTCGAAGAAAATATATGGTTTCTTTGTATTTCCCTTTGAAATAGCACTGGCTACACCCGAAATACAAATGCCACTTCCGGTGTCTTATGACAGCTTACATTACACAAATTTGAAAAATGTATAGTTTGTATCGACTTTTCATTTAATTTGCTACTTCCGGTTATAAATGTTAATTCTCGTTCTTATGATAGAATACTTAATACAGATTCTACAAAATGTGAGGCTTCAATTTACTTTTACATTAAATAAATTAAAGATGGCTATTTCAGTATGCACAATATCACTTCCGGATGAACTTTTCAAGGTTATATGTCTTTCATTCTAGCATATTAGTGGTTCGTGTTGCTCTTGCTTTAGTTTTTAGTGTTGTTCTTTGTGCTTTTTTTTATTATTTTAATGAATGTGATGTTTAAACCGGTAACAGTCTTGTCTATCCTTCGCCAAGAAAAAGATTGTTTCAATTTCTAAATTTCACACTCGGTTAGTTTTTCAGGGTAAGAAAATTTACATGGTCAATGAATTTGGTGATATCTTAGGGTTAGATAAAGAGTCAATTACAAATCCGCTATAGCGTGATGCTTTATCACATTGTCTTGATATAACGTATCAACATCTTTTATAGGAGTTACATGACGGGTGTCATATATGAAGCTTACCCTTCCGGAGCATATGAGATCCCTTATTTTAGTGAGGTTCGTGTTTCTCCGTTTTCTATGTTGTGTTTTGTAACCTATTCTTTAACTTTTGGTCCTTTTCTTTATTTGCCATAGCGTTGTCAGTTTCTTTTTATGCCATAGCGTTGTCAGTTTCTTTTTGCCATAGCGTTGTCAGTTTCTTTTTGCCATAGCGTTGTCAGTTTCTTTTCGACTTATGAGTTTGAATGTCCCTTTGTGTAAAACCATTTTCGGGAAAGATCTAATAAACCTGACAGCAATTTCAAGGGCAAGGATCTTAAATATGAAGATCCCAGGTCTGAGATATACAGATATCATACCAAATAGCTTATTTTGAATATCTTAGGAAAAATCCTATAAGAAGTCACAAGACCCCAATGTATATTGGCGTTGCGTCAATTCGTAACTGATAATTATACTAGAAAATGTCGATAACTTTTCGGAGAAGTTGTGATAACAAGAAAAGCTAAAAATAAAGAACTAAACTTTCTGCTTTTGGCCAAAAGACCTCATATCAAAAAGGCGGAAGGACTTAATTAGCTGAAAAAAATGTAAATTTGCTGGTTGTAAATCTTACAAAAAAAAACCAACTTTTCGACACTCTACACTATCTTACATTTTTGTATCTCCCAGAAGTTTTCTTATTTGATTAAATGGTCCTTTGCAAAATCTGATTGCAGATTTATTTTCTGCAACTCATTTAAAATTTTTCTTATCTAAAGAAAAAGTTAAACATGCTAAATTTACTAACTGGAACTGTTGTGAGATGATTTAAGCTATAAATGTTCTCCTGGACAACATTTATGCACGTTTCGGCAATAAAGTGTATCGACATGCTGTATGTATTCCCACTCCAGAGAAACAAATACAGAATGATGTTAATAATGTATATTTTCGCAGTTTAATTAGAGATTTTCTTGATTATTTAGAGCAAAACTATCGTCAAAGTAACAAAGAGTGTTGGACTTATTTAATTTATGAATTGAATTTAGACGGATCTTTACTGAGTTTGGCCCTAAGCTGTGATTCATAACAAAACAGGAACAAGTCTGATTTTAATAACGGGTGGTTGATGTCTGTCGTATTTGTTTTTTCGTTTATTGTTTTGTCCTTAATCAGGCGGGTTGTTCTTTGTTTGAATTATTTCATACATGGTAATGTTTCGGCCTGTTATTCCTGACTATACAGCATTAGTTTTCACATTTTGAATGCCGTACGTCGACTTATAGTAACGTAAACCCACTTAAATTGGATTTTGTTGGGTAGTTGCCTAATTAGCAATCTTACCAAAGCTCCCTTCATGTATGTCATACTGATCTATATATATATGATGCTTTCCCATTTTGAAACGTCCATTATATTTTATTTTATAAATCAATACACCAGGTTTCTTTTCTTTTCTCCGTCAATATATGTTTATTACTTATAATTTAAACTCATTTTATAATTTATAATTTAAACTCTATTTATAACTCATTATCACGTTAAATATTACCTTATCAATGTAAATGTCCTAAGTATTACATTCGAACCTTTTTAATGTCCATTTAACATGACCATCAAACGCACGTTTAGATAATAGATCATGTACAAAAAATATTGATTTAGACATTTATACAATTTCAGACAAAAAATGGTAATTTCAGAATGTGGATACTGTAGTGATTCGTAAGGCGGTTGGTGCATGCATAGCTTGAGACGCGAACATTTTCAACGCACATGATCTCACTCCTTTTTGAGTTTATGCGAGTACGTTTTTTTTTTTTTATTATTTTATCGTGATTTTTACCTTATTAATTAATTTATGATATTTGAACATTGGAAAGATCACACAAACACGTCAATTTTAATAATTTGTAACTTTAATGATTTCTATATTTTGCTTATTCTTTGCGTTCACCCTTGTACTTTTCGCCCCTCGTTCTGAAGTCGGTTCCAGCAGAACAAGCTTTTGGTATATTTCCGTTGTCTTCACAAATATCACACACAAAACATAAATTGCAACACGGACATTGTTTTGGCACCATGCTTTCAAATGGTTCAAACATGGGTACTACAAATAGATTAAATAAAACCTAGAAAAGTTAATAGCATAGCTTAAACCATCATGCATTCCCTTAATTCCATTAACACTATTTGCATTGTAGAACCTAAAGAAATATATTAGAAATAAACATATATATAGATTAGACCGTTGGTTTTCCTGTTTGAATTGTTTTACACTAGTCATTTTGGGGCCCTTTATAGCTTGCTGTTCGGTGTGAGTCAAGGCTCCGTGTTGAAGGCCGTACTTTGACCTATAATTGTTAACTTTTTATACAGTGTGACTTGGATTAAGAGTTGTCTCATTGGCACCCATACCACATCTTCTTATTTATATAAGGTTCAATAAATTAAATACTTATATTTTTCGAGTATATGGCCTATTGAAAGAAGGTGCGGACAAAACATGCGAACTCCTTTTAACAAAAATGCCAATTTCAATATTAAGCTATCGGAAACTTAAAAAAAATGGATAAAAAGTATGCACAATTGCCTAGTTATTATAAGTCTACTTCGATATTTTTATAATATGTTTTTGTTACTGGGAAGGGGAAGTCTTGTGAATTGTATATGACATTTTGTTTTACAAAATAGGTATTTCCTACTAGTTAACCAATTACCACCTGATCCACTTTCTACAATAAAAACTATCAAATATTGCAAACATTATAGTCAATAAAATTTTTAAAAAACAATGGTTAGACGTGCTCATTGACAATACGAAGTGAAATAAACATGTAGTTGATACCGTCTTCCTGGTAAGAGGACCAACATTTAACAAAAGCAAATCAGATAACAACATGAATAATTATACATTAATTAATTATTTGTTTAAAATCAGTTTTTTAAGATAACATTAAGATTTATTAAAAGTTGCACTCATGTTGGTGGATATTTGAGATGTAAGAAGAAAAAAGTATCACTTTTCTAACTTACTACTGGATGTGTGAAGGGAGAACTTTTGTTAATGCAATGTTCTTTCTTCATGTTCTTGTTTTTTTTTTTTTTTTTTTGTCTTTTTTTCCTGGAATACTTTTAATTATTTTTTTTCTTAATCTATAATTATTTCATCAATTTTGTGAGAAACAAAAGATAGATCGTCACATTCTTGGCATATTTGCTCCGGTCAGATGTGCTTTATCTATATAGTTTTCAAGATATTAGACAAGTACTTCTATTGTCAGGACAAAGCTAACCACAGACTATTCAAACCCGACTACTTCCAAAGATGAAACACAGCATGTTAAGGTAGTAGTATACGTATTGTGTACTTACCCACAGCTACAAAAGAGTTGTTGCCTGGAAATTCACAGATTTCACAAATTTTAAAGTCGTCCCTTTTACCTTTAACTAATTTCTTACTAGAATAATTTTTTTTTAAAATGCATATGACCGTCATATTTCTTCATAGCTGTCTATCTTATATATTATTCTAAACTGAGGAAGCAACTTTCCTAAGCAGTACAAAAATATTCGAAAAAATTTACTTTCCTGGTTGTAGTTAGATTAGGAATTTTTGTTCATTGAATTTTAGTTAAAATTATAGACTGGGCAATTTTCACTGTAAGCGCTATATAACTGACAAATATTGTATTTAATAGGAACAAAATATTTGAAACTGATTGTTTTCAAATTACAGCCGGTTATCTTCTTTAGATTTGTCATTGCTCTCTTTTCAATATTATATTTACTGCCTGAAACAGAATTTTTATATGAAACTGACAACGCTATATCAAAAACGAACGACGACGAAAAGACAAACAAGGTCAACAAAACACCACATTAAAACCAAAGACTGAGCAACAAGGACACCAACTCCGGGGGTATCGACGGTGCTCGGGAAGGATTGGCATATCCGGCACCGCTAGTCATATTGCTCATGGAAAGTACAAGATCGATGATAATTTTATTTTGGTGATGTAACAATCAATGAAAAGAGGACAGGACCTTGGTTACGATCGTGATCATTTATGACATAGGCTCCATATGCAGAAGCTGCTGTAATCCTGCTAAATAGAAAATATGTTGAACTGTAAGATTGCAATTTGTAAAGAATACTTCACCTCACATTGAACGTGTGTATTACTTTGCAAGTTGATGTGACCACACCTTAGTGGTAAACAACCTTAACATAAAAATTAACATGAGAATGTACTTATTTCCAAATATCTCATTTCTATGTTCAGTAAACCGTTCGAAGGCAAAAACATTTAAAAGTTCACATTATAATAAACACGTGTACTAGGTATCAAGTTTATGGACCATGTATCCACTTTAACTTGACATGGAAGGCATAGACCAGAAAGTATACAGCCCAAGTACTTTCGAGGGAGGAAAACATTAACTTGAACTTACGTCCATTGTGAACTTTAAACGTTATTGGTCCTACTGTTTCATCATAGACTGTTTTCAAACAAAAGAACTCGCCTGTTTCTTGAATTCTACAAAATTTGATAAATATTGTGTATAATCACTAAAATAATGTTACTATACAGGGAATAAAAAGAACAAGAAAAATGTTCCTGATGTCAGTGTTGTTTTTGTTCCTAAATCTTTGCTGACAAGTCCTGTTTCTTGTTGTCTTGCTAGCTATCATGAAAGGTTGATATTTACGTTGAAATGTCTCCGCTAAGTATTTGTTACTTGAATCCAGAGAAAAAAACATATCACCACCCCTCCCGCCTTTTCGTAAAAAATATACAATAAATTACTTGTAAATGTAACTTGTATTTTATCATATTCCAAAACAATTCCGATAATTTTGCAGTTGGGCGTTGTGATCGGTAAAATTGGATACATATTAACATGATTAATAATGGCATTTTTGTAATCGTTTTTGCTGATCATTTCTGCTGGTCTTTTATGATTTTCGAGATAATAAACAAAGCTTGAAAATAAGTCATTTTCATTAAAGGGCATAACTTCTTTAAGAAGACATCTGATAAGTTTGGTGCAAACAGGAAAATATAAATCTTACAATTCTGAGTATTTGTGCCCTGATGTAGGTTGCACTTTGTAAATACAGCTGTTTCACAAACCCCACCTCTTTTGGGGAGATATCTAATATTCGTAGATATTTTGTTTTGTTTATCTACTGGTTCCCAGATATGATATCCATGTTTCATCGCATAGAGATACAACTTTGGAATTTTATTAGTACAGATACACATGAATAGCGGCCAAATTAAATTCGGAGGAAGACCATCGTGAAGGGAAGGGTAGAACATAATTCTAGTATAAGTTTAAACTCTTAGAAGTTCGAGGCATATAAATGCCGAAAATATGCCGTACAGCCCTATGTGTTAACCTTTGAAAAAAATAGTTGTGCATATGAACTTTCCATTCTAGGATATAGTTTATGCGAAACTTCATAGTAAAAGGAGTTCCTATGGGAAATTGATTTGTCTTTATTTACAGAAATGCAACCTATAGAGAGAAAGAGTCAACAGTTTTCATCATCTCTACATATGCCAAAAGAACGTAACACAACAGTTAAACGTACGGATAAGTTAAGTTATTTAATGTTATATAAATCAACCGTCCTTGGACGGGATTCGAACCGGTGCCCCTATTCATTTCAGCTTTGTGAGTGATAGCCTTTTTCCCCACTGCTACCCGAGTGCACATAATCAAGTGGCAAGTTAAACTATACATGGGAAAATGAATAAAAAAAGTAAATAATTGAGCAAAATATTAAAAAAAAAAGGGGTGGGTAGTGTGGGTAGTGTGTAAGCACTGAAAGTTGTGTATAGCTTACAGCATAATCGTATGAGGAAAAGTAACTGTGTTTTATAGATCACAAGTCTGTTGGCAATAATTATCCACACTTTTTTAAAATTTGGCAAATTTGTCTTTTTTTTTGTACCTTTTTGCATGGACTGGTTCATATAAGACAATCAATGCATTTCATCCTTATGCTCTGTGCTCTGTGCTTAGCAATGGTGGTCATTTTGGTTGATTGGCTGGAAAAAAAGCACAATCTTAAAACTAGATACCCAAAAGGATCATTCATTTAATGTTTGGTGCAGTAGTTTCAGAGGAGAAGATTTTTGTAAAAGTTTACGATGAAGACGACGGACGCAAAGCAATGGCAATAGCTCGCATGGTCCTGTTGTTCAGGTGAGCTAAAACCGAAACAAAAAACAGAAAAGAAATACGACCCAAAAAGGGAAGACAGGGAATCGAACTTACGGTTTAAAAAAAAATCCCCAAACTCTACAATTTATCTAAACTAATGGCAGTGCATTATATTGCAAAATAAATTAATGTTCATATAAATTTTGGCTGAATATAAAAATTTAAACAATAAATTTCCCTCGTGTAAAAATGAAATCTTTGCAAGGCTCGCAATTATCAAATTGATAATGATATATCATATTGATATATTTATATACAATAAACATTTTGATATCAAACAATTGGGAACCGAGAGGTTTCATCGATGTGATTGATACCAGTAACACATTTCAGACCTCAACATGCTCAAGGAGGGAGTTAGATTTCCAGTGACAAACAATGAAGATAAGTGTATAAATTAATTAAATTTGTGAACAGAAATCAGTTAATAAGCCAATTCAAATTTATAAAATTAAGCACACAAATGAAACATTAATATATATAATTTGGTGAGTCGATTACAGCGACAGATTCAAGAATCGTCGATTCTATAGAAAGAAACCACTGCAAAAGAATAGAATGCTTTATAAATATCGATCTCAAGTGACATTATTACTGGTTTTATCATGATCTCCGATTAGACAATGGATTTGTATCATTTATGATGAATGTAAGCAAGAGAAATTCATGACGTCAATATACATGGTTTAACTCCATTTTAGGTTCACATTTGCCTTGTTACATGTCATACTTATGTTATCTTAGCATCGCTATACCCTCTCCTTTTTTTTTGTTGTTGATAATATTAACGGTACAAGTTTTTTTCTGCTTCTGCCCCAAATGCTCATTTAGTAAATACATTTCTCTTCAGTGACACTCGTGGCCAAAAAATAGAAAATCCAAAACTTATTAAAAATTTAAGAGCTTATAAACTAAAGAGTACAAAAATGTAGCCAGAGCCGGGCAACTTACCATTGTTGATGGCTGTCTTATCATTTGGCTCTTGGTGGTTTTAGAAGACATCCAGATAATTTGATATAAAAATAGCTGTGACTTATTTTTTATTTTATTTTTATTTTATATTTTTGTTTTTTTTGCTTTACAAATAAATAAATGGTAATATTCAGTGTGTGAACAGCTGAAGCTTATATTACAATCGGTGCAATTTTGGGAAAAAGTAATTGTTGTATGTTTCTATACACGACAAATTCATCGGAAAACATTTCATTTTTTTTTCACCAAATTGCACTGATTTTACTTCTTTTATTTGGTCTTACTTGACCGAGTACCAGAATTTCCTATAGAAGATACGGTAAAAACCTGGTTGTATTGCTCGCTTAAAGCTTTCCACTTGTATGACAGTTTTTTATAGTTCCGTAAATTAACAATATGTAGTGAGCAACACAAACCGACATAATATGTTAATATATAGATATAAGAAGATGTGGTATGAGTGCCAATGAGACAACTATATGACTGTCACAATAATTGGGATGTCCTGACAAAAGCAAACCGGATACGTAGATATAATTTCCTTGAAAAAAAGAACCGAATGTCTGCCTTCGATGCACAATTTTGCATATTCTTTTAATACGTACTCTCAGGCCTATAAATGATCAGAAAGTCAAGAGTATACACATATATGAAAACATATATTCAACCGGGGTTAAAACCCCGTTAACAATCTACTAGCAACATGGACATGATGGCTTAGGTTTTTTAGTTTAGAAACTTTAATTATGAAAGATATTTTAATAAATATCGGCTAAAACCCAAACAGTAAAGAAAAAGACGACCCTAAATATATAGATATTAAAAAAAAGGAAATATGTAGAATTCTTCATTGAGACAGCAACTAAAGGACCCAAATATCCAAAAGACATTATAGGTTGTGCTGGACATATAGTTATAATTGATATTTCTTCATGGTTCTAAACTGCTTCAAGTTTGTTATTCATTACAGATTGTAACCTACTAATATATTATTTGTATGTCTATTTCAGAGGTACTTCATTATTTCTGAAAATACCTATAATATATATATATTTAGAGTAATTATGAATATAATATGTGTTTTCAGCCGTGTATCACCTTCACTGGTGATCCAATGGATGGATCTGTCGTAGAGTTGTCACTTGTTTAGACGTACTTATCAAAATAATTATTTCTGTGACTGTATCTTATGATCCTTTACGATAGATATTTAGCTAATCTGCAATCAATTCCATCTTCATGCCTAGTATATCATGTACTGTGTTACAACTCTAGATTCTACTGACGAGGAAAGGTAACACTAGGCCACCGAAAGCTGATTTTTTAGTTCAGTCTAGGTGGCCGTGTGGTCTAGAGCGCTGGACACAGTGCAGGCGGTGTTGTCTCGATATCCCAATAGCATGAGTTCGAATCCCGGCGAGGGAAGAACAAAAATTTGCTTTCGCAAATTTGCAGATTTAACATTGTTGTGCTGATATTTAGAGTAAATATATATATATATTTAGTTTAGTACTATGCAGTATATATTTTAATTCTTTAGAGAAAAGCGCATATACTCAACTTTCAGAATTGTCAGCCTTTCGGCGTCAAATTGTGTGCATGTTTTTTAATCTATGATAAGACAAAAAACCTCATAAAGATTTCTGGTTTGTTTAAACTCTATGCTCACTCCTGTATGCGTCAGATATATTTTTTAAAGATAGTACTTGTTACAAATTAAATTCATTATTTCTTTTATTCTGAAACAAATACTCTATAAGTAGGTTACTAATTATGCTGAGAAGACTCTATCTTACGTCTAGGAATTCACGCCACAGTATCAGAGTAGGACAACCTAAATGTTATCATATTAACCTTTGTGTCACATACTTTGTTCTAACCACTTGCTTCAAGACGTGACAAGAATAAGAACGACATATGATGCTTTCCTGTCGACGCACCTTTTACCTATTTGTTTGAAGTTATTGGTTCCTTTCCAATTAGTGTGATTGTGTGTGTCTGTGTGCTTACATGTAAGATGGTAAATAAAAAACTATATTTACATCAAAAGAAATCATCAATGATCTGATAAACGTCGTATTTTCTTCCTCCTCGAAATGACCAACACACGGGTTTTCCATCCCTAGCAATCGTTACATTGAAGGCTATGGTTGAACTGTCCGTTTCATAAAAATCGAACGTTTTTCCTCTCACCGAGAAACGTAGCACGAGACTTTTTACCTGGAATAGGACGAATAAGCTGTGCATTATGTAAATATGTAAATGTGTTGCACAGACTTTTGAATAATATGCTTAGTAAATAGTCTCCATGTAAATTTGAAGAGTACATTTGTCGCATTCGTTCTCGAATAAATGCACCAATAGATGATGTTTTGAAATAGAATAAAAAGAGAGAAACGAGGCGAAATAGGTAGATTGAGCTCTGAAATGCGCTTAAGTTTAAGTTACACGCACATGCTGAACACAGTGGTGTATACAAATAACGATCGCACGATAGGGTTTCCCATTGTTTTAAAAATTGTGTAAAAAGTTACTGAATCAACAATATTAAATTAAAATAATAATTCAGGTTTCTAGATATAACACATTATACTCAAACAAACAGATAATCCAATTCGACATACAACCAAGAAAAACAATCAAATATAAAACTGTATTTACCCTTACACTTATTGTAAGCTGTGAATACAACACAGAGACACGAAAATACCACCAATCTTTTCATTTCAGAATATTCCCTTATAACTTTTGGAATGTTTCTACTTTAATGAGATTGGATTTAATTAATTAAACTGGCAAAGATCATTCACAATACCTGTTGTGCCTCTTTGTAAATCAGCCAATCAAAACAATGCTTCATGTTTTCCTCTGAGGTCCCTCCCCCTTGAACTATTAGATTTACATCTTATGTTGTTTATGCATAAAACGCAAATTTATATAATAATTAAAAAAAAAAAAAAAAAAAAAATAAGTACTACAAATAGAATTTCCAGATGTTGCTTGGTACAGAGAGTTTGTCGATAAAATGTTATTTTCTATATAGTAATTAAAACCTACAATGTACATGTTTTATATGAATTATTTTATCTTAAATGCATTTTATAGTTATATGTATTTGAAAAGCTCCTTAGAGCTTATGTTGTTTGTAAACTTTGCACATTAACTTTAAGGAGAATTTTGTACCATGTTGTACCCCACAATATTTGGGATTCAGTTTTCGACAGTTTATGAGGAGAAAATGATTTATTTGAAGATCTGTTTTCAAATTTTTCATCATACCAGGAACAGGACCAAACAATTCAAAGATTTTAAACAACTTATTCATGATCTTGCACATTTGGTTACTATTTAGTTTGACCCGAAAAGGGGATTGAAAAGGGAGGGAATTCAAAAGGGGGCGGACATATAATATTAAACATTCTGAATTGCTACCAAGCCTTGTGTTATCTTATATACTATATATATATATTTTTACAGATGTCTAAAGGTATGATATTATTTATTTCGTAGTTTGTTAAAAAATCAAGGATAATAAACCATCATAAAATATGTTTGAAAAGGTCTGACTGTAGGATAGAAATACATAAAAAAAAAAAAAAACATCTATTGAACATTTCATATAAATGACTAGTTTGAAAATAGGTGCTCTTAACTGTATGGGTCTGTCAGAGAAGGTTAAAAGAAGAGATTTTTTTTCAAGATAAAGGAAGAAATATGATATAATTATATTAACAGCAGCACATTGTTCTAAAGATAGAGAAAGACAGTGGGTACATGAATGGGAGTATAAGGCATATTTTAGCTTTTGCTCCAGTCGCTTAAGGATGGGGTAGCAATCTAAATAAAAAATAGCTTTACATTATTTTATTCATCAAGAAAAAAAATATCAAGACGGCAATTTTATCATTCAAGATATTATCGAATGTCTCTTGTGACAATTTATAGTCCCAATGGGGACTCTCCAACTTTTTTTTGAAAATATAAAAATTCTGATATCTGGTATAAAAAAAATGTTAAATAATCATGACTGGAGACTGGAATGTGATGTGCAATATTTTGAAAAAGAAACCAAAAATTATAGTGCTAAAACAATATAAAAGCACGTGATAAAATTTTAGATATGATAGAGCCCCTGGGCTTTTCAGATATATGGGGAGCCTTAAATCCTGATACTACAATATTTACATGGCGTGGACCAGAGGTTAAGCAACGTCGTTTGTATTGCTTTTTGATTTTTTCTAACTTTGAACCATTTGTAAAAAATGTAGATATTGGTATAAGTTATAGGTAAATGAACTAGAAACTGAATTATCAGTAAACATTTACGTATTTTAGGAACTCTTAAAATGTATGATATGAGGTAAAACAATAGCATATGCCAGTTATAAAATAAAAAAAAAAAAAAAAAAATTGTAGTTACACAAAAACTGAAAAGATTTAGAATGTAAAGATAACTAAATTACGTGAAAATCATGAAACAGATCCCTCAGAACTAATAGAAAGAAATTAATATTTTAGAAGATGAACTTGTTCAACATAGAGAGAAAATGTAACAGGTATAATGGCAAGAGCAAAGGCGAGATGGGTAGCGGAAGGTGAAAATGAACAAATTATCTTTGTAATCTCGAAAATGAAATTATGATGAGAAAATAATTCAAAAATTAATTAAGGATAATGGATAGGAAATTCTTAATCCAGATGAAATTTTGGAAGAACAAAATCACTTTATGAAAAATTGTGTTTTTCGGCAAATCCTATTTTACATCAAGAACATAAAATCTATCTTTTTTTATGAAAATAATCCTTTCATCCGCAAACACTCTGATGAACAACGGTTACAGACAGAAGGTAACTTGTATGCCAACGAAAGCTTAAATACATTGAAAAATATGAAAAAATGGTAAATCTGCAGGAATGGGTGGATTTACAACTGAAACTTAAAAATTCTTTTGGATAGATCTTCATGAATTTATTATAAAATCTTTTAATTATAGCTTAGAAACTGGAACTTGTTCTGTTAGTCAGAAACAGTGAAAATAACCTGCATCTCAAAAGAGGGTACATCAAAATTTCTATTGAAAACCTCGATACCAATCACTTCATTAAATGTTGATACAAGAATTTCATCAGCTGCTTTATCAAATAGAATAAAACCTTTTTGGGGATATAATCAGTGTAACACAGCAAGGTTTCATAAAGGGAAGGTATATAGAAGAATAATTTTTGATATTATGGAAAGGGCAGAAGAAGATAATCTACCAGGTATTTTAATTTTATTAGACTTCGAGA
Organism: Mytilus coruscus; assembly: GCA_017311375.1. Taxonomy (NCBI): domain Eukaryota; kingdom Metazoa; phylum Mollusca; class Bivalvia; order Mytilida; family Mytilidae; genus Mytilus; species Mytilus coruscus. The sequence continues at coordinate 6,804,791 of CM029598.1, read as the reverse complement.
AAGCATTCGATATTCTTGAATGGTCATTTATTGACTTGGCTTTGTCTTTTGTGGGTTTTGGACCAGTTTTTTTTTAATGGGTCAAGACCTTATATTCAGAATCTCATAGCTGTAGCAAAGGACACTGCTCTCAATTTTTCTATATTGGTCGTGGTGTTAGAAAAGGAGATCCATTATCTCCTAATCTCTTTATATTGTCTTAGGAACTTATGAGGGCTGCACTTAAAACAACCAACAGATAAGTTTTAGAAAAATTCTCTGACTGTGGTGGACTTAGAGCTAACTTTAATAAAAATCAAGCCAAATGGCTTGGTTCAAAGATTCACTCGAGGATAAACTAACAACTACAAGAAATTTGAATTGGAATTATTCAGGAAATTTAAACAATTAGGAATAAAATTTGATTTTTCAGTGAAAATAAAATGATTGTTTATTTTGAAGAAATATTAAAAAAAAAAAAAAATGCAAAGCCTACTTAATTCCTGGGTATAAAGAGATTTAACTTATATTGGAAAGCTTACTGTTATTAAATCACTAGTTATTCTTATTCTAATTCAGTTATTGACAGTTTTCCAAATCCACCTATGAATAAGATAAAACAAATTCAAAATATTTTCATTAGTTTTCTATGTTCAGGAAAACCGGATAAGGTTAAAAGAACATGTATGATAGGGTTGTATGAAAAACTGGGGGCTGAAAATGCCAGATTAAGAGTCTTTTTGTTTCTCATTAATGATAACATGGATAAATAAACCTCTTGAATATCTCCCCATGAAAACCACTGTTAATGACTAGTACAACATATTTGGAGTAGACACAAGAGTTTGTGTGAATCAGGAGTTTTCTTAAAGATGATTTATTTGATGAGAACAGTGAATTTGTGACTTTGCGTGAATTCCGCAGAAAACATAACCTTAATATTAATTTCCTGGAATACCATTCTTTACTTCATATGATACCAAAAGCTTGGAAATATCTAACCACTGCTTCAGAAAAAATAACGTACATATCAAACGAAAATTTTCAATTTATTAAAAACAATAAGAAATCATGTCAATTCTTTTATATAAAAAAAGTTCTTGTCAAGGGATACAGAACGTCCTTCAAAACGAGAAGAACAAATGTGGAAAATTGGAATTAATTTGTAGTTTACCCTTTTGTTGTAATAAAACAACACATTTAGTATGTTCCAATTTAACATTTTGCATAGAATTCTTGCTACAAATGCATCATTGAAATATTGATTAAAAGAAATAATTTGTATAGATTCTTTAATTTGACTTTAATTTAAATGATTAAAATACTGTTCTTGGGTCAGAGTCATGGGATGTTTCCTAAATTTATTCACTGTTCTGTACCGATAAACGATGTATGTCCAAATTCAAATGACGAACATTCAAATCTTTAAACTGTTTGTGCAGCGTCGTGAATTCTAGACGATCTGGTACCTATTTAATATATCATTATCCAGTCTGATATATTCTATTGTTACAGAATGACATCATCATTCAGTCTGATATGCTCTTTTTTTACAGAATGACGTCATTATCCAGTCTGATATACTCTTTTTTTTTACAGAAATACATCATTATCCAGTCTGATATGCTCTATTTTTATAGAATTATATGATTATTCAGTCTGATATGCTCTATTTTTACAGAATGACGTCATTATCCAGTCTGATATGCTCTATTTTTACAGAATTATATGATTATTCGTCTGATATGCTCTATTTTTACAGAATGACGTCATTATCCAGTCTGATATACTCTTTTTACAGAAATACATCATTATCCAGTCTGATATGCTCTATTTTTTACAGAAATACATCATTATCCAGTCTGATATGCTCTATTTTTTACAGAAATACATCATTATCCAGTCTGATATGCTCTTTTTACAGAAATACATCATTATCCAGTCTGATATGCTCTATTTTTATAGAATTATATGATTATTCAGTCTGATATGCTCTATTTTACAGAATGACGTCATTATCCAGTCTGATATGCTCTATTTTACAGAATTATATGATTATTCGTCTGATATGCCCTATTTTTACAGACTGCCATCAATATTATGTAAATGGTGCTCTACCTGTGGCTTTAAATTTTTTCCAAGTAAAACTGTAGCTATGATATTTACTACAAGGAAAACAAGGAAATACAATTTCGAAACTTTGCACTCATATATAGCAAAAAGTTGAAGAGCAATTATTTGGGATTTATTTCTGACAGAATTTAACTTTCCAAATACATATTCAAAATTTACAAACTACGTGTCTGAAAATTATAAGTTGTATGAAATTACTTACAGGAACCAGATTGGTTTCAACCAGCAGTACACTTAGAATATGTTTTATCTTTAATTGGATGAAAAATGTATCACGATTGTGAAATATATAATTCCATGCTCTGTTGTATTGTAATTGTAATATTATGTAAAGGAGAAGACTTCATAAGTTGGTTAAACTTGTGTCCGATCCTATTAGTATCTTTGAACAAATACAATCGTTATAAACTAAAAATACATAATTCATTTCTTTTACAACTAAAAAATGTTTGAATAACATTCAAACTCGGGCATTAGGTTAATGCACCGGCTCAACCATAATCTACAATTTGTTGAAGGCGGTAACCATATGGTATAAGATTCAGATCTGCCTTATGAAATAAGAAGACAAGAGTCTGGCTAGAGGTGCGGTTAACCATACTTTTATTTTTGATTATTATTCAAAAATTGATCAACAAAAACATTGTTAAAGCTGATTTATTCTATTTTAGATAATAATTGGAAGTTTAGCTGAATTAGAACAATTCATTTTACTAAATCCCATTTATTTATGGATTTTTTTTTCTGAATTCATTAATGTTTTCACATTAATTTTATCATTAAAGAGTGTATAAAAATTATATATATATTATACATTATATATAGGTCTCACTATACCTTCCTAAAAACCAACAATTTTAATTGCTATATAACACCAAGCCGTTCATTGTTTGACACTTGTTGAATAAACGTGAGTTGAATTTAACCCTGAATAAACCAAGTAAACAACCATCAATCAATCAAATTTCTACTGATTAGAAGGTATGGCTTACCGTCAAAATCAATCACTTGTGAAATGACCGTTCTGGTTCACGAATACACCGCATTTACAATGTTGTATACCAAGAAGTTCTACAACTTAATATTGTAAATTCCTAAACAAATATTCCATTTTTGTTTTATATTGAATTTTCCATTAGTTGGTAATGAGTTTTCTTCATCCATTTGTCAGTTTCAAGTGAGGATCGAAATTAATTCACGCATTTCCTCATGGTCGTTTATGACTTGCTTAACGTCAAATGTGAAATATTTCTTACATAATCAGGACGAGAATGAATTATCAATACCCCAATTAGGGTATCTACAAAGATGTTTTGATGAGAGACTTCGGACCTCTTGAAAGATTTGATGACCTTACATGTGGCACTGGATTCATTCCGACCGCACGTCGATGCGTATTCATACATCCCACACTCTGCATGAATTTTACTACTAAGAATTTCAGTGATAAACATATTTCTATAATCCTGTCATACCTAGGGCTAAAATCCCAGTCGACCAACTTTAAGAATCTTCTTATTAGATTTACTGAAATCATTTGTCGTTGTCCTGACTTTGCTTTACATTTTTTCAACTGGATGTTTTGCAAACAGCTATCAATCATTTAGAATAGGTTCATTAACATGAGGAAGCAATATTTTAGCAACAAATATTCTAAAAGTCTAGCCTGTCAACACTGAGGTTGTGAGTTCGAAACCCGCACGTGGCAGGTGCATTCAACTTCAATCTTAATTGATTAGGATATTCAGTTTTCCTGCCGAAGGTCAGTGGTTCTCTTTGGATACTTGAACTTTCCCCACCAATAAAAACTGACCACCACTAAATAGCCAATAGTGCTGAAAGTGGCGTTGAAAACCAATCAATCAATATGACAATAAATAGTAATTAAGATACAATGACAAAAATATATTTAACTTTCATGCACACAAGTGTTTCTTGATAAATTTTATCAGTTTGCCCGAGATCAGAGATACGAAAAGTCAATCAATATAATTTTTTTTTGGAAATCTTCAACACTAAACGGGCCTTAAAAGAACATCCAGTACTATCTAAGATCAAATATGATCGAAGACATTGAATGAACTGAAAATATTAAATATAACATTTGATAGTATAGATATTGACAGGGCATACATAATTTTGAATAGTTATTTTGTACAAGTCTAACTTCACTATTCAAGGAAATTCTGTAGGGATAATAAATGTACATAACAAAAATCATCAGGCGGTGTTGCACCATATTTGCGAACGCTTTATTTGGGTCTTTGCTAATTATTTAATGCTGCATGGCACCCTTGACACGACTATCGCCGTACCAATACTTTTCATAGGGTCGGTGATAATAAAAGTGGTTTGTTATATATTTAAAATGGACATACAAGCAGTTATATGACAACGAAGACTATCGGTTTGAACCTAAAAGATAACATAAAACAATAACTGACTCTATTTTGACTAAACATAAGTATTCATAAATGTCCTGACCAGACACATTACACTTGTACCATGACAGACCAAAATAGCGATGTTCAAGGTAGAATGAAAGACGAACAATCGAAAGCAATATCTAAGCATTGTCATGGTCATCGTTTTAACCTGATGTGTTCAGATAATATTAAAAAGACCAACATTACGTGTGATGATCTTGAAACTACCCAAGTTAAATACATGATTCAAAGTGTACCAACGCAATCATCAACTTGAAATGCACTAAAATGTTTGGTCATTTCTTACCAAATTATTTGAAAAATAGACAAAACCCCCAAAATATCATGAAATTCATTCCATTATAATATTTCACCAATTATCTTTCATATGGATTCAAAATGACCTTTGTATTAGCTTTGGTGCGAATGCTATATTCGATTAAATTTGGATAGTGTCTTTTCCGTAAGTTAAGGTCCAATTTGGCGGAACGTGAAAGGGTTAATCAACGTGTGTTTCGTCTCATCTCAGTTCTCCATTGGTCAAAATTCGATTATAACGTCAAATTTTCTTGCTTTCCTCTAAAATTCCTATTGTGACGTCATGAAAAAAGGCGACCATGCCTGATGACGTCACATAGGAAGAACACATCTGTTTGCAGATCATTCGAAAAGAAGGATTAAGTTTGTCTACATATCGTCTAAAATCATTGTTTGCTTAAAACTACAAACCAATACTTTAGATGTCGACTCCTTGACATTAGAACTTGTGCATTGCATTGTGGTGTGTTTCGATATTGTTTTAATGTATGTAGACAAGAATAAGTACAACACTTTTTCAATAATATTAAGCAAAATTTTAATGCGATTTACATAAAATGTAAATTTGAAGTTCTATTGGATATGCAATCTTTCTTGAATCTGAAAAAAAGAAAGGGATATCAAAAACAAATTGTCTCTTACAAAGAATATATATTTTTTATTACTTTTGATTTTTTTAAAATTAAAACGGTGTACCATCTCGCGTCTAGTTCAAACATAATAGGAGTTAAGCATAATTATTATGTTCTGTCAATTGTTCTTGTAAAACAATATTTCTTGTAAAACAATATAGCTAGGCAATCATTTCTTTGATTGCCCTCTTATGTTATATAAAAACATTTCATGGGCGCAATGAATTACCTCATTTTTAAACAATATTCTCTATAATGGCTGCTAAGTCACAATATTGTAATAGATCTTGATCTTGAAGAGGAGATTGCTGTTACATTTGTGAATTTTAAAGTATTATTTGTACATGTATTTAGAATAAACAACAAGAGCATGATGTTCTGTAGTTGCCTTCCAGTCGTGATGTTTATAAAGACTTATATTAAATGTATTGTGTTCATGAGTTTTATAATATAACAAATTTCACTTACTCATCGCATTATGGACAGTTATTCTGACAGGCTTTCAGAGTTTTAAAGTTGTTTGCATTTCCTGCGCAACCACCATATACAAATGTTTTACATTGTCTATCTTTCTGACTGTAATAGTATCTTTCCATACGTGCTTTACATGGTCCACGATCTGCAGAAAGCTGACACATAGTAGTGCCTGTTATAAAGAAATGCAATAATATTGGCCAAAAGACGTTGCTTACTTCATCTACCAATTTTTTAAAATCTTGAACTTCATCCAAATTATGTATTATTTTCAAGGCAGCTAAATACAAGTGCAACATATACATTGAGCTGCAAAAGTTTCTTATCAACTACATCCGATTTCACCTGGATAGATGCACGCTTGATAAAGCTAGTGAGTCTAGCGAAATATTGCGTTTATTTTCATCATTTTGTAAATATTTTAAACATTCTTATATTTACATACTAAATAATGTGTTAAAATTACATTGTTAGGCAATCTCTCTCTCTCTCTCTCTCTCTCTCTCTCTCTCTCTCTCTCTCTCTCTCTCTCTCTCTCTCTCTCTCTCTCTCTATATATATATATATATAGTTTAGTACTATGCAGTATATATTTTAATTCTCTAGAGAAAAGCGCATATACTCAACTTTCAGAATCGTCAGCCTTTTGGCGTCAAATTGTGTGCATTTTTTTAAACTATGATAAGAAAAAAAAACCTCATCAAGATTTCTGGTTTGTTTAAACTCTATGCTCACTCCTGTATGCGTCAGATATATTTTTTTAAAGATAGTACTTGTTACAAATATATATTCATTATTTCTTTTATTCTGAAACAAATGCTCTATAAGTAGGTTACTAATTATGCTGAGAAGACTCTATCTTACGTCTAGGAATTCACGACACAGTATCAGAGTAGGACAACCTAAATGTTATCATAACCTTTTGTGTCACATACTTTGTTCTAACCACTTGACGTGACAAGAATAAGTACGACAGATGATGCTTTCCCTGTCGACGCACCTTTTACCTATTTGTTTGAAGTTATTGGTTCCTTTCCAATTAGTGTGATTGTGTGTGTCTGTGTGCTTACATGTAAGATGGTAAATAAAAAACTATATTTACATCAAAAGAAATCATCAATGATCTGATAAACGTCGTATTTTCTTCCTCCTCGAAATGACCAACACACGGGTTTTCCATCCCTAGCAATCGTTACATTGAAGGCTATGGTTGAACTGTCCGTTTCATAAAAATCGAACGTTTTTCCTCTCACCGAGAAACGTAGCACGAGACTTTTTTACCTGGAATAGGACGAATAAGCTGTGCATTATGTAAATATGTAAATGTGTTGCACAGACTTTTTGAATAATATACTTAGTAAATAGTCTCCATATAAATTTGAAGAGTACATTTGTCGCATTCTTTCTCGAATAAATGCACCAATAGATGATGTTTTGAAATAGAATAAAAAGAGAGAAACGAGGCGGAAATAGGTAGATTGAGCTCTAAAATGCGCTTAAGTTTAAGTTACACGCACATGCTGAACACAGTGGTGTATAAAAATAACGATCGAACGAGAGGGTTTCCCATTGTTTTAAAAATTGTGTACATTGTGTAAAAAGTTACTGAATCAACAATATTAAATTAAAATAATAATTCAGGTTTCTAGATGTAAAACATTATACTCAAACAAACAGATAGTCCAATTCGACATACAACCAAGAAAAACAATCAAATAAGAAAGTATAGACTTTACACTTACAATTATTGTAAGCTGTGAATACAACACAGAGACACGAAAATACCACGAATCTTTTCATTTCAAATATTCCCTTATATATTTTGGCATGTTTCTACTTTAATGAGATTGGATTTAATTAATTAAACTGGCAAAGATCATTCACAATACCTGTTGTGCCTCATTGTAAATCAACACAATGCTTCATGTTTTCCTCTGAGGTCCCTCCCTTGCACTATTAGATTTACATGTTATAATGTTTATGCATAAAACGCAAATTTATATAATAATAATAATAAAAAAAAAGAAAACAAGTACTACAAATAGAATTTCCAGATGTTGCTTGGTACAGAGAGTTTGTCGATAAAATTTGATTTTCTATATAGTAATTAAAACCTACAATGTACATGTTTTATATGAATTATTTTATCTTAAATGCATTTTATAGTTATATGTATTTGAAACTCTCCTTAGAGCTTATGTTGTTTGTAAACTTTGCACATTAACTTTAAGGAGAATTTTGTACCATGTTGTACCCCACAATATTTGGGATTCAGTTTTCGACAGTTTATGAGGAGAAAATGATTTATTTGAAGATCTGTTTTCAAATTTTTCATCATACCAGGAACAGGACCAAACAATTCAAAGATTTTAAACAACTTATTCATGATCTTGCACATTGGTTACTATTTAGTTTGACCCGAAAAGCGGGATTGAAAAGGAGGAATTCAAAGGGGTGGACATATAATATTAAACATTCTGAATTGCTACATGTACCAAGCCTTGTGTTATCTTATATACTATATATATATATATTTTACAGATGTCTAAAGGTATGATATTATTTATTTCGTAGTTTGTTTAAAAATCAAGGATAATCAACCATCAGAACATATTTTTGAAAAGGTCTGATTGTTGGATAGAGAAACAGAAAAAAAAACATGTACTGAACATTTCATTTACATGACTAGCTTTAAGATAGGTTCTCTTAACTGTAGGGGTCTGTCAGAGAAGGTTAAAAGAAGACACATTTGTTCAAGATATCGAAAGAAATATGATATAAGTATATTAACAGCAGCACATTGTTCTAAAGATAGAGAAAGACAGTGGGTACATGAATGGGAGTATAAGGCATATTTTAGCTTTTGCTCCAGTCGCTTAAGGATGGGGTAGCAATCTAAATAAAAAATAGCTTTACATTATTTTATTCATCAAGAAAAAAAATATCAAGACGGCAATTTTATCATTCAAGATATTATCGAATGTCTCTTGTGACAATTTATAGTCCCAATGGGGACTCTCCAACCTTTTTGAAAATATAAAAATCTGATATCTGATATAAAAAAATGTTAAATAATCACGACTGGAGACTGGAATGTAATGAGCAAGATTTTGAAAAGAAACCAAAAATTATAGTGCTAAAACAATATAAAAGCACGTGATAAAATTTTAGATATGATAGAGCCCTGGGCTTTTAGATATATGGGAGCCTTAAATCCTGATACCAAAAGATTTACATGGCGTGGACCAGAGGTTAAGCAACGTCGTTTGGATTGCTTTTTAATTTTTCCAACTTTGAACCATTTGTAAAAATGTAGATATTGGTATAAGGTATAGGTAAATGAACTAGAAACTGAATTATCAGTAAACATTTACGTATTTTAAAATGTATGATATGAGGTAAAACAATAGCATATGCCAGTTATAAAAAAAAAAAAAAAAAAAAAAAAAAAACACAAAACTGAAAAGATTTAGAATGTAAAGATAACTAAATTACGTGAAAATCATGAAACAGATCCCTCAGAACTAATACAAAGAAATTAATATTTTAGAAGATGAACTCGTTCAACACAGAGAGAAAAGGTAACAGGTATAATGGCAAGAGCAAAGGCGAGATGGGTAGCGGAAGGTGAAAAATGAACAAACTATCGTTGTAATCTCGAAAATGAAATTATAATGAGAAAATAATTCCATAATTAATTAAGGATAATGGATAGGAAATTCTTAATCCAGATGAAATTTTGGAAGAACAAAAATCACTTTATGAAAAATTGTATTTTTCGACAAATCCTATTTTACATCAAGAACATAAAAATCTATCTTTTTTTTATGAAAATAATCCTTTCATCCGCAAACTCTCTGATGAACAACCGTTACAGACAGAAGGTAACTTGTATGCCGACGAAAGCTTAAATACATTGAAAAATATGAAAAATGGTAAATCTCCAGGGATGGATGGATATACAACTGAATTTTAAAAATTCTTTCGGATAGACTTTTGAATTTATTATAAAATCTTTTAATTATAGATAATTAGAAACTGGAACTTTTTCTGTTGGTCAGAAACAGGGAGTAATGACCTGCATCCCTAAAGAGGGTGAATAAAAATTTCAATTGAAAAACGAGACCAATCACTTCATTAAATGTTGATACAAGAATTTCATCAGCCGCTTTATCAAATAGAATAAAACCTTTTTGGGGATATAATCAGTGTAACACAGCAAGGTTTCATAAAGAGAAGGTATATAGGAGAATAATTTTTGATATTATGGAAAGAAGAAGATAATCTACCAGGAAGATAATCTACCAGGAATTTTAATTTTATTAGACTTCGAGAAAGCATTCGATATTCTTGAATGGTCATTTATTGACTTGGCTTTGTCTTTTGTGGGTTTTGGACCAGTTTTTTCAATGGGTCAAGACCTTATATTCAGAATCTCATAGCTGTATTATAAGCAAAGGACACTGCTCTCAATTTTTCTAAATTGGTCGTGGTGTTAGAAAAGGAGATCCTTTATCTCCTAATCTCTATGTATTGTCTTAAGAACTTATGAGGGCTGCACTTAAAAACAACCCACAGATAAGTTTTAGAAAAAAATCTCTGACTGTGGTGGACTTAGAGCTAACTTTAATAAAAATCAAGCCATATGGCTTGGTTCAAAGATTCACTCGAGGGATAAACTAACAACTACAAGAAATTTGGATTGGAATTATTCATGAAATTTAAACAATTAGGAATAAAATTTGATTTTTTCAGTAAAAATAAAATGATTGTTTATTTTGAAGAAATATTTTAAAAGAATGCAGAGCCTACTTAATTCCTGGGTATAAAGAGATTTAACTTATATTGGAAAGCTTACTGTTATTAAATCACTAGTTATTCTTATTCTAATTCAGTTATTGACAGTTTTTCCAAATCCACCTGTGAATAAGATAAAACAAATTCAAAATATTTTCATTAGTTTTCTGTGTTCAGGAAAACCAGATAAGGTTAAAAGAAAATGTATGATAGGGTTGTATGAAAAACTGGGGGCTGAAAATGCCAGATTAAGAGTCTTTTTGTTTCTCATTAACGATAACATGGATAAATAAACCTCTTGAATATCTCCCCATGAAAACCACTGTTAATAGACTAGTACAACATTTGGAGTAGACACAAGAGTTTGTGTGAATCAGGAGTTTTTTAAAGATGATTTATTTGATGAGAACAGTGAATTTGTGACTTTGCGTGAATTCCGCAGAAAACATAACCTTTATATTAATTTCCTGGAATACCATTCTATACCTCATATGATACCAAAAGCTTGGAAATATCTAACCACTGCTTCAGAAAAAATAACGTACATATCAAATGAAAAATTTCAATTTATTAAAAACAATAAGAAATCATGTCAATTCTTTTATATAAAAAAAGTTCTTGTCAAGGGATACAGAACGTCCTTCAAAACGAGAAGAACAAATGTGGAAAATTGGAATTAATTTGTAGTTTACCCTTTTGTTGTATTAAAACAACAAATTTAGTATGTTCCAATTTAACATTTTGCATAGAATTCTTGCTACAAATGCATCATTGAAATATTGATTAAAAGAAATAATTTGTATAGTTTCTGTAATTTGACTTTAATTTAAATGATAAAAATACTGTTCTTGGGTCAGAGTCATGGGATGTTTCCCTAAATTTATTCACTGTTCTGTACCGATAAACGATGTATGTCCAAATTCAAAAGATGAACATTCAAATCTTTAAACTGTTTGTGCAGCGTCGTGAATTCTAGATGATCTGGTACCTATTTAATATATCATTATCCAGTCTGATATACTCTATTTTTACAGAATGACATCATTATTCAGTCTGATATGCTCTATTTTTACAGAATGACGTCATTATCCAGTCTGATATACTCTTTTTACAGAAATACATCATTATTCAATCTGATATGCTCTATTTTATAGAATTATATGATTATTCAGTCTGATATGCTCTATTTTTACAGAATGACGTCATTATCCAATCTGATATGCTCTATTTTTACTGAATTATATGATTATTCGTCTGATATGCTCAATTTTGCAGAATTAAATGTTTAACCAGTTCGATATGCCCTATTTTAACAGACTGCCATCAATATTATTACAGAATTATATGATTATCCAGTCTGATATGCTCTATATTTACAGAATTATATGATTATTCGTCTGATATGCTCAATTTTTGCAGAATGACGTCATTATCCAGTCTGATATGCTCTATTTTTATAGAATTATATGATTATTCAGTCTGATATGCTCTATTTTACAGAATGACGTCATTATCCAGTCTGATATGCCTTATTTTTACAGAATGACGTCATTATCCAGTCTGATATGCTCTATTTTTGCAGAATGACGTCATTATCCAGTCTGATATGCTCTATTTTTACAGAATGACGTCATTATCCAGTCTGATATGCTGTATTTTTACAGAATTATATGATTATCCAGTCTGATATGCTGTATTTTACAGAATTATATGATTATCCAGTCTGATATGCTCTATATTTACAGAATTATATGATTATTCGTCTGATATGCTCAATTTTTGCAGAATGACGTCATTATCCAGTCTGATATGCTCTATTTTTATAGAATTATATGATTATTCAGTCTGATATGCTCTATTTTTACAGAATGACGTCATTATCCAGTCTGATATGCCTTATTTTTACAGAATGACGTCATTATCCAGTCTGATATGCTCTATTTTGCAGAATGACGTCATTATCCAGTCTGATATGCTCTATTTTTACAGAATGACGTCATTATCCAGTCTGATATGCTGTATTTTACAGAATTATATGATTATCCAGTCTGATATGCTGTATTTTACAGAATTATATGATTATCCAGTCTGATATGCTCTATATTTACAGAATTATATGATTATCCAGTCTGATATGCTGTATTTTACAGAATTATATGATTATTCGTCTGATATGCTCTATTTTTGCAGAATGACATGTTTAACCAGTTCGATATGCCCTATTTTTACAGACTGCCATCAATATTATGTAAATGGTGCTCTACCTGTGGCTTTAATTTTTTCCAAGTAAAACTGTAGCTATGATATTTACTACAAGGAAAACAAGGAAATACAATTTCGAAACTTTGCACTCATATATAGCAAAAAGTTGAAGAGCAATTATTTGGGATTTATTTCTGACAGAATTTAACTTTCCAAATACCTATTCAAAATTTACAAACTACGTGTCTGAAAATTATAAGTTGTATGAAATTACTTACAGGAACCAGATTAGTCTCAACCAGTAGTACACTTAGAATATGTTTTATCCTTAATTGGATGAAAATGTATCACGATTGTGAAATATATAGTTCCATGCTCTGTTGTATTGTAATTGTAATATTATGTAAAGGAGAAGACTTCATAAGTTGGTTAAACTTGTGTCCGATCCTATTAGTATCTTTGAACAAATGCAATTGTTATAAACTAAAAATACATAATTCATTCCTTTTACAACTAAAAATGTTTGAATGACATTCAAACTCGGGCATTAGGTTAATGTAGCGGCTCAATCATAATCTGCAATTTGTTGATGGCGGTAACCATATGGTATAAGATTCAGATCTGCCTTATGAAATAAGAAGACAAGAGTCTGGCCAGAGGTGCTGTTAACCATACTTTTATTTTTGATTATTATTCAAAATTGATCAACAAAAACATTGTTAAAGCTGATTTATATTCTATTTTAGATAATGATTGGAAGTTTAGCTGAATTAGAACAATTCATTTTACTTAATCCCATTTATTTATGGACTATTTTTTCTGAATTCATTAATTTTTTCACATTAATTTTATCATTAAAGAGTGCATAAAAATAATATATATACATTATACATAATATATAGGTCTCACTATACCTTCCTAAAACCAGCAATTTTAATTGCTATATAACACCAAGCCGTTCATTGTTTGACACTTGTTGGTTAAATGTGAGTTGAATTTAACCTTGAATAAACCAAGTAAACAACCATCAATCAATCAAAGTTCTACTGATTAGAAGGTATGGCTTACCGTCAAAATCAATCACTTGTGAAATGACCGTTCTGGTTCACGAATACACCGCATTTACAATGTTGTATACCAAGAAGTTCTACAACTTAATATTGTAAATTCCTAAACAAATATTCCATTTTTGTTTTATATTGAATTTTCCATTAGTTGGTAAAGAGTGTTCTTCATCCATTTGTCAGTTTCAAGTGAGGATCGAAATTAATTCACGCATTTCCTCGTTTATGACTTGCTTAACGTCAAATGTCAAATATTTCGTACATAATCAGGACGAGAATGAATTATCAATACGCCAATTAGGGGTGTCTACAAAGTTGTTCTGAGGAGAGACTTCGGACCTCTTGAAAGATTTGATGACCTTACATGTGGCACTGGATTAACGTCCCCATTCCGACCGCACGTCGATGCGTATTCATACATCCCACACTCTGCATGAATTTTACTACTAAGAATTTCAGTGATAAACATATTTCTATAATCCTGTCATACCTAGGGCTAAAATCCCAGTCGACCAACTTTAAGAATCTACTTATTAGATTTACTGAAATCATTTGTCGTTGTCCTGACTTTGCTTTAAATTTTTTCAACTGGATGTTTTGCAAACAGCTATCAATCATTTAGAATAGGTTCATTAACATGAGGAAGCAATATTTTAGCAACAAATATTCTGAAAGTCTAGCCTGTCAACACTGAGGTTGTGAGTTCGAAACCCGCACATGGCAGGTGCATTCAACTTCAATCTTTATTGACTAGGATATTCAGTTTTCCTGCCGAAGGTCAGTGGTTCTCTTTGGATACTTGAACTTTCCCCACCAATAAAAACTGACCACCACTAAATAGTGCTGAAAGTGGCGTTGAAAACCAATCAATCAATAAGCCAATAAATAGTAATTAAGATACAATGACAAAAATATATTTAACTTTCATGCACACAAGTGTTTCTTGATAAATTTTATCAGTTTGCCCGAGATCAGAGATTCGAAAAGTCAATCAATATAAATTTTTTTTTTGAAAATCTTCAACACTAAACGGGCCTTAAAAGAACATCCAGTACTATCTAAGATCAAATATGATCGAAGACATTGAATGAACTGAAAATATTAAATATAACATTTGATAGTATAGATATTGACAGGGCATACATAATTTTGAATAGTTATTTTGTACAAGTCTAACTTCACTATTCAAGGAAATTCTGTAGGGATAATAAATGTACATAACAAAATCATCAGGCGGTGTTGCACCATATTTGCGAACGCTTTATTTGGGTCTTTGCTAATTATTAAATGCTGCATGGCACCCTTGACACGACTATCGCCGTACCAATACTTTTCGTAGGGTCGGTGATAATAAAAGTGGTTTGTTATATATTTAAAATGGACATACAAGCAGTTATATGACAACGAAGACTATCGGTTTGAACCTAAAAGATATCATAAAACAATAACTGACTCTATTTTGACTAAAATAAGTATTCATAAATGTCCTGACCAGACACATTACACTTGTACCATGACAGACCAAAATAGCGATGTTCAAGGTATATATATATATACAGAATGTAAGACGAACAATCGAAAGCAATATCTAAGCATTGTCATGGTCATCGTTTTAACGTGATGTGTTCAGATAATATTAAAAGACCAACATTATGTGTGATGATCTTGAAACTACCCAAGTTAATACATGATTCAAAGTGTACCAACGCAATCATCATCTTGAAATGCACTAAAATGTTTGGTAATTTCTTACCAAATTAATTGAAAAAGAGACAAAACGCCCGAAAAATCATGGAATTCATTCCATTATAATATTTCACCAATTATCTTTCATATGGATTCAAAATGACCTTTGTATGAGCTTTGGTGCGAATGCTATATTCGATTAAATTTGGATAGTGTCTTTTCCTTAAGTTAAGGTCCAATTTGGCGGAACGTGAAAGGGTTAATCAACGTGTGTTTCGTCTCATCTCAGTTCTCGGTTGGTCAAAATTCGATTATAACGTCTGGCTTTCCTCTAAAATTCCTATTGTGACGTCATGAAAAAAGGCGACCATGCCTGATGACGTCACATAGGAAGAACACATCTTTTTGCAGATCATTCGAAAAGAAGGATTAAGTTTGTCTACATATCGTCTTAAATCATTGTTTGCTTAGAACTACAAACCAATACTTTAGATGTCGACTCCTTGACGTTAGAACTTGTGCATTGCATTGTGTTGTGTTTCGATATTGTTTTAATGTCTGTAGACAAGAATAAGTACAACACTTTTTCAAAAATATGAAGCAAAATTTTAATGCGATTTACATAAAATGTAAATTTGAAGTTCTATTGGATATGCAATCTTTCTTGAATCTGAAAAAAGAAAGGGATATCAAAACATTGTCTCTTACAAAGAATATATATTTTTATTACTTTTGATTTTTTTAAATGAAAACGGTGTACCAACTTGCGTCTAGTTCAAACATAATAGGATTGAAGCATAATTATTATGTTCTGTCAATTGTTCTTGTAAAACAATATTTTTGTAAAACAATATAGCTAGGCAATCATTTCTTTGACTGCCCTCTTTTGTTTTATAAAACATTTCATGGGCGCAATGAATAACCTCATTTTTAAACAATATTCTCTATAATAGCTGCTAAGTCACAATATTGTAATAGATCTTGATCTTGAAGAGGAGATTGCTGTTACATTTGTGAATTTTAAAGTATTATTAGTACATGTATTTAGAATAGACAACAAGAGCATGATGTTCTGTAGTTGCCTTCCAGTCGTGATGTTTCGAATGTTTATAAAGACTTATATTAAATGTATTGTGTTCATGAGTTTTATAATATAACAAATTTCACTTACTCATCGCATTATGGACAGTTATTCTGACAGGCTTTCAGAGTTTCAAAGTTGTTGGCATTTCCTGCACAACCACCATATACAAATGTTTTACATTGTCTATCTTTCTGACTGTAATAGTATCTTTCCATACGTGCTTTACATGGTCCGCGGTCTGCAGAAAGCTGACACATAGTAGTGCCTGTTATAAAGAAATGCAATTTTTTGAAGTGTTCAGTACGAAATGGGAATAACAAAACAGAAATCGTCTGGAAAATTCTTCCTAAAATAACAGTGTGCCTGTCCAATGTCAAGGACGTAGTCACAAGACTTTATCATATTTAGTCTTGTTTTTCTATTTTTCTAGACTGGCGACGCTGTACGACGAATACACTTGTGTATAGTTAAGAAATAATTGATCTCAAAATAGTATCACAATCCGTTGCTTCGGTATTGACATTATAAAAATTATATTTAACAAAATCAGGTTGAAATTCGTAAATGGACTTTTATATTTTCTTTAGTGAAATCGATGGGTCTATTAAATGAAAGAAATACTTAGAAAAACTGATGACGAAGTTCCGTGTAAAAAGGGAACTGTAAAAGAAAAACTGTAAACAAATAACTGTCAAAACCTTAATGCTGATAGTGCGATTGATATAGTGTTGTCCAATCAATACCCAGTGACATACATTTCATCCATGTCCAGGGTGTGATCAAATTAACAATACATCAAATACGCGAAATGGGCTGGTCGGGAATGATGCATTGACGGCCACGGAGAAAAGAGAAATTTTTATGCTGGAATATAGTTTGCCTTGTAACAACCCCCGTTTGCGGATACCTCGAATATTTATATCTACACGCGAGAGAGAGAGAGATAGTGGCAACAGGGTATTAAATTCCCCTCCAACCGTCTTGGTTTAGAATCCATACTTCATAAACAGCCAAACGGAATCCCCTCATCAATAGTTTATTTCCGTTACAGGTTACCATATATCTGATTTATCCCATAACCCTAAGGGTTTCTTGATATTGGGTACTCCAATGACGTTGTAGGTCATCAAGGTCAACTATTAACTAAATGTTGTCCAAAGCCATAAGATATATAGTCTATATGATAGTGTTGGTTGATAAAGTCTAACGTTTGATTTGTCAGTTTTTATAGACTTCCCATATTTTGAATTATCCGAAGATTTCGGTATTTTTGTTTTTCCTATTTCCCTAATGATATCTTTAAACATGATAAAAGAAACGGATTTGCATGGGATCACACCAAGACATCATACATTAAGTAGTGGCATATGCTAGTCAAATAAACTTACTTTCTGGCAAACCTTCAAATAATGGTATTTCTGCCTGCACTGAGACAACTATAAGACAGAAACAAAACAGCAATACACTGTAGCCTTTCATAGTGTACAATCGAAAATGGCAAACCAAACTAACTACAAGTACAACAGTTTAATTCACTTGTAACGACATGTGCAACACAAAGCAACCGTTTTTATATTGTAATAAGGATGAATATGTAGATTTGTTAATATTTAATTAATACGATTTACATCATTTCGTTTCTCCTGACAAACATGAACATTTTAATTACAACAACAGCTGTGTTGTGCATATATTTGTATGTTATGTAATTTGTAGAAAACAATTGTTTATAATTGATTATTCAATTGTATGTAAAAAGCTGCATGCACTTTCAAACATTATAAATTAACAAAGAAGTTCTAAAATAATACTTTATGTCTAGTCAGAGAATATTTTATTTCAGTATTCAGTAGCTATTACTATATAATATGCTTCAAATTATGTGTGCATCTTTATTGATAGAAGATGGATTTGTTTGGGTATATATTTTTTAGGGAAGGGTGAAACATATAATAGATATAAGAAGATGTGGTATGAGTGCCAATGAGACAACTCTCCATCCAAGTCAAAATTTATAAATGTAAACCATTATAGGTCAACGTACGGTCTTCAACACGGAGCCTAGGCTCACACCGAACAGTAAGCTATAAAGGCCCCAAAATTACTAGTGTAAAACCATTCAAACGGGAAAACCAACGGTCTAATCTATATAAAAACGAGAAACGAGAAACACTTATGAACCACATCAACAAACGACAACTACTGAACATCAGATTCCTGACTTAGGACAGGTGCAAACAAATGCAGCGGGTTTAAACGCTTTAATGGTACCAAACCTTCACCCTTTTTCTGAAACAATAGTGTAACATCACAACATAGAAAGACACACTATAAAATATCAACTGAAATAGCTTAACTCAATCAAAGGACATATTAAGACCATTGAACATACACTGAACAAATAAATTTGACCTATGATACAATGTAAATTCAAAATAAATAAACTAAGGAAGAATAATAAAAGTAACATGTTATATCGGTATGAAATGTTAAACAATTTAAGAAAACAATATGCTCGAATAAAAATATCAGCCATTTGCAATAACTTTAAACACAGGTAAATAAAATAATTTTGTTGTTAGGTATACGTATACAGTTACAATAGAGAAAGGAAATATGTTAACAAAATAAATAATTTTGATGTTCATAGTACGAAGTGGAAATTTATATTAGTACCAAACACTTATCAAAGCTGGTATATAGACCAGATATAACCCTGAATAACATTAAATAACAAAAAAGCATTACAATTAGTATCAACAGGTCAAATAAACAAGAAAGTACGATTTGAGAGTGCTCGCAGTTACTGACAGCTAGTTAAAAGCCGAAACAATTAATAATAAAAATCATGCATCAGAGACTAAAATCAACTAAAACACATCCCAGGGATCTAGTATTTTAACGTCATGGACAGTCAAAGAAGACATGACTAGTGCAATGCCAAAATAAATGTATCGACAGACAGTAGGATAGTTAGGAGTTTAACCTCTTTATAGATCAAAATGAACGTGGGTGTGTCTTTAAACATCCCGTTTGAAAAGAATACAAATTTAGTTATGTTTTAATTTGCTGATGACAAAATCGATATTAGTGCCAATGTAAACTATATTCAAAGATCTAATTACAACATTGGTAAGATAACCTGAACTAATAAGTTTATCTAAAGGTTCGATGAGTTTACACGGATCACATAGTGATTTCCGCGCTTTAAGTACAATATTACCGTAAAATTTAGGATGTGAAATACCGTTTTTAATCAGTTTTCTACAGGTACAGCCAAATTTACTAATCAAATCTTTGTATCTATGAAAGAACTTAGCAAAAGTTTTACGTAATTTATGGTAACGAAATCCTGACTTAATAATTTACTAGTGATGCATTGATTACGTTCGTTAAAATCTATGACATCACTACACACACGGGCATAACGAACGAGTTGGGATATATACACAGCGTATGATGGAGCCAAAGGAACATCGCCGTCTAAAAAGGAAAATTAACAATATGGAATGAAAAACCGTCTCTTTTGTCGTAAATTTTCGTATGGAGTTTTCCTTTAGAGATTGAAATGTCCAAGTCCAGAAAAGGACAACTACTGCTGTTTATGTTAGATTTAGTTAAAGTAAGTTCTATTGGGTAAATTTCGGTAGTATATTTAGAGAACTCTGGATTATTTAACGAAAAATATCATCTAGATAACGGAAGGTATTGTTGAATGTATCAACCAAATGTAACAATGACGTGTCTTTACTGAGTTTGGTCATAAACTGAGATTCATAGCAATACAGGAATAAATCTGCTATTAAAGGGCGCAGTTAGTGCCCATAGGAATACCTACTACTTGTTGATACACTTTATCGCCGAAACGTACATATATGTTGTCCAGGAGAAAATTTAAAGCTTCAATCATATCTTCACATTTCCAGTAAGTGTATTTAGCATACTTTCTTTTTTCGTTACAGAAAAAGGCTTTAAACGAATTACAGCAAATAAATTTGCAATAAGATTTTTCAAAAAACCATTTGATTAATTATGAAAACTTTTTCTTGATAAGATTGTGTGGAAGTGTAGTATAGAGTAGAAAATCATAACTGTCAACAGAATTAAAAGGACCATCAAAAGTATGTATTTTATCTAAAACCTCTAAAGAATTTTTAACACTCCAAAATAATTAATACCATTATTTTCATAAGCTTTATTACAAAAGTTAATAACAAGTTCTTTGATAGTAGTAAGGAGGTAGTTAGAAGAACTGATAGATTGGTAGTAGAACACTTACTAGATGCGGAGATGAAACGGAATTTAAATGGTTTTTGTGCAATTTAGGTAACCAGTACATAGTAGGGACTTTCAAATGTTCGGAAGAGGCTTTAAGCTGGGTAGTGGCAGTGATATGCTTGTTTACAATTTGACTCTCTGTGGAGCGTACGGACCTAGCATGTTACGGAGAATATTTTGTTTATCTCGTATTAGAAAGAAATATAGATAGATACTTTTATTCTCTAAAAACTATAAATAAAAGTTTACAGAAAATCAAACAATATCTATATACAAAATAAAATAAATCAAAATGTAACCAAATGCAGTGTGCTAATGTTAAATGAAATATAGAATAGTGGTGTATATAAATCATGTACATGTATAATAAACTTTAAGACGAAATATAAAGAAATTAAGTATGACAGTATACTTTTACATGGAGGACTTTCCTGTTTTAAAATATTTATACACAACGAATAAACAGGATTTTTTTTTTTAAACGGAAGAAATTATTTGAAGTACTCTTATTGTAAATACTTTGTATGTTGACATGATACTGACCTTACGGTTATATTTACAGAGGTTCTTATTATTAGCATATCAGTTATATTACGTACACTACATTTTCATATGTTGTAAAATGAATCAAAGACTCAATGGCTCTCAAATTTCTTGCATTGTTGTGTTAGGTAATTTTTTCGGAATTTTAAAAACTTAAATTCTTTATTATGAATGATCATTTAGGTGTTTAATAGAATAATAGTGTAATACAAAAAATATACATACACATGTGTTCCACTTATTATATAATCTGTGTTCTGAATATATTTTTAATAGGATTTTGATGGCGTTTACTGACGCGGAATTTTGTAGGAAATTGTGAAATTTAAAAAAATACTCATGTGCAAAATGTCATCCTCTTTATTTTATATCTTTATAAATGCAAGTTGATACAAAAATGTCTTGAACAGTTTTGATATTATATATATATATATATATTTTTATCATATATGACGTATGTCATAGGAAGTTTTGCAAAGATTCATATTTGGAAATTTTATTATCCACATCTGATTCACGCCACCTCTAGATAGGTAGAATGACAATAACTATAAAGCCCGGATTTGATTGCTGACAACATTGATTTTATTGAACAAGAAAGAGGTTTGGACATACCCATTAACAAACCACCTGTGAACATATGTGCCCCGTAAGTTTGTGCAGATCCGTTTCTACCAATTGCAAAACTACCAACGTTACTTGTTTTTAAATAACGTTAAAATCCTGAAAATATTCCAATTGTGCTATGTGATGAACAAGGAAAGATTATTAGGCAAATTGTAAAAGTATCTATCTGAGAAAAAAACCCTGAGAGAAACAGTGAACTTGAAATATTAAATGACCATGATCAAAGCAGACGGTCACAAGAATTACGGGTAATTAATTGATAAAACAACGACATCGGTGCATATGTGTGCTTCATAATCACTTGAAAACTAAAGGCAAAGTCATGATAGCTATCGTGAAATATTTGTGACCCAAACTTTGAAGTTTCGAACTCCCACCAACATCAGTACAAAAAGTAGTATATTGTTCGGGAAGAGTCTGGAATTGCTTTGATATCAATTCAATTCCAAGTGTTTACTACTCGTTTAATAAGGTTTTGTCAATCTATCTACTTGGTGATAGGTATTAAATGAAATAATTCATTTTATTAAAAATGTTGCATTAATTTATTTTGCTTGAAGTTTGCTGTGATCTAAATTTCTTTCACGAATCTGAAAACAAATTCAATGAAACTTTAGCAACGCACTATTTACATTTCAACAAACAACCAAGTTTGTTAATCCCCTTATATGTATGTGTAACTTTTCAATATGTATATAAAAATTTAACTTCTATGGTGACTTTGTATTGTTTCAAATTCTGAAACTTTAGCGCAAACATTCTGCTCGGGAATGCCAAAGAAATTCTCTGTATCTGACGTCACGTAACAAACATCTATTTTAACCTACATTCCGTAGTTTCTGGAAATAATTAAGGAAGAATGTCGTTGATGAAAACCTAACTCTTATACCTGTTAAAGTGTCAAATATATGATTACAATGTTGAAATGTTTGTGCAATAAAGCATTGTAGACATATAATTTCCACTTTTACATTTTACTTATATTATAGGATTGTTTTATTTGCTTCCTTGACGACGGATGTAACATATGGAGCAGGATCGTCTAACATGCCGGAGGAACTGAGATCAAATCCATTTTTTTTTTTTTTTTTTTGTGTGGTTCATGATGTTAAGTCTTTAGTTTTCCATGTTGTGTTCTGTATACTGTTTGTCTTTTTGTAATTTTCTTTTTCATGGCGTTGCTACGTTGTCATTGACTTGTGAGTTTGACTATCGTTTTGATATCTTCCGCCTCTCAAACTAGTTTATTCTCGTACTGTCATGAACATGCTATCTTGTTTTGATATCTTCCGCCTCTCAAACTAGTTTATTCTCGTACTGTCATGAACATGCTATCTTGTTTTGATATCTTCCGCCTCTCAAACTAGTTTATTCTCGTACTGTCATGAACATGCTATCTTGTTTTAGAAATACGGTGTGTTTTACTTATCTGTCATGTGATTGTACAATTCAAAAGCAACCCTATGTTAGAAGTTATCCAAGACACTTGAAGAGTTTTAAGCCTAGAGGCTTTTCTCTGGTTTTTTTTGTCAGACATTAGAACCTTTAAAGTAACTATGTTATACAATACATACACGTATGTTAGGCACAAGTAGCTTGGCAGTCAGCAATACTGTGAAAATTGT
This sequence comes from Mytilus coruscus, assembly GCA_017311375.1. Lineage (NCBI taxonomy): Eukaryota > Metazoa > Mollusca > Bivalvia > Mytilida > Mytilidae > Mytilus > Mytilus coruscus. The sequence goes on along the minus strand of CM029598.1, from coordinate 6,780,923 downwards.
TACCATTTCCCCCACATCCACCGTATATAAATTGTTCACATTCTTCAGTTTGCCAATTGTAATAGTATCTTTTGAAGGATGCTTTACACCGTCCAGTGACGGATTTTAGAATACAAACTGCAAACAATGATGTATTGGTGATCAAATAAAATCAGTCTTAAGGAGTAGTTTCGTCGTCTAAAAATTATGACACTAAGCAAAAACGGTTATATAGACAGAAAAAGTATACCTAAAACTACAAAGTTATTTTTCATTTACCTGTATATATTATGAAAACCGGTTTTTTCAAAAGTGATTATTTTCTAAGGGTTAAATATTTCGCGGTGGTGTATTGCCATGGCTTTATTTGGACTTGTTTGTTTGCTTTTTGGCCTTGAATGTTTGTCCCTAATATTTTATTAACTATATGTATTTACTTTCAGGTATCACAGATCGAATTTATTCGTTCATAGTGTGTTAATTTACGTTTTGATTGAGTTAAGCCTTCCAATTGATGTTTTATCGTGTGTTTTCTATGTTGTGATGTTATACTATTGTTTCAGAAAAAGGGAGAAGGTTTGGTACCATTAAAACGTTTAATCCCGCTGCAAATGTTTGCACCTGTCCTAAGACAGGAATCTGATGTACAGTAGTTGTCGTTTGTTTATGTAATTTATACGTGTTTCTCGTTTCTCGTTTTTATATAGACTAGACCGTTGGTTTTACCGTTTGAATGGTTTTACACTAGTACTTTTGGGGCCCTTTATAGCTTGTTGTTCGGTGTGAGCCAAGGCTCCGTGTTGAAGGCCGTACATAGACCTATAATGGTTTACTTTTATAAATTGTTATTTGGATGGAGAGTTGTCTCATTGGCACTCACACCACATCTTCCTATATCCAAATAAATTCAAGTCTTAATAAATATATTGAAACATACCAAATACATATACGTAAAATATCAAACACCTAGCAGTTACATTATTAACAACAAAAAGAAAATAATGATAAATAATATGTAATTATGTAGATGCTTTCTGTCCGATCAAATAACAGAGACTTAAGAGTATTAACAGAAATTAGGGGATCATGTACATTTAACACGATCACCTATGAATGTTAATACTAATTCAATAGTTTTATGGTAATTTATGATAAACATGGCCTTAATCTGATTTCAGTTTACAAACTGCAACGAATTTATATTGTTATGAAAGACGATAACATTCTTTTTTTTTTGTATTAATTTGATCGTTTGAATGAGACTTAAAGCATGATGTCTCCAACGCATTCGGAGAGATCTTGTGCTTGGCACATGCTAGAAACACTTAAATCATGACTAAACCTCTAGATTTCTTTCTGGTCATATTGTTTTGATTGACATGTATCCCACATAGTTTTTGTTACAAGCTAGTAAGGGGTTTACATACTTGAAATGAATAATTGCAAATATAACACAAAAATTAAAAACATTTATTTTCGTTCTTTCAAAACTTTGCAGACCTCTGTATAGTTATTTTCACATATAAACATCTCTGTATATAGTTTAAATTACCTTTCTCCTCTTCAAAAAAAAAAAAAAACAAAAACGAAAAGCACAGATTTGTTTTTTATTTTGTCATACCTAACCAATGGTTATTGAATTACATGTAATGTCTTTAAAAAATACAATTATCTTTTTTCTAAAAAGACCGGTTTACGGACTTATAACTGCACGAACTAATATATAAAAATATATTTTGTTGGTGCACTGTAGTAAACAATGGGCTCTAATATAAAACTTACTTGAAATAAAAACACAGCGATATGAAACAGTACATACCATTTTTCTTAATTGTAGTCCCAGCTACACCTGACTCAGCACCGTCAACACCAGTCTGAACACGGACACTAAACATAAAGAAGTAAAGTATAAGTAATGTAATATGGCTTTCCATGATTAAAATGAAATATCGTTAGCAACTGTAAATGTTTGCTTAATACTTAGCTAACACAACAGCTGCGATATAAAACGTGTTGTAATCTGAAAGAGAAAGGTATGTAATGTACACTAAAGATTGATTCATATTCAACGAATAATATCTAATCATTCGTCTTAACAAGGAAGTATATGTTTTACTTACATCTTTTAATAAAATACATGCTTGTCATTGGTAGAATGGTCTGTCTTTGAACAAAAGAAAACGATATTACAATTGCAAATGCACATATAACATTCAAAGGAGAGATGAGACAAGTCCTTAACAGGGCATTAGCTACGAGATATAAAAAACAATTAAAATGCAGTTTTTGTTTTGATCAATCATTACTGAAAGTGAAATAGTGAATTGATAATCCGCTTTTAGCAGCCAATTTTGGTTAAATTTGTCAAAAAAAGCTTAGAAACATTGTTGATGAATTATTCACTTGCAAGTGAATAATTCGACCTCATTTAATCCGTATTAATCTGACCTTCAATTTAACCCCTTAGCTGGAGACAAGTTACGCCCGTATTCAGCTATTAAAATGGACAGAACATCAACATTAAAAGTGAAACAAGGATGAACCATTTGGTTGACTGTTTCGATCCACACAAAATCATTCTCATACAGGTAAAAACTATGATAAACATTTTTACCTACAATATGAAATCAAACAGACCCAGAAAAATCCAATTGCACGTGCTCGCTACATATTTATATATATTTATATATTTATGTTAATATCGGGTTATTTGACCGTCGGCAGTCTTCGGAAGTCATCTCGATGGTTAATTAGATGACGTCTAGAAAAAAAATACACACAAAATGCTGATACATATTATCGAATACATGCATTGTTAATTGTTTATTTTAGACTTTTTGTTATTTGGATATACGTTTCATAGATATAGGAAGATGTGGTGTGAGTGCCAATGAGACAACTCTCCATCCAAATAACAATTTATAAAAGTAAACCATTATAGGTCAATGTACGGCCTTCAACACGGAGCCTTGGCTCACACCGAACAACAAGCTATAAAGGGCCCCAAAATTACTAGTGTAAAACCATTCAAACGGGAAAATGTATGTTATAAATAAATTATGAGAATTTGAGTCTAATGGGTGAACATGAATTTGGCAGATAATGTCCCTTTAATTCCTATTACGAAATCATCTAATTGACCATATTTCGGAAATTAGGTCAAAAGTTTTCTCTGTGACGGGTTTTGTTCATTGTTAGAGGCCGTATGGTGGCCTGTAGTTGTATACATCCTTGTCCTTTGGTTGTTTGGTAACTGTCTCATTGGCCATAATACCGCCTTATTTTGGTCGCAAATGAAGTTTACTGGCGACGTGTTAGCGAAGCCAGTAAACGGGTATTTGCGACCATCAAATCACCAATTGAGGCCGTTGGAGCTTAAAATATAATATTGTCATCTCCATTCTAATGAAAATGACAGAAAACAACGTAAAATCATACATTTAAAATCTATCATACGTTGTCTGAGCTTCGGGTACTATTTGATTGCATCAATTGTGAATTGATGCCATGAAAATTAAAGACGTTATCTAATCAAAATGAACGTTACAAACGACGTTGCATACGAATGGTACTTTGTTCTAAAGTATATCTTGCTTTAAAGAAGTGAGAGGTACTGCAGACGGCGAAAAAGGGGGATGGGTATGTGTCAAAGTTATGAAGACAAAATGTCAATTGAGAAAAGATAAGTCACTCATTCCTACACATTTATATGACTTATTGAGCAGAACTTTTCTAAATATTCGACATGAAGTTAAAGAATACCTGCAGGAAGAGGGTACTGTTTAGCATCGATGTATTTTACAAACACTTCCAGACAACAAAGAAACATGGTCGAAGCTAGTAGTAGCTATTACGTTGTATTGTCTTCTAATAGTTTGGCCATGTCTAAGTCAGAGACCACATAGCAGGTGTATTGTCTCGCCTGCAACTCAACGGAAGCCGCAGAATAAGAGATATAGAGAATTAACTCCGATGTAGGCGGTTGCAACGGCGAAAACTATTTGTATTATGGCTTTATATTTCAGGGGGTAGATAACCTGTATGGTATTCCTTGTATATAGATGCGTTGTATTATGAAGTTTTATACCACATATCTTTATTTATTTTTTTTTAAAGTGTTATTTGTGAAAAGGAATGGTTGTTTCTTTTTTTTTTTTAAGACAGTCACTATACTTCTTTCCACACTGAGTTATCTCTTTTGATATTCCACTCATAAGAATCATTGACATAGGTACACCAGAATGACAGAAGATTCGTTATGCATGGGATATTATAGAAACACTCACACAATATGATTTATTGCTGTATTTGATTCATTTTGTCAACAAAAGACATTTTCAAAGTACTGCTAAAGGTATAAAACCACTAATTCATAACCCCATTGCTTTCTATGTTAAATTCTGCAATTTCAAGCATTTATGGCTACTTTGTCTTAAGTTCAAATAAAGTGGCAAAACTATACCTTATCCTAACTTGTACTGAAAAAATCAACCTACCTTTAATTGCATATTAGAGCGTACTGGTTCCCGGAAGTTTGATAGTACAAAAACCGGTACTTCTGATCTGAACAACAGGGCAAATGTGCCTCCTCTTATAATTTTATATACTCCTTTATTATTCAGAAGAAACTTTCATCAAGGGTTCTACAGTGATCCGAAGTCCCCAAGCTTTCATTTGATACCAAAACTACCCAAATATTTCACCTATTGACAAAGATACAGCTATGCGTAGGAACTATTTTGTTTAAAATAGGTACTACTTTCTTGTATGTTCTTTCCGACCGGGCCTGAATTAGTGGTTCTATAACTAAACGGGCGTCGCTCGTCAAGTCATCTATTAATTAGCTAGAATTAGCAACATGGCGTTAACTTTTGGAATCAGAACATGAATTTGCACATTTACTCTTAACTGTGTACCGCATGTGGATTAATAAAAAAGAAACATATGTCATCTCCAGATGCGTCTGTTAGACCATTCAGTTTACTAATCTGTTATCTTGGTTTGATAATCAGATATCTCGGAATACCATTATCTCAAAACTATCCTGAGATACCCTAACCTTTAATCAGAGATATATTCTAATTTTTCTATTGCACCCAAGTTTTTGTCACTGGGGAACATGCAGTGTCGCTTTATCGTAAAAATTCAACATATTCATATATGTATCTAAGAAATAAATTGACGTACCCCGTGGTTTTATAAATGTTTGCATTGTAATTGTATTTTACAGTGAGATTGTAGGGCAATTATATACAGTATTTTTAAGAATTGTTTGTCAGATTTTATTTATAATTAATTTGTTAATATAGCCTCACAGCTTTATTCTTTAATGCAGATATAGCACAATAGAAATCTAATCAATGAACTCCATACTCTAGCATATTATTTAAATAATTACTCAGGTGCTTAGTTGACAAGTCTTAATATCACATCGAAAGTAGAATCTAATGTTTTAAAACATCTCTCCTTTAATTTGTATCAATAGACCTCAATCGATTTTTAAAATGAACACAAGATATACATAAAACTACAGTGCAACTGGTATTTGCATGTGATATGAAAATAGAGTTATGTGCACGTGGTTAGATTGCCAATGAGACAACTATCCACCCGAGTTCAAATGACGTACATGTTAGAAACTGTAGTCACGCCTACCGGCCTTCAACTATGAGTAAATCCCATACCGTAGGTAAGCTATAACAGGCATAGAATAACAAAACGTGAAACAATTCAAACGAGAAAAAACCAATGGTCTAATTTGTGATAAAACAATCAACGAAAAAATAGGACTGACAGCAATAACATAAACTGTACCAATTTTTCTGCACCAGATGCACATTTCGACAATCAATGTCTCTTCAGTGATGCTCGAGGCCAAAATATTTGAAAATCCAAAGCTTACTAAAAATATGAAGAGCTATAAACCAGAAAGGACCAAAAAGTATAGCCAAAGCTGGGCAAGGAATCAGAGCTTTGCATGAGGGAGATACATTCCTTAACTTTAAATAATTTCCAAAATTTTGTAACAGCAAATTTTAATAGCACAAAATCCGTATTTTCATGCCAGTACCAAAGTACTGGCTACTGGGCTGGTGATACCCTCGGGGACTATCAGTCCACCAGCAGAGGCATCGACCCAGTGGTAGTAATAACATAAACGGTACCAATTTTTCTGCACCAGATGCGCATTTCGACAATCAATGTCTCTTCAGTGATAGTCGAGGCCAAAATATTTGAAAATCCAAAGCTTATTAAAAATATGAAGAGCTATAAACCAGAAAGGACCAAAAAGTATAGCCAAAGCTGGGCAACCTACGACAGCAACTGAAATACAGGATTCTGATTTAGGACAGACACATTAAGAATGTGGGAGGATTAAATATGTAAAAAAAACGAATTATTAATCTGCGATCACTGATGATAAAACCAAGATTCCGGATTTTTAAACCGAGATAATGGACTGGTAAATCGAGATCACGGATGGGAAACCGATATAATAGATTTATGATTTCAGTATTATGGTAATAAACCATTGTTCATAGTCGTGCGCAGACATAATAGGGTCTTAACAGTTCTTGCTTGACAGTATTTTTGTTTGTAATGGCAAAATTTTATATCGTCAAAATTCCGAATTATATGTGTACTAATTTTCACCTCTAGCTGCAGACTTACTTCTATATTACTGTGTCATGGAAGAACTTCAGAAAGTACAAATATTAATATCAATATTAACATTATTTACAATAATTTAATGTATTTTGGTGATTGACTTACTTTAGGTGTTTGCGTTCTTGATTAACAAATATCCTGACAAGTTCTTTGTGCTTACAATATTTATAATAGATATAAGAAGATGTGGTATGAGTGCCATTGAGACAACTCTCCATCCAAGTCACAATTTGTAAAAGTAAACCATTATAGGTCAAAGTACGGCCTTCAACACGGAGCCTTGGCTCACACCGTAATTATTCGCACAATTCAATATGATGTTGATATGTTAATCATGTTAATGTAAATTAAATCTACTTAACAGTCTAACATGGACTGAACAAATATTAATTGTCTGCAGGGGAATTGTCTGTATTGTAATAAATTAACCGTAGTGCTTTAGTCTGAAATTTAACTGACAGACTTAAAATGACGTAATAATTTATTGTTCAGTGACACGTAAGTATTGTTTAATTCCGAGTTCATTAGACATATGCATTTTAGATATGCTAAATGCATTTATCTAAAAGAGCTTCAGCTAAATAAAGCTAAAAGAGGGGATACCAAAGGGACATTCAAACTCATAAGTGGAAAATAAACTGACAACACCATAATAAAAAAAAAAAAAGGACAAACAGACAAACAGCAATAACAAAACCCAACATAGAAAACCAAAACCTGAGCAACACGAACTAAACCAAAAACTGGGGATGATCTAAGGTGCTCCGGAAGGGTACTAATAACAGTCATTATTCCATATTGATAGAACTTTAGTAGGTTTTCTATATGAATTGTTTTTGAATAAAACAGCATATTCACCTGCAGAAAAAAGGATATTCACCGTCATTACATACATTTTCTCTCTCAATTTTTCAAAAGTCAATAAAACCACATATTTTACTCAGCACAAGAGAGTAATTGTATGATATTGTCATTTAAATACATAACTGCATTGGTATCAAATGGAAATATTGGGACAATTTTAAGAGTTCTTAGCCATGTACAAATACATTTATATATCGAGACCATAAATAGTTCTTCCATATATTTTAAGAACGTACATGTAACCTTAAGCTTGTTTAAAGGTCCTTTTACTGTGTTACAGGTGCTATGTCACCAAACAATAAATTATTACGTCATTTTAAGTCTGTCAGTTAAATTTCAGACTAAAGCACTACGGTTAATTTATTACAATTCAGACAATTCCCCTGCAGTCAATTAATAGTTGTTTAGTCCATGTTAGACTGTTAAGTAGTTTTTATTTACATTAACATGATTATCATATCAACATCATATTGAATTGTACGAATAATTACTGAACAGTCTAGAAAAAGAAAAGCACAAAAGCCTTTGCCATCCTTCAACAAGTCTGGAAGAGCAAAGCACTTAGAACATACGCTAAAATCAGGATCTTCAACTCAAATGTAAAATCTATACTTCCCTATGAGTCAGAAACTTTGAAACTAACAGCTGTGTCTACCAAAACATTACAAGTTCTTGTGAAAAGGTGCTTAAGAAACATTATTTGAATTAAGTGGCCAAACACCATTAGCAACAAAGAATTATGAAAAAGGACAAGACAAGAACCAATATAAAGAACGAATACAACACGTAGATGGAAATGGATTGGACACACGTTACGTAAAAACAGCACAAACGTAACTAGACAGGCGTTAGATTGGAATTACTCAGAGCCATCGTAAAAGAGGGCGACCAAAATCCACCTGGTGCAGAGATCTTACTTCTGATCTACCGAAAATTTGGAAAACATGGAGAAAAACTAAGAAATAGCCATAGACAGGATAAGATGGAAAGCAACTGTGGTAGCCCTATGTCCCCCATGGGACGACGTTGATTAATAAAGGCAACAGTAGTATACCGTTGTTTAATAGTCATAATTCGATTAAGCAAAAACAATTCCGGGTAACAAACTAAAACCGAGGGAAACACATCAACTATAAGAGGAAAACAACGGAACAACAGAAACACTGAACTACAACAAAAGCAAACACCAACATACATAGAGACGGAATGTAGATAACAACTGCCGTATTCCTGACTTGGTACAGGACATTTTAAGAAAAAATGGTGGGTTGAACCTGTTTTTATGGCTAGCCAAACCTTCCGCTTATATGGCAATGTTAAAAATACCGCTAAAATGATAACACTACAGTACAAACAAACGCAAGAACACTCATCACAGGGAAATATATAAATAGATAATATAATAGTACATTACGACATGTAAACCGCAGAATAACAACGGACACCTCCCATGAATTTACGACATATCGCCAGGACACCACAAACGAAATATAAGCTGCGCGTCACATGAATGGATCAAAGTCACAAAAAGTGATGATTTTTTTGTGACGTTTATATTATCACAGGTAAATTTCTAAAGATAAAATAAGGCAAGATAATATAAGACCAAACAGTAAACACACATGAAAACAAACAACATAAAACAAAAACCCTGTAGACGAACCACGAGTAACTCGACTATACTGACAAATAAGACATATGTGAAATGTACCAAAAATACAGAATTAAAGCCTAAAACGAAATAAACAGACAACAACTCAGCACAAAATGACCCTGGACCCACACGTATAAGAAAGTAACAACAAAATGCCTGTAAGCGGGATATATCAATACCGAACCACGTCGTCTCCAACAGCGAAAATAAGACAAAACAAAATATCCAACCGGACTTACGAAAGGAACATCATAACTAAATACTAGTTCATGAATGTTGGATATATAAATACCGAGACACGTCGTATAGTAATGCGAATTCACACTCTGCAAACAGTCATATTCGGGAATAGATCACGTTCGGTGCTAAGCAGACCAGATGACGTAGATGGTAAACCACAATCTAAGACAAGGTAAACATGTCGTGAGTTAGTTTAGAAACAGACACATCATATAGATCAATCAATTCGTGATGGCGTCCATAAAATTTACGGAGTGTCATTTTAAATCTTTCCTCATCATAACTCTGTTGAAGCAGTTTCCGTGTAAGGAGCACACTCCTGTAGATAAAGTCTGTATAGCGTGAACATGTACGAGCATAACGTATCTACTGAGATATGTAAACACCATACGACGGGGTAGACGGTATGTTACTGTTGATAAATGGGAAATTGATAATTGGGAAGTTGAAATCATCCCGTTTGTCATAAATTTTAGTCTGAAGTCGTCCATCTGTGTCAATATTGAGGAAAAGATCGAGGTATGAAGCAGTCCTTCTAGTATCAGTAGTATCCTTAATTTCAAGTTCACTGGGATACATAAGATGCAAGTACTGACTGAAATATGGGTTTATTAAGTCAGATCAATATTGGTTTACTAGTGGTAGTTCCCGTCTTTCATTCGACTTAATCACCTACTTAATTTATTTTATTTCTCACTTTGTTCTGTGTTCAATTTGAATTAACAATAGGTATTAAAAAATCAGACATTCAGCAATGTTAATAAATGCATGGCATTTCTTGGGCACAAATGATAAATTAATTCGGTAGTTCATACTCGAAGAAACGAGTACGGAATTATGATTACGAAAATTTGAACATATCATCTGTGAAACAGATACTATTAATCTATAACGATCACCCAACTCGTTATGGCAGACGTTAGGAACCTTCCTAATTTATTTCTTTATATTTATGCATTAAATAGTAAGTAAAGAGGTGAAATGTGTAAACAATTTGGAGTAATTTTTACATGTAGGTTAAGTAGTGATCTTGTCCAGTTTGAAAAGGTCAAAAATTAGTACGTCTAGATCAATAGCTATCATACTGTATTATACACCCCCTTTACATAAAATTGTCCTTAATTTGAGTGACAGTCTATAGACTTTTCTATAATTTGTCCGAATATTAATACACTACACTGTAAAAATCTTTTTTGGATAAAGCAGGTGCGATTTTTTTTAATTGGCGTTTTCTGTCTTAAATAAATGCACTACGATGTAACTGTTATCTCGGACCAGTGTTTGTTTTATGTCTGTTTTGTTTTACTAACGTCATTCTGTCGGACTGTTTAATATAGTTTGTATTAGAATTCTTCGACTGCTTTATATATTGTTTATATATTCCGTTTTTTTCAATCCTTCAAGGATATCACTTTCGGCCTCATTTAATTTTCTCATTACCCTTAATAGATCATGATTTAAAGATGACTACATACACCACTCCTTCAAGGATATTCACGTGCTCCAAAAACCATCAAAATTCCCCTTCTAAATTTATCACTTTTTACAATTGTGTCAAAGGTGACCATGTTGCTGCAGCCAGAATATTTAACAAAAATGCATGTGGATATCCACAAATATTTCTGTGCAATGCCAGAAAATGACTGAAATGCTCTAGATTATCTTCTAATAATACTGTTAGGTCAACAGTGAACGAGAGAGCTTTTTCGCTTTCCTTTTCCTATGACATTACATGAAAAACTCAAAGCCTCATTTATCTGATTACTTGAACAAAGCCAAAGTGTGGTATACAAGCAGGGCGGAATTTTTTTTAGACGAACACAGAAACATCTACACCGCTTCCAAAAACCTAAAAAAAATCAAAAGTATAATTCACTAACAATTAGGTAAACACAATCACAATATTAAATTTATAAGATTCCAACCGCTCGAAACGATCAAGAAACAACAAGGCCAATCGCATAAACAATTTGAAGATTCCGTAAAATTATAGAACTGTCTTGGATTAAACGACTGCAGACAGCATATCCCTGAGTCTAAAAGACAATATACTGGGACAAGTGAACATATCTAAAACTTCTTCTATTGATATCATGAATATTGTTGATAAATGACAACGTAATAATAGGTCTCATGGCAAACGTATCAATCGAAATCAACGAATTAAATAGCGTATAAATTATACACTTGATGATCTCCTATCTGTATTTAAAACAATGGTAGGCATCAATTATTATGTAAACTGGTCAAATACCTATTATTAAATTACATGATTCTTTCAAGAAATGTGACACAATTTCGGTCTTCATACACTCTATGAATATTCGCGTATAATTACAGCTTTTTGCCAATATAGGCTGTTCCCGCGTATCGATAAACTTGAAGATCATAAACGGCATTTTCTGAAAATTAAATATATTAACAGAGGTATTGATTTCATCAACTTATCGATTATATTTATTGACTCTACCATTCGAAACTTATTACCTACCTTTTTTGATAACACAGAACAAACTATTAGTTCGTATACATACAAAAAGCAAACAGCAGAAGTTTAATTTTCAATTATACGTCAGTAACATCAGACGTCAATTTAGAAAATAATACTCCTCTAACTTGAGAATTTTATATATGATTCCTATGGCCATGTTATTATGGGGGACCTCAATATCGTTCAAGACCAAGAGGTTAAAAACGTTTTGCAAACAGTGTCGTCTGGTCACAAAAGACGCTCTTTCGTCGTATTGTAAAAATCGGTGTAAACAGGGAAAATCTGATAAAAAATCTCTTGATTCATATTTAAATAAATGTATGAATGCGGATATTCGAATATCACATTTTGAAAATAATTCAGAAATAAATAAAAGAGTCCATAATATGCCTATTTCTAAAATAAGAAGCAAACTTCAAGTACTTTCATAGCGGTTTGTGCTTGTACCGGCTGACAAAGCAGCTAACAATGTGTCGGTGGTTTGCCGTAAATACTACACGGACGTTCTAAAGAATGAGATTTTAATTTCTTGTACATTCAAGTCATATAGTAAACAAACATATCATAACCACATCACATCTCTATTAATTACCTGCTGCCATTTATACAAAAACCGTTAGGTATTCATCACATTCGCACGAAGCTTTATTCCATACCATTATCAAAACTTCATTATCTGTACAACTTATGTTTGGAAACCACTGTTACAAACCCTCATTCAAACCAATACAAACTTACAGCTATCATTTCGGATATTGCAAGTCACAGACTTTCCAAACCAGTTCGCATTGGAAAAGATGACAAAAGGAAAAGATCCTTTCAAATACTTTTCTTTGCCAACAAAGGTCTCGATGCCGTCATCTTGGGCATTATCCTTCATCATAAATTAGTTAAATCGAAAATACCTCCCTATTTTAAAGATCAGTCTGTACCTATCATTTTTATACCTATACCAAACCAATTGCAACTAAAATTTTCAATTACAAACACGTGTTACAGGATCTCAATATTGACACCTTCAAGTCTAAACCTCCTGATTGCACCTATGCTAGTTCCCCATTCATACATGTATATAATCCGGCTGGCCACGTTATTACCGGTGACCTCAACACTTCCCTGCTAAATACGTTGTCCAATGGTCCGAAATATCTTGAGCCTATATCCATCAATTCGAAATACAACTTCAAAAGACTGATGGATTCAATCGAGGATTATGCCAGGCAAAGGGTTAAACGCGAGAAAGAAGACGTAGATACTCTTTCCGAATGGATTAAAGCTGTGAGGTCGTTGATACAAATCCGAATTAAGAAACTGAATGGGTCTATCAATACCCATGCTACATCAATCTTTAAAGACACAAATGGTGCAAAACACTTGTCCTACCTCCATAACCAATATGTTGTTGTCCCCGCAGATAAAGCCCCAAATAACATCGTTTTTGTGTGTAAATCACATTACATAAACTGCTTGATAAATGAATTAGGTATTGACAATTCACTTGGAAACTCAACATATACCCCCACGACACTTACTAAAGAGAAAATCCTGGATAATCAAAGGTCAGTTCTATGTTCTTTCGGAATTTCAACCAAAGATGCTGAACTGGATCTTCCATCACTATATTGGATACCTAAACTACATAAGTGTCCTTACAAACAACGGTATATTGCTGGGTCTTCCAAGTGCTCCATGAAACTTCTTTCTAAATTATTAACATCAATTTTATCAGCAATCAAAGCTGGGCTTCAAAGTTATTGTGCAACTACCTATTCTAGAGGTGGCGTAAATCAGATTTGGATACTAAAATATTCCATAGATCTTTTAGAGTACATACAATCTAAGACTCTTTCATCTAGCAATAGTATCAAAACATTTGACTTTTCTACTCTTTACACAAGTATTCCCCATTCCAAACTAAAAGACAAATTGAAAGAGTTGGTATTGCCAACGTAAATACAAGAATCTTGGCTTAAGGAGGAAGAAATCCTACTTTGTAAAAAATCACTCTGATTCAAACAAAAAATTCTCTGAAACTGACATTATCAAGATGCTTGATTTCTTGATTTTTTACGTTTGGGGGGACATGTTTTTCAACAAACAATCTGCATACCAATGGAAACCAACTGTGCCTCTCTTTTTTGCCGACTTGTTCCTTTATTCTTATGAGGCTGAAAGAAAAGAAGTTAGCAGTATCATTTGACTTTACTTTCCGCTATATAGATGATGTTCTAGATCTCTCACTAAATAATTCAAAATTTTGTGACTATGTTGAACGCATCTATCCCATCGAACTTGAGATAAAGGATACAACAGATACATTAAAGTCTGCCTTATATCTGGACTTACATCTAGAAATTGACAATGAAGGTCGTTTGAAAACAAAACTTTACGACAAAAGAGATGATTTCAGCTTCCCAAATGTGAACTTTCCATTTCTATGTAGCAACATACCCAAAGGTACTTACTGTATATAAATCAAATATCAGAAGCCTCTGCATACAGAGTATATATCTTCCAATTGATACGATATTCCCAGGCTTGTATTTCCTATCATGATTTCCTTGACCGAGGGTTGCTGCTCACAAGCAAGCTATTAAACCAAGAGTTCTAAATGGTGAAATTAAAATCATCCCTATGTAAATTTTACGGACGCCATCACGAGTTGGTTGACAGTTATGGAATATCCGTTTCACAGATGATAGCGGATATGTTCTTAATGTCGTAACAACAATCCCGTCCCCTTTTCACGAATGTGACCTACCGAATTAGACTAATTACCGGGTTTGTATTAACATGAGCAACACGGTGCCACATGTAGAGCAGGATCCGCTAACCCTTCCGGAGCACCTGATATCACCCCAAGTTTTTGGTAGGGTTCGTGTTGCTTAGTCTTTAGTTTTCTATGTTGTGATTTATGTACTATTTTTTGTCTGTTGGTCTTTTTCTTTTTTAGCCATGGCGTTGTCAGTTTATTTTCGACTTATGAGTTTAGATGTCCCTCTGGTATCTTTCGCCTCTCTTTTAAGGCCTCTTCTGAACATTTGAAGGTCCCTACTTTGTATTGGTTACCTAAACTACATAAAAAAAAATAGTAAAATATCGTTTCATCTCGGCCTCTAGTAACTGTTCCACCTAATCTTTCAGTGCTTTTCACTAGTTCCTTAACTACTATCAAAGAACTTATCGTTAACTTTTGTAATAAAATATATGAAAATAGTGGAATTAACTATTTTTGGAGTGTAAAAAATCTTTAGATGTTTTAGATAAATTACGTGCTTTTGATGGTCCTTTTGATTCTGTTGACAGTTTTGACGTTTCAACTCTTTACACCACACTTCCACACAATCTTATCAAACAAAAATTTTCCTATTTAATTAACTGGTCGTTTGTTAAATCTATTTGCTGCAACTAATTCACTAATGAGAAAGGTAAATATGCTAGATATACTTACTGGAGGTGTGATGAAATGAATGAATCTGTTAATTTTCTCCTCGATAATATTTATGTATGTTTCAGCAATAGCTTATCGACAGGTTGTAGGTATTCCTCAGGTCACCAATTGCGCACCTTTAATAGCAAACTTGTTCTGTACTGTTATGAATCACAGTTTATGACCAAACTCAGTAAAGACCCGTCTAAATTGCATTTAATTGATAAATTCACCAACACTTACCGTTATCTTGATGATATTTTTTCGTTAAATAATCAAGAATTTTTTAAATATACTGCCGAAATTTACCCAAAGGAACTTACTCTAATATATCAAATATCAATGGTAATAACTGTCCTCTCCTAGATTTAGATATTTCAGTTCCGCACGGGAAACTCTACACTAAAATTTACGACAAAAGGGACGATTTTGCGGCCCCTATTGTTAATTTTTCTGTTTTGGACGGTGATGTTCCTTTGGTACCATCTTACGGTGTTTATTTATCGCAACTCGTACGCTATGCCCGTGTCTGTTGTGACGTTTTGGATTTCAATGAAAGTAATCTATGTATTACTGGTAAATTGTTAAGTCAGGGATTTCGTTACCACAAATTACTTAAAACCTTTACTAAATTCTTCCATAAATATAAAGATTTGGTTTTGAAGTTTCGTTGTACCTGTAGAAAACATATTTCAAACTGGATAGCCCATCCTAATTTTTACGGAGATTTTGTTCATGTTGTTTACCGAGCTCGGAAATTTAGAAACGACCCGGGTAAACTATCGATCCTTTAAATAAACTTATTCTAAAAGGTTACCATTTCAACACTGTAATTAATCTTGGAATATTGTTTTTATTGGTATTTATATTGATTTTGTTATCTGTAAATTAAAATCAAACTTGATATTATTTTTATACACATATGCCTATTCATGGCTCTACAATCTGTCGATACCTGTTTCTTGACATTGCACAATGTCTTGTTTTTCTCTGACTGTTTATGACGTCTTTCCATTGGATTTGGGATGTGTACTGATTGATATTTTGATGATAGTTTTAGATGCATGATTTTTTTATCAGTTTTTATTGGCTTTGAACTAGCTGTCAGTAACTGCGAGTACTCTCAGATCTGTACTTATTGTCTTTTTGTTGTGGGGATGTATAAGTACTCTGCCACGTCCACTCTGTGTTTTTGTTACTTGTTTTTGTTTTGTATCTATCAGATGAGCTAAACCCTTTTCAACTGATTTTTATAGTTTGTTCATATGTTGTACTATAACACCACGGTCCCAGGTTAGGGGGAGGGTTGGACGCCCGCTAACATGTTTAACCTCGCCACAGTCTGCATGTGCCTGTCCCAAGTCAGGAGTCTATAATTCAGTGGTTGTCGTTTGTTGCTGTATATCATATTTGTTTTTGGTTCATTATTTTGTACATAAATCAGGCCGAAATTTTTCTCGTTTGAATAGTTTTACATTTGTCATTTCGGGGCCTTTTATAGCTGACTATGCAGTATGGGATTTGCTCATTGTTGAAGGCCGTGCAATGACCTATAGCTGTTAAGTTCTGTGTCATTTGGTCTCTGGTGGAGAACCTTACCACATCTTATTTTTATAGTCACAAAACATAGCTTTGAACTATTTAGTGAGATGATATCATGTATATAGCGGTACATGAAGTGAAAGGATAATGTTAGCTTCTTTTCGTTCTTCCTGTATGAAGTCAGCCTATTATGCTTAACGGAACAAGTCTGCAAAAAGAGGAACACAGCTGGTTATCATGGGAATGCTGATAGATTTTGAAAAGTACGTCCTTCAAACATAACAAATATATTGTCGCTAAAGAAATCAAGCATCTTGACAATTTATGTTTCGGAGAATTGTTTTGTTTGAATCCGAGATTTTTACACAGTTCGATTTATCCCTACCTAAGACAAGATATGTGTATCATTGTTGGTCATTCTTTTTTATGAAACAAAACAGGACCAATTATTTTATTGTTTTTTTAATTCGGAATACTTGTTTGAAGGGTAAAACATTCAAATGGTTTAATACTATTGAAAAAGGAAACATAGTTAGATAAATATTGTATGTACTCGAACAGATCTTTTGAACATTTAAGTATCTACATCTGATTCACACCGCCTTTAGATTTAAAAGTTTCACAATAACTTCAAAGCCCGGGTTTGATTGCTGATAAAAGTCTTATTAAAAATTTAGAAAGAAGTGTTGTCTACTTTGGAATACTTGGACAACCTAGCAATATAAAGTTGTTTGTAAGGACATTAATGTTATTTAGGTAACCAATACAATGAAGGAAGATCCTGTTTTTCATCTTTGGTTGAAATTCAAAAGAAACACAGAACGGACCTGATTTCCTCCTGGGTAAGTGTCGTAGGGTATATGTTGAAATTCCATGTAAATTGTCCTTTAAACAACATTTTATCCCAGCCAATCATGAACAGTTTTTAAAGAATAGATAATACAAACACGTAAACTTTATTAATTTTTCATTATATCGTTTTGCGTGTTAAATCTTTTCTTTTATCGTCTTAGAAGCTGCAATCTGAGGAACAAGCATTTGGTATATATCCGTTGCCTTTACATTTTCTACAGCGTCCACACTGAGTAAATGTGCAACATTTACAGCCTTTCGGTACATTGCATCCAAATTTATGTGTTTGCTTTGGCGCTGCAATGAGATTTAATAAATCATAAAGAAAAAGCAGCTAGCACAGCTTAAATAATCAACCATACCCTTTCCCTAGTAGGTTTGCTTTGTGGACCTCAAAAATTTATAAAAAAACATAAAAGATGTACGAAACAATTAGATTTAAATACTTAATATGATAAAACACGCCTGCAAATTTTTATCAATTTCAACATTTGTTATCATCACATAACTTATAATGAAAATTAAATATGTTGCTGAAGGTGGTCTTCATATTCAATTAAAAAGATTAAAAAAATGGTTTTGGATTCGTTGGGGATACAAAGTGTGGATGGACAGACTAAATTTTATACAAGTCAAGTTAACCGACATAACAAAACGATATTTTTTTCACAAATTCATCATTGTTTATTGCACCAATACATCTTTAATTAAGTATATGTATTCCTATATATTAGTTACAAAGTTAGATATATTTAAACATAGAACAGTTTTACCGGAATACGGCACGTTTTTTTCACCTATGTTGTATATATTTTTATTAAAGCTTAACTGAACCACGAAATGGGTGATGATCTTTTTATAAAATTGAGAATGGAAATGGGGAATATGTCAAAGAGACAACAACCCGACCAAAGAGCAGACAACAGCCGAAGGCCACCAATGGGTCTTCAACGCAGCGAGAAAATCCCGCACCCGGAGGTGGTCCTCAGCTGGCCCCTAAATAAAATTATGTACTGGTTCAGTGAAAATAGACGTCACACTAAACTCCAAAACATACAAAGGAACTAAAATTAAAAAACATACAAGACTAACAAGGCCAGAGGCTCCTGACTTGGGACAGGCGCAAAAATGCGGCGGGGTTAAACATGTTTTGTGAGATCTCAACCCTCCCCCTATACCTCTAGCCAATGTAGAATAAAGAAACATAGCATGACTCGATCAGTTGATTATTTTCGACGATAGATATAGGAAGATGTGGTGTGAGTGCCAATGAGACAACTCTCCATCCAAATAACAATTTATAAAGTAAACCATTATAGCTTATTATGAAATTTTTTTATTAAGCTTACACGACTAAATTATAAAAGAAGTCTTAATTGATGAGGTAAGAATGTTTTTGTTTTCACACATTATGTATATTACTTCCTTTTCCAATTAGTACTGTGTGATTCTCTGTCGAAACTAAACGTGGTTTTCAATACATGTATGCAATAACGTTACATCATGATGTGTAATCTACGTGATCACCTGTTTATTATAGGTTTGTGTAGTGAACAGGGACAAACATATTTAATACAATACTGATTCTGTAGCTGTAATACATTGTAAACGAGACTACAATAACATTGCAGATTTCAGTTAATGCACACAAAACTGACTGGACATGTACATACTGTTTCTTATAACTATCAATTAATTACATTAAAAGGATTCGAAATGCTCCAATGTTTAAAGTGATATTCTCTTGTTTTGTTTGTTTCTGATTTTATGTATGTTAATAATATCCCAGATTTCATATTTGAAGATTTAAAAGATATTAATGACCGTCTTTTTCTTATCAGACATATAATATGCTTTATAGATTAAAATTAAAATTATAATTAGTAATAAGTTCAAATCAATATCAGCTTCATCTTCTATTTTATAACCTGTTACTAGACCTTTAAGACTTAAAATATTCTTATCAATTTTGAAAATGCTAATAGTTGGTCAATTTTATGCAAATAATGAATATTATGTGAACAGGAAAAAAGAAGTGTTCATAATCATCATGTTGCTTACAATGGAAGAAAAAACTACTTCGTACTACTTTCCATTTATGAAATAATTCATTACAGGCTAATATATTACGTATAATTTTCCATCTAGATATTTTAAATTTGTTATTTTCAAGGTAGCTTATAAAGTTAAATGTGAACTAAAATTGTGTAGCCATTTTCAATAAAGAATATAAACTCCTTTGTAAACAGATTTTTCGTGTGTATATTTACTTTGTATATATACGTTGCTCATATCTGGCGAAACTTCATGTTTTAGTAGTATTTTTAACTTTTCCGAATTTTTTATATTGACAACAGTTTTTTTGTTTTAAATATTTTGCCAGTGCCTTGGTATAGATTTTTTTGTAATGACAATTCTCTAATCCAGTTTTATTTATGTTTTATTTTTAGTACAGTTTCGGCAAGAACATTTATAATATTTATTTTAAAAATGTAAGTTCAAATTAGCTGCAATGTACATGATTTTACATTTCCTTTATAAGAGTATTGGTGATCTCCCCTTTAAGCCGTTAACATTGACGTTTCAAAATTATTTATTTTTCATTAAAAGGCGAATAACCTTGTTTAGATTACACGATGTATTTCCTAAACTATTGAGCAGTTTTTGTTTCTTCAAGTAATGCTTAAGTAAGGGTAACCAGACTTTTACATATATTCCTGAGATAGGTTACGCAACCAGCTGTCACTTTTCTGCTAGCATATAACAACTTAATCAACTTTAACTAACAATATGAATCTTTTTCAGTGAAATTATGTTATTGCTGATTAATCAATCAACATGGTGGACAGCAATTGAGTTAATGTTGAATAATTTCCTACCAGACAAAATTATTATATAACAAATAGCACGGTATTAGTTTTTGCTAATTGTGGGTTTGCCAGTATTTATTGTTTATGTATTCATCGTATATAAAATCGGTTAAATAGAATTTATCAAATTACTGTTTTTCAATAATTTTGGGCAAGAACCTTAGTACTTGGAGTGCAAGAAAACTGTTACCGATTTTCCTAAAATAGATTAAAAATAATGACTCATTTTTAGTTGGGTTGTTCTATACAATAATGACATTCCTACAAAAAAGTCTTTCCCTCAACTGGTGTTCGATATTTGTTTAGTCTGAATCTCTGCGTTTACGTTTCGAATACTATAATATGTCGAAAACAACCTCATACAAGTTCTAAAATTAGAAATGATATCATGTTTCATGGATTTTCATATTTTTATGGAAGGGATTCTTGCTGTTGGATAACTATGGATACACGCTCTTGTGAATTTTTAATAAGTAGAGGTCTAAGAAGGTACAATATGCATTGCAAAATTTGTCGAATTAGCCGAAAATAATGTTGAATATATGCACTTTAATTGGATATTGCAGTTTAAAATGTACACATTGCTTATAACTTTGTGAGTTATTCAATCAAACATATTTAACTAATCTTATATCTTTTGTCTTGTATTCCAAAAATAGATCTGTAAAAACTATAAAAAGCAAAAATGACCAGAAATGCAAATTATAATTTTCACAGCTGAGTTATTCCCGGTCTAAAGAGCCTCTTTTCAAACTATGTTTTAGTCTCGACTCTTTTGCAGTGGGAACGTTTGAAATTAAATTTGCTTAATACTATTTGTTCACCAAAAAAGAATTCCCATTACTGTTAGACAACTTACGGCGTAGGTATCCATATCCTAAAACAAAACAAAAAATATATATATCGGATGATAAGTGCACAATATCAAACTAAATGAAATATTAAAAACTTCAACGAAGACCCTTGGCATGGTAATAATGATCGATTGTATCACATTGTAACGTGTATATCAATAAATCTGTATCTTTCATACTTTTTAAGGCCAAACGTAGACTTACTACAATTCCCTTTCTTTTATTTCTTTCTTACTAATTTATATGTTAAGTGAAAACTGTCAGTTACTGAGTGCCCTTACTTGGTGTCAAGACAATGGGAATCTCTTATAGCAGTAAAATTGTTAAAGGGGTAAAATTGAAAAAAACGTAAATTATGAAAGGACATGTAGCAAGTCTAGGCCAAACTATATAGTTACAGAACCGGCCAAAAGTTAAAGTATTGGACGTTGATATGAATATGTCAAAGTAATCCACATCATAAGAATCGATCATCTGTCTAGACTCAGATCAAGTTATCATTGATAAGGGATACAATTGTCTTTTTATACATTGTGACTTGGATGGAGAATTGTCTCATTGGCACTCATACCACTTCTTATTTATATTATACAAATATATATTATGTTTAAGACATTTAGGTCAAAAGACAGCTATACTTTCCATAGACCATGTTGATAGAATGCAGAATAACTATCTAAAATATCGTATTAATGAAAAATGTCCAAAAATAATGTGCTACAAAATTCATTTTACATTATTCATCAATTAAAAAGTCGCATATGATTTGCATCTCTACATATAAATCGATATGACGTTTTTTTTCAGGTTTACACTTCTATAACACTTCCATGTTGCTAAAACAACTTTCGTATCTATATAAATCTATACCCATTTCACTTCAAGCGCGATACACATAGCGTTCCAAGTAAATTACAGAAAACAAATATGACACGACTGTGGCAAGCTCTCATTACACGAAAGAATATTTAAACATTTGTAGGTATTTGTTGATTACCAATTGCAAGAACGAATCCTGCTTGAGTGATTCAATCGTCGATTTTGTACTATTTTTCGGTCCTATTTTTCCGAAAATTGAAATACATATTTAAAAACATCAAAACTGTTCCGGAACACAATTTGACAGTTAAACGTTTTTAGGTCTCCAGAGCGTATTTTTTTATTATGTTTTAACTTGGTTTTCTTAGCGGGGAAGTTTGTTATTTGTATATAAATCTTTTTAACCACAAAATCTGTCCCTGTAATTAAATAACTTACTGCGTGATCCACCACGAGCTACAACACAAAAATTATATGTCGTATATAGTACCCAAGACCAAACTGAAAAACGTTCATGGAGACCCTTGGTATAGTAATGATGATCGATTTAAATCTCATTGTAACAATATATACCAATAGATAAATATATATATATATATCTTTAGATCTATTTTAGGCCAAAAGATATACCTAGAAATATGTCTATCATCTGTGGTATTGACTTTTAAATGAGTACTATCAAATTTATAATTCATGTGTTAGACATTTGTCTAATGTTTAATGTTGATGACCGTATGTTGTTCTTTAAGTGTGCTTTCGAGATTATTTGCTTGATGATTAAATTAGGTTTATGATCGCAGTTGAATTGACCTTTTTTCGGGAGAGTATTGCTAAATAAATGCATTGCTTCAAACGTATATTGTAGAAATATCTTCGAATGATCATTCTTTTGACCTAACAAAGGTCATTATTTTATGCCTTGAAGCAAATTTCATTGAAACTTGGTATCGTCCGGGTTGATTTTCCAAAAGAAAAACTTGTCGTTCTGGAAGAAAATAATTCCATATAGGTATATACATGCACCATACTTCAAGATAAAAAAAAATAATCTATATAATCTTGCTAAAAACTCATGCGAACTATTAACGATTGACTGTCATAGTTTAGATGTGATATATGCATTAATGAATGACATTTGTGAAAAAAAAAGTATAACAAAAAATACTGAACTCCAGGGCAGATTCAAAAGGGGGAAGTCCATTTAACTGACAAAATCAAACGCTATCAACCAACAAAACAAGTGAATAACAAATGCCATATTCCTGACTTGGTACGTGCATTATCCGATGAAAAATGGTGGGTTAAACCTGATTTTATAGCTAACTTAACCTCACACTTGTATGGCAATTGTTAATAGTTCTGTAATATTAACGAAATTAGGTGAGCAACCCAAACAGACACAATAGGTTAATACAACAATAATATATTATAATACATGAGAGTTTAACCGGGTTTATAAGTCAGGTAAATCAAACATTTCTCCAAACTTAGAACATTACATTGGTCTCAAACATCAAGTAATGATCCAAAGATCTTTAATTTTAAATTTTCTGAAGATATGAAGTCTTATCTAATATAGATTCCATTGTCCATGTCATGACTTGGCTTCCTATTCAACGCAATAAAATATTTAAAATTACACGGTTCACGTTCTTACCTACAGCTGTGTAAAACTTTTTGCCTGGATATGGACAGATTTCGCAAATCTTAAATGCGCCCCGTTTACCTACAAAATCTCCTACTGCTACAATGAAATAAATACAAAATCTTTATCGTCATATTACTAAATTGTTATCCGAAACCTTATAAAAATTTCCTACCAGTGGAATAAATATATTATAGGTCAAGTTTCTGTTTCTTTTTTAAAATGAAATCAAAATAAGGAGATGTGGTTTGCTTGCCAATGAGACAACTATCCACCAAAATTCAAATGAAGTGGATATAAGCAATCATAGGCAACCGTGTTGCATTCAACAATGAGAAAACCCCACACCGTATAGTCGGCTATAAAAGGCCCCGACATGAAAAATATGAAACACTTTGATTGAAAAAATAATTTGTGTTCAGTCTCGATTAGTTATCATAATTATTCTAGGCATGGTCAATATATAAATAGCACATAGCTAAGAGGGTGATAGAGCAGATTGTTACCCCGAGAAAACATTGTCAACTGAGGCGAAGTCGAGGTTGACATTGCTTTTTCTAGGGATACCAATCTGCTCTATCACCCTCTCAGCTATGTGATATTTAATTTATTATACTGAATGTTCTATCATTATTGTCTTTTACTGTTAAATTTTAAAATTGAAAGTATTTAACAATGACGTCACGTACATAACATCTTAACAGTTATTAGAAAAACAACAAATGTGAAGCAAGACGTTTTTTTTTTATTTTGACAGTCTATTAAAAAGTTCTTCTGAGGCCAAAACGAAGACCTTAAGCATTGTTTAATTCAATTCTTTGTCCTTTAAATTATCGATTTCTGATTGGTCTACACTTGAGGGTGACATTCAAAAACATTGTCTCCCGCTGAGCCATGGGATAGAATAAATTATCTCCCTCGTATTGTCCAATCAAAATCTGGCATTTTGACGTGAAGTATAATAATCTAGTTTAACTTCTCCCTAAGTTAGGAACCCTGTCATTAGTCGTATATCATGTCGTAATGTTTTTTTGTTATTTGGAGAACTGAGGTTTAGTTTCAGTTACTTTATTCAATTATTATAAAGACTTAAAGATTTATAGCGTGTGCTTATAATATAGAAACCTGTCTACTCATGCTACTGTAGATGCAATTTCCGTGGATGGGACAATCATTGTTCCTCGTGAATATGTGATTTCGTGGTTTGCAAAAGACTACAAGCAAACCTATAAAATATTTGTATTTTGTTAAACATGTCAATAACTATTCCCATGACAACAAAGAAAATAGTATCATGAGAATAATATTACATCCTCAGTATTGTTAAATACTTATATAGTTTTATTCTTGGATGTCGTTGTGTTGATGTCTCATTGGCAATCTAACCATTACCGAAATCCGTGTATTGATTTTGTGTGAAAAATATTCTTATACTTACATCCACTGTGAATTTTAAACGTTGTTGGCCTTTTGGTTCTGTTAAAGATTATCTTTGAACAAAACCAGTTGTCCTCTCCTTTTAATCTACATAGGAAGAGAAATCTTGAATATAATGACATGCAACACCAATTTTACATTTACAGGTCTATATCGGGAATACAATAAAACAGGATATAAAACAATACTGGTCTTAGTGTGGCTTGTTTTGGACTTATTGTCTTTGGTAATTTGTTATTTCTTTCTTTTCTTTATGCTAAACTTATTTTTCCTCAGTGAAGCCTAAGGATAAAATATTGTAAAATCCAAGACCTATTACAAACGTCGAAGAGCCCATAAAACATAAAAGGACCGAAAATAATATCACTATTTATTTCAATAAATAGTGATTCCCCTCGAAAAAGCATTGTCAACCTCGCCTTCGCCTCAGTTGACAATGCTTTCTCGGGGTAACAATCTACTCTATCCACCTCTCAGCTATGTGTTATTTAAATATTGACCATGCCTAGAATAATTATGATAAAGTGATATTATTTTCGGTTTTGTCATACATTGGAATCGTATTTTATGAAACACATAGAAACATACACTGTATGTTTTTAATTGCTGTTCAAGCGTTATTTTGTAAAGATATCATGAGCCTTGAGGGCTATTGATATCTTAATTACCTGCTAATGCTTGTCCATTGTGCTTTAACTCAAAAATTAAATAGCTGTGACGAGTTGTCATGAGAACAGTCCTATTTTTTTATTATACCACACCATTATCGTTGAACGAGATTAACCACATGTTTTTCTCATTTAATGTACTTATAAAACCATTAATCAGAAATAAAGATGCAGTAGTAGATTTAAATCATGAAAATATGTTTACTCAAAATCATTAGTACTTGAAAACACTTTTGGTCTGCTGTTTTTCAACTTTCGTAGTATGATTATGATCCAAAAATGATATTTTTTTAACAAAATAAGGCATATTTGTACAACTTATCAAGTATAGATATGTTACTGAACATATTTGGAGGAATATGATTGAAGTTACTCCTCGAATAACGATCATAGTAATTTAAGAATACGTATTTAACTACATAATATTTGAAAATATGATACAAATAGTATAATAAAACTCAGAAACGAAATTACTTCTTTTGAAAACAAATAAACAAAAGAAAACGTTCCGTTCAGATGCCAAAAAAATTAAAACAAACCCCAAAAAATGTGAAAAAAAAGTAAAAAGAAAAAACGGAGAAACGACCTCTTAGCTACAGAGTTTACAAAATATTAGCTTTATATCCGTCTTAACGTCCCGACTATTAACAGTTATACATACTCCGTTTATATATATAAAATGTTTCCATTGTTCACACATGTATAATCTTCATTTTCGAAATTCTTTTATAATTATAAAAAAAGGTAAGCAAAATTGGAATTCATATTAGACTCGGTGAATGAATTATAAACATCTTATTAACCCTTATATAAAATGAAATTGTAAATCAAAAACGTGTTCTTATATACATATACATGTAGTATATGTACCACATATATCAAGATATCAGGCATATAATTTTGTACGCCAGACGCGCGTTTCGTCTACAAAAGACTCATCACTGACGCTCGAATAAAAAACGTTAGATAGCCAAATAAATAAGTTCGACTAAGTTAAAGAGCATTTAGGACATGGAATTCCGATCGGTTTCAAAATAAAGCTAAGGCAATTAATTCCTGGGAGCAAAAACATTTTTTTATTTTCAACAAAATGACACCCGTGAGGTTTTTCCTTGTGGTTAATGTCAGTTTCCACACAATAGACATCAAAAAGAGTTCAAATCCGATTGACGGCCAAAAAAAATTAAAAGTTTATTTCTCTTTTTTTTTATTGTGATATCACCGAATGATATTGAACACCAAGTATGTGCTTTCCATGAACAGCATGACGGATGCAACTAGAAGGATTTGTTCACCTGCAACAAATATATTGCTTCCATGCTTTTTTTCTCAAAAATATGAGGTATTAAAGTATATATACTCTTAGGAATGTAAAATCCAAACATTATCTTGGTCTTTTCCATCGTCTCCATGGAACTATAGTCCCGCTTGCCATGTTATAATTGGAGACCTTTGCATTGTAAACAATGAACAACTTAGAGAAAGTACAGGTTTATAAGCCAATGACCCGAAATATCGAATTCCACAGCCCATCAACAAAAAAATAACTTCTGGTTACTGAGGGATACAGTTGATAAATATGTCCTAAAATAGATAAAGCCAGGTGAACCATTACTGGACACTTGTCTTTATCCTCTTTTTTATGACAAATATTTTGTTGTTCCAACAACAAAGCCTCAAACAATATCCGAATTCTTAAAGAACATAAGAACTTACCCTAAACTTATAATCATATGATTTTAAAGAAAATTCAAAGTATAGTAAACGATAAAAACATAAATGAAATAACAATTTAACATACATGATACTAATTGTAATGCTTTTTTGTTATTTAATGTTTACTTATTCAGGGTTATATCTGGTCTATATACCAGCTTTGATAAGTGTTTGGTATTACTATTAATTCTCACTTCTTCGTACTATAAATATCAAAATTATTTATTTTGTAAAAATATTTCCTTTTCTCCATTTGAACTGTACATGTATACCTAACAACAAAATTATTTTCATTCACCTGTGTTTAAAGTAATTGCAAATGGCTGATATTTTTGTTCAAGCATATTATTTTTCTTAAATTGTTTAGCATTTCACAGCGGTATAACATGTTACTTTAATTATTCTTCCCTTAGTTTATTTATTTTTTATTTACATTGTATCATAGATCAATTTTATTTGTTCAGTGTATGTTCACTGGTGTTAATATGTCTTTTGATTGAGTTAAGCCATTTCAATTGATATTTTATAGTGTGTCTTTCTATGTTGTGATGTTACACTATGGTTTCAGATAAGGGTGAAGGTTTGGTACCATTAAAAACTTTAAAGCCGCTGCAATTGTTCGCACCTGTCCTGAGTCAGGAATCTGATGTTCAGTAGCTGTCGTTTGTTGATGTGGTTCATAAGTGTTTCTCGTTTCTCGTTTTTTATATAGATTAGACCGTTGGTTTTCCCGTTTGAATGGTTTTACACTAGTAATTTTTGGGGCCCTTTATAGCTTGCTGTTCGGTTTGAGCCAAGACATCGTGTTGAAGACCGTACTTTGACCTATAATGGTTTACTTTTATAAATTTTGACTTGGATGGAGAGTTGTCTCATTGGCACTCATACCACATCTTCTTATATCTATATAGAAGTAGCTCCTCACTATCCTACTACCTGTCGATACATTTATTTTGGCATTGCACAAGTCATGTCTTCTCTGACTGTTCATGACGTTAAAATACTAAATCCTGGGATGTGTTTTAGTTGATTTTAGTCTCTGATGCATGATTTTTATCATTAATTGTTTTGGCTTTTAACTAGCTGTCAGTAACTGCGAGTACTCTCAAATCGTACTTTCTTGTTAATTCGACCTGTTGATACTATTTTAAATACTTTTTGTTCTTTTATATTAATATGGATCTTGTCTGTATACCAGCTTTGATTATTTGGAATATCTACTAATTTTCACTTCTTCGTACTACATTTGTATTAACATCAAGATTATTCTCATTTAATCTGTACAGGAAGTTTTATTGTTGATATTTACCCTTATGTATCTAGTGTTAAATTAGGTATTTATATGACAGACCTTTCTTGGTATTCCTAATTATTGGAAGATTTTATATAGACAGAAAAGTATACCTAAAACGACAAAGTTATTTTCATTTACCTGTATATATTATGAAAACCGGTTTTTCAATAGTGATTATTTTCTAAGGGTTTAATATTTCGCGGTAGTGTTTTGCCATGGCTTTATTTGGACTTGTTTGTTTGCTTTTGGCCTTGAATGTTTGTCCCTAATATTTTATTAACTATGTATTTACTTTCAGGTATCACAGATCGAATTTATTCGTTCATAGTGTGTTAATTTACGTTTTGATTGAGTTAAGCCTTCCAATTGATGTTTTATCGTGTGTTTTCTATGTTGTGATGTTATACTATTGTTTCAGAAAAAGGGAGAAGGTTTGGTACCATTAAAACGTTTAATCCCGCTGCAAATGTTTGCACCTGTCCTAAGTCAGGAATCTGATGTACAGTAGTTGTCGTTTGTTTATGTAATTTATACGTGTTTCTCGTTTCTCGTTTTTATATATACTAGACCGCTGGTTTTACCGTTTGAATGGTTTTACACTAGTACTTTTGGGGCCCTTTATAGCTTGTTGTTCGGTGTGAGCCAAGGCTCCGTGTTGAAGGCCGTACATTGACCTATAATGGTTTACTTTTATAAATTGGTATTTGGATGGAGAGGTGTCTCATTGGCACTCACACCACATCTTCTTATATCTATATATGATACACGATCCTAAACAATACACATGTCTATCGATCATTTTTAAAATGCTTAAAAACGTTTTGACTGAAAGAGGGATCTGTAAATAATATATAAATACATTACAATGTACTAACAACCAACAACCACTGACGAAGCTACTACCTTCGAAAGACATATTAACAGGTTTAAGTGAAGATCAAATGAATAGCATTTACACTAAAATGCCTCCATTTATGTATTATATTTATTAATGCTGAGTTTACTCTGTCTTAAATCTAAGAATTTTAATGCACGGTATTGGAGTAATCCAAATAATTTTATTTTTTTTAAATTAGCAAGTTACAATTACACAAAATATTTTGCTATTTCTGCGGGTTGTAACTTAAAGTGGCGACCCATTCTCTTTGACATCTATGTCATCATTATCTCGTTTGCTTTTTTAATGTTTTTGATTCGAGCGTTACAGATGAGTCTTTTGTAGCCGGATCGCACGTCTGAAGTACACAATTATTAACCGATTATCTGTGGTGAGTTTTGTTTTGTAATCTGCCCACCCACCCCAGTTGTTCATTGAAGTGATAGTCAACTATTTGATTTCCCTTTTACACTTGTTATCAATTTGTTTGAAGTTTGTCGTTCAGACTTTATAAACTCCTACATTAAAGTATGTTTTGCTTTCATTATTGTTTAGTTCAAATTGCACACGACCATAGTATTTACCTTAACACTAGAAATCCATCTAATATCTGATAGCACTCAGTTGTTTTACCAAATGACCACTTGATTGTTCTTCCATCCATCGAAACCTTTGCATATAACGATGGTTTTGATTTCCCAAATTCCCATAAATCGAATGTTCTTCCTCTCCATGGACATGGAAACTGACAACTGGGCGTTTTATCTGATAGAGGACGTACAATACAAAAAGAGTAACATGTTGTAGATTATTTAAATTATGTAGAAAAAAATAGAAAAAATTTTGAACATGCACCCATTGAATATTTTGTGTTAAATACATTTTTTATGGAATAATAGGAATTTTCATTTATTTGGTAATCATAATGATTATATAGAATATCAAAATTGAGGTAATATATATATATATATTAATATCTTTTTATTTATTCCATGTTATTGTGTATATCATTGTATTGACAAAGGTTTATCAGAACAAAAAGATATACCATAGTGCCGGTACAATTTTTGTTTAAAAGCTGCACCAATACACGTCTCTGATTTTTCAATCAATTTTCGATTGTGTTACAAACAGCTATATTCATTTGATATTAAACAAAACAAAAAGGTATTGTAACTTATAGAAATTACCTCTATCATAATAGTGAGCTTCCAACACAACGAAAACGAATAACAATACCACTGAAATTTTCATTTTCTATTTTCATGTATTTCTTACAACTATTCTCATTTAACAACATCTGATGCAGTGGATGACAATGGGTTCAATTAATGAAAATATCGTTTTATACCTCATTGTATATTAGCAAATCAAACCATTTATTGTTTGTTTTCCTCTAATGTCCCTCTTTCTTAATTTTTAAAACAACATTTACAGATGTTACTTGGAATACAATTTGTCGATAAAGTGTTATTTTCTAGAAAAATAATTTGATATTATACTCAACGTAGCCATACCAATAATATGAAAAAAAAATACCTGTTAAATCAAGTAAAACAAAAGATCCGCCATCACGGACACTACTCAATCCATTAATACTTTTAATGTTGACCATTTGATCCTCCAGACGGGGTCACCGTCTGGCCTTCCAGCAAACCTCATAGCATATAGCAGTCATAAAAACCACGATGAGTGAATAGAAAATAAGACAGCAACCAATGCAAACTACAGAATTACAGGCTCCTGACTTAGGACAGGCAAATAAAGAACGTATTTGAAAACTAAACTTAACGTTGTCCTAAAGGTCCTAGAAAAAATCATTGCAGATACCAAGGTTATATGTTTGCATGCCAGGTGAGCGTTTTGTTTACATCTGGCTCATCAGTGGCGATCATTTTAAAACTGTTGTAATGTCAAATTAAATACGTAGATTTATTTTGATTATTTTTGTTAATTTGTTGCTGTTTCATGGAACACTTCCTTGTTAACATAACTTTTTTATTGATATGGTCATCAAAACACTAGGGATTTTTTACCCAGGAATAGATTACTTAAGTGGATTTTGCAAAACCTTTCGGAATCGTGAGTCCTCAATGCTCTTCAACGTCGTGCTTTATTTGATCATTTTATATTTGTTGATTCGAGCTTCACTGATGAATCTTTTGAAGACGAAACGCGCGACTGGCATTCAGTATGCTGGTATATATGATGAGTATATCAATGACTAACTCCAAACTCTCCTATATTCATATTTCTAAAAGCGGTTATGCAAGTTTTCATTTTACTCAAATATTTTTCTGTTTGTTCGGTTTCTCTTTGTGTGTTCTTTTCTGTTTAAGCACTGTACTTGCTTTTGCTCAATTTCTAGTCTCGATGTCTATTAATTTGAAACGTCTTTTCTGAGGTTTATGTTAAAAGATATGTGCATCACCAGACACAGAAAAAATTGCATTTGGTTTGGTTCATGCCAATGTATACACAACATTGTCGATTATTGTGACAGTATACAGTTACGTGTCTTCACACCCTCCACATCATGTCGTAAAACCTCTTGATGACCAACAACTTCAACAGCATTTGCGTCAACAGACAGCTGTAGTTGAAACGTTAAAGTCACATCTGGCAAAGCCCACATGTCAAAACCCGTCTCAATCATCATTGTTTACAGTATCCTTTCCTTTCAAAATAAGGTCGTGTGGTTTCCTTATTTCTTCTATAATTTGATAAATGATATACAACTCTCAGATCTATACTGTTATAGTTATATTGATCCAAAAAAGTTCATTAGTAGATAAATGTTTCATTCATCAACTAAAATCCAAGCTATCATTTTGAATTACAGGAGTCTACAATGAAAAGGAATATATCTATATATTACTAATGAGTAACTACCACAAAACCAAATCAAACATAACATACAGCATTCATCCCCACTTAAAGTCAAATAATAGTTCGATACAAAATTTCAGCTAATCGACATATCTATATCTACATGGTTCTCAATTTCACGTGTAGAACGTCTAACACCGTCGGATTGGTGCAGTAGTTTCGCGTTCATCAGACAATCTAAGATGAGCACAAGATGGATTGCTTTCCAAAAGATCTACTTCCCAAACGAGAGGATCATACTTAGTTGCACGCACATGCTTTTTTTTCTACAGGTCAGTGTCCTAATTCATGAGCATTTGAAATTCTCGAAAAGAAAGCAACAGGCCTTCCGCCCTGATTGAGACTTCCGGATACTGCCGAATCCGCGGCATCGGTTTCTACGACAAAAAGAATAGCATCAACAATTGTACTGATGCGTGTTTTCAAGTTCGGACTTGCTTTCGCCGCAATAGAGTCTAACGGAAAAGATGTAGCATTAGCCAAAGGTTTTGTCTGAGAATCGTGCGATCCATTTACTATAAAAAGAAAACATTCCTACGGCTCTTTTTACCAATTTGGTACTGTTGGGAACAGGGAGTTCCCTTAGTGGCTTCATTCGATCAGGGTCAAGTCTGATTGAATTGAATAACCAAGTAGATCCACTGATCCGACCGAATACACACATTTATCATCAATAAATGTCAGCTGATGTTTGTCCGCAACATTAAGAAATCTACGTAAATTTTCAGCATGTTCGTTTTGGTCTATTCCTCTTATTGTGATATAATCGATATACACAAATACTACTTCTAATTTGTTTTCAGCATCAAGATGGTCAATGGCCCTTTGAAAACAAGCAACTCCATTCGTAACGCCAAATGAGACTCGTCTAAGTTGGTACAAACGGTCATTGCTTCAAAAGCCGTATGCTTCTTTTCATGTTCTCGTAACGGGATTTGATAATAGGCGCTACGTAAATCAAGTGTACTTTAAACCTTATATCTGGCGATGTCTGAAACCATCTGAATAATGTTAGAAACGAATAAGCATCAAGTTCAGTATATCTGTTTATAGTTTGAGAATAACGATTACTAGTCTTTTCTTGTTCCTTTCATTTGAAGTTTCTAAATCTTGAGCTCTCCATGGTGACGAACTAGGCTCATTATACCCTCGGTTAGCAATCTAGATCTTTTCTATGAATGCTATCGACTGCACTGTACGCCCTTGATTTTGTAGCAATAGGTCGACTTTCACTTGTCAAGTTGGAAAAAAATTCCGGGGATCAACAGTTCAAGCAGCTGGACCACAAACTGTATTTGAGTTATTAATTTCTACGGCTGGTCTGCTTCTACTGAAACTTATTTTGATATTTTCGTGTATTTTCATGAAGTCCTGTCCCAAGATAATGTCAAGCAGAATTTGTTGAGGAGAGACAGCTGCATATTCGGATAGAAATGTCCATCAATGTTTTAGTTTACATTGCAAATTTCTATTACAGGACTACTGAGAACACTGGATGTCATCGATACACTTCCAGTAGCGTTTTTATAGTTACTGGCATAAATTGAGCAAATTGTCTGACAATGAAACTTTCGGAAATGACAACTGGCATCCTTTGCCGGACAAAAACGTCTTGCATGAGCATCATTCCCACAAAAGAACAAAAGTGTTTACTTCACGGTCGTTGTGCAGCAGCTACGGTAATCTTGCCTTCTTCATTGACTGACTGTTGATTTGTTGTACTATTTGAAACAATTTCGTCTGATGTTTGTCCAAGCGCGGCCGTTGCAGAATATGGCTAAACAAATCCTTCAATACTGCGTTGAGCTAGATCATATGTCCGTGCCTGATCGAACATTGTCTTCCAAGCAAGAGTTTTATTTTCCAACAAACGCTGTCGAACAATTTGTGAGCATAATCCATTTATAAAAGCGTCCCTTATGTATTCTTTCTTGAATTTATCGGCCGTTACTGGTTGAAAATTACAATCCTTTGCCAATATCTTTAGCTCTTTTAGAAACTGGTCGAGTGTCTCATCAGACTGTTGTCTGTGTGTTATCAGCAAGTGGCTAGCCAATGCTTCGTTTTTCGGTCGAACATACACAAATTTTAACAATGTTATAGCAGTATTATAATTATCACATTCACCAATATATTCATATACACGCGGAGAAACGAAATTGATCAACATAACCAATTTGTCTCGAGCGTCTTCTCCGGCAGACGTTTAAAGGTTGTTAAAGTTTGTTTACAGTGAAATCATTATTTTGCTGCTGTAGGTGAATCAGGATTGGCATTCAGTCGTTCAGGTCTGAGGTATTTATGAATGATGATTTTAGTTGATGAAACTGTAATGCAAGTATATACAAAATAGTTCATATGTAGATACATGCTTTATGCATCAACTAAAATCCAAGCTATCATTTGTGATTACAGGAGTCTACAAAAAAAAGGGAAGGAAATTGTTACAATGTCTATTAGTAATGACTAACTTCCACAAAACCAATTTAAACATAATATAGAACATGTACTTTTTAGTATTTTTCGTTATTATTTTGTTCATAAATCAGGCTTTAGTTTTCTCGTTTGAATTGTTTTACATTTGTCATTTCGGGGTTTTTGATAACTTGCTATGCAGTTTAGGTTTTGCTCATTATTGAAGGCCGTGCAGTTACTTGCAATTGTTGCTAACTGGCTCAATGACCTCTATCCAACAATTCTTTTTCCTTCTTCTTTGAGGTCTATATAGAAAGTAACCTCATTTACATACATGTTACTATAATTTGCATTTGCGGATGCGTTTGTAAAGTAATTTCTTGCTGCGATGTGACTTATTGATCAGTAGGAGCATTTTATCTCATTTGTTTTATGTTTGTAATTAGTAATTTGTAACTTGACAATATTGAACCTGACTTGCAACTCGAAGCACATATATACTAGTCAACAAAAGTAACGATACACAAGTTTGAACTCCAATTTATCATAAAATATAATGAATAGGAAAAACTGTTAAATTATCCAATGAAAAACATTCATTTGCAAAGCAAATGCATATGATTAAAAGAATCTGACCAAATTGGAAAGTGAGAAAATACCGTGTTATTGAACACAGGGGTCAAATTTATTTTGCGGAAATTGATGACAAAAGTCGGCACTTAATTTCGAAGATGAGAACTAAGTATTCAAATATCTGCAAAGGCATTCAAAATTTTAAGCAGACCATGTTTACGTTTAACGTTTTAAGTTCTAATATCGATTTTGGAATTTTTGGGTGAAATACCATTTTTGAAGAAAATAACAGTCTGTAAATATTAGACCAATTGGGCAATTATTTACCTTGGTACAGTGTATCCAATTTCATTATATATGAAAAATACATTGCCTTGTATCGTTTCTTTAGTTGACTAGAATATATGAGAATAAATTAATTTGGATAGTAGTAGAAACATTCAGTTCCACATATAGTGAAACTTGAAACTGATTAATTGATATTCAAATAAGCAGCAGAAAAAACTTCTACCTTTAGTGAGCGAAGTGAACTCAAGATCGTAATAATGAAAGGAGATAGGAACAGTGTCACATAAAATAGTATTAGAAATTACTGTCTGGAGTTTGTTTTTTTAATTTTCTTTTTTTTTTTTTACATTGTTTTTTCATTTTTTAACAATTGTTAATGTATACGAATTCAAATATATAAATAATACAAACGGTACCAATATTACTTCAGTGATGCTTGACGCCAAACTATATTTGGAAATCCAAAACCAACTACAAACGGTCAAAAGCTGATAAAACATAAAAGATTATAACGTAAGCCGGGCAAGGATTCGGAGCTATGCATGAGGGAGATGCATTCTTTAATTTGAAATGATTTTTAAATTTTATTACATCAAATTAAGCCATTATACCATATTTGCATTGAGCTGATGATTAAGTGGTGATGTACTGTTAGTTTCATTTGTTATGGTGTTCTACATTGATTTACATGTAGCATCTTTCCCGTCAACAAGAAATAACTTAATACCATATAATTTTTACTATATGCGTATACTAGTAGTTTTCATCACTTTAAAGATATGAAACATTACAATGAAGAACAAACAATTAGATAAACGAACAATTCAACTGTTAAACCTACATTTGAATAATTGAACATACTTTGTTATTTAAGATTATACTAGAGATTATTGACGTCTTAACTAGGTAAAATCTTTTCTGATATATTCGAGACAGTCTTCTTTGAAATGACGGAGATAACCAGCTACTTCCGGTTTCAAAGGTCACTTCAAGTGTCAACCGATAGCTTACCTTTTATTGATCCGAAGAAAATATATGGTTTCTTTGTATTTCCCTTTGAAATAAGGAAACACTGGCTACACCCGGAATACAAATGCCACTACTGGTGTCTTATGACAGCTAATTTAAAAAATGCATACTTTGTATCGAATTTTTATTTAATTTGCTATTTCCGGTTACAAATGTTAATTCTCGTTCATATGATAGGTTACTTAATACTGATTCTACAAAATATGAGGCTTCGATGTACTTTAACATTAGATAAATTAAAGATGGCTATTTCAGTATACACAAATATCACTTCCGGATGAACTTTTCAAGATTATATGTCTTTCAACCTAACATATTCGATCTATGGCTTTATCGTGTAACAGTATAAAGTGGGAGCAAAGGTTCTATAGTTTTGTATTATAGGGGTTCGTGATGTTCTTGCTTTAGTTTTTAAAGTTGTTCTTTGCGCCTTTTTATTTTTTTGAATGAATGCGATGTTTAAACCGGTAACAGTCTTGTCTCTCCTTCGTCAAGAGAAAAGTTGTTTCTATTTCTAACTTTCACACTCGGTTTATTTTCCAGGGTTAGAAAATTCACATAACCGATGGTTTGTAAATTTTGGTGATTATTTAAGGTGAAATAAAGAGTCAATTACAAATTCGCTATTGCGTGGTGCTTTATCACATTGTCTTCATATAACGTATCAACATCTTTTATAGGAGTTACACGACGGGTGTCATGGGTGGCGCTCACCCTTCCAGAGCATATGAGATCAGCCCCGTTTTTTGGTGGGGTTCGTGTTTCTCCGTCTTTTGCTTTCTATGTTGTGTTTTGCATACTATTCTTTAAGTTTATGTCCTTTTTCTTTTGCCATAGCGTTGTCAGTTTCTTTTCGACTTATGATTTTGGATGTCTTTATGGTATCTTGCCTCTCTTTTAAAATCTAAAACGTCCAATAGACCTTGACAGCAATTTCAAGGTCAAAGAGCAAGGATCTAAAATATTAAGATCCCAGGTTTGAAATATACCAAATAGCTTATGTTCAATATCTAAGGAAAACTCCTATAACAAGTCACAAGACCACTTTGGCGTTGCGTCAATTCTTAACTGATAATTGCACTAGAAATGTCTATAACTTTTAAGGTTTAGGAGAAGTTGTGATAACAGGAAAAGCTCAAAATAAAGAACTAAACTTTTTGCTTTTTTGCCAAAAGACCTCATATCAAAAGGCGGAAAGACTTAATTAGCTGAAAAAATGTCACTTTGCTGGTTGTAAATCTTACCAAAAAACAATTTTTCGACGCTCTACACTATCTTACATTTTTGTATCTCCCAGAAGTTTTCTAATTTGATTAAATGGTCCTTTGCAAAATCTGATTGCAGATTTTTTTCTGCAACTCATTTAAAGTTTTTCTTATCTAATGAAAAAGGTAAACATGCAAAATCCACTAACTGGAACTGTGATGAGATGATTAAAGCTATAATTTTTTTCCTAGGCAACATTTATAAAAATAAGAAGATGTGGTATGAGTGCCAATGAAACAACTCTCTATCCAAGTTACAATGTGTAAAAAGTAAACAATTATAGGTCAACGATAGATCCGTCCATTGGATCACCAGTCGAGGGAAGAACAAAAATTTGCTTCCGCAAATTTGCAGATTTAACATTGTTGTGCTGATATTTAGAGTAATTATGAATATAATATGTGTTTTCAGCCGTGTATCACCTCCACTGGTGATCCAATGGATGGATCTATCGTAGAGTTGTCACTTGTTTAGACGTACTTATCAAATAATTATTTCTGTGACTGCATCTTACGATCCTAAATTATCTATCGTAAAGGATCGTAATAATGGATGAGCGTTGGTTTGTAAAAGATAATTCATCAACGATACCAGGCTCATAATTTCGTACGCCAGACGCGCATTTCGTCTACAAATGACTCATCACCGACGCTTGAATCACAAAGTAAGGTCAAATCAAGTACGAAGTTGAAGAGCATTGAGAACCCAAACTTTCGAACGGTTTTGACAAATACAGCTATGGTTATTTATTCTTTGGGTAGAAAATCCATGGTATTTCGAACAATTCAAAGTTTTGTACCCGGACGAGAATGGTATAATTCAAACGATTCAACGCTTACCCATTATGTCTTTTATTTAAACTATCGTTGTGGTGTATTTTCAGTTCTTTCATAATAATAATTACACACTATTGTTTGTGAGTTTCAAAATGTCCCTTAGTATATGCAAGAAAATTACAATCCTTCCATTTATGGATAGGTCTTTGCAATGAAGGGACTTTCTTATAACAAGGGTAAATTTTGATAAACTGTGTTATTCACGTTTAATGACACAACAAATACGACGAAATGGTAAGAATTGATTAAGTTTCCTTATTTTGAGTATGAATGTTGATTATGTATCTTTAAGTGAGGAAGTATCTTTTTGTGAATTTAAATTTAAAATCAATAAATTTGAAATTACAGTTACAGCTAAATTTAATTCCACCGCCAATAAATGATCCCAGCTCTGTACAAATGTACATCAAATACTATTTCATTAAGTGAGGTAACTAACTAAAATTTAAATGTGTAATTGGGCATGTTTGGTTATATACTATGTATGAACTGATGGAACAGGATGAAGAAAATTAACTCTTCTTATGAAAAGGAAACAAAATAAACAGTTTGTTTGCGTCAGTAACCATATTTATAAAAAGTTATAATCGTACTTTTTTTTAAATTATTTGTTAAACGATAATTTCATTTCAATTTTGGGAAAACGATTTTTTTTGCATTTTTTGTATATACGACAAAATCATCGAAAAACATTTAATTTGTTTTCTATATTGAACCGATTATAAGCTTAATATTTTGTTTCGTTTAGTTGCTTCTACTTGATCGTGTACCAAAATGTCCTACTAAAGATTCGGTAACATGTCGAAAAATTATAAACTTTGCAGTCAAAGGTCGGTAATATTACAATAGTCTACTTAATGTGCATTCTGAAAACGAGATTTCCTCAATATTTAATTACAAAATATTAGATTTCAGAAGTGTTTGGTTTCTCTATACTCTATTCTTTATCTAAGTAAAAAATGACAATGACGATGAGAATAACATACACAAGCGAAGCGGATACTAGGATGTAATATCTGGAATAAAAAGTACCGAATTTATATCTTCGATGCGCAATTCTGCGTAATCTTTTAGTGTGAACTCTCAGAAGTATAATTGATAGGAAAATCAAGAGTATACATATATGTAAACATGGGAGCTACATTTTCAAACAGGGATAAGAACCTGATGACAATCTACTAGCATAAGGGACATGCTAGTTTATATAAATAAGAAGATGTGGTATGAGTGCCAATGAGACAACTCTCCATTCAAGTCACAATGTACAAAAAGTAAACAATTATAGGTCAAAGTATAGTCAGTTTTATTTCGCAAAATATTAGATTTCAGAAGTGTTTGGTTTCTCTATACTCTATTCTTTATCTAAGTAAAAAATGACAATGACGATGAGAATAACATACACAAGCGAAGCGGATACTAGGATATAATATCTTGAATAAAAAGTACCAAATTTATATCTTTGATGCGCAATTCTGCGTAATCTTTAAGTGTGAACTCTCAGAAGTATAAATGATAGGAAAATCAAGAGTATACATATATGTAAACATGGGAGCTACATTTTCAAACAGGGATAAGAACCTGATGACAATCTACTAGCATAAGGGACATGCTAGTTTATATAAATAAGAAGATGTGGTATGAGTGCCAATGAGATAACTCTCCATCCAAGTCACAATGTACAAAAAGTACACAATTATAGGTCAAAGTATAGTCAGTTTTATTTCGCAACTTTATTAATGAAAAAACATTTAAATGATTACAGCTAAGATCTTAACAGTAAAGAACAAAACAAATCCTTAATATATAGAATATTAAAACAGAAATCAAACAAGCCAAATATCCAAAAGACTTCTAAAGGTCAAAATACGATCTTCAACAGGAAACAAGTGTCTAAACAACTTTCAAAGCTACATAATCCACAATATCTGCAAGGTTTATATATAATACATTAAGATATAACAATAGACAACTGACAGGCATACCAAAGTCTTAAAATGGGTACAAATGGAGAACATGTATTTTCAAAACTATATTCATCAATTCTTTCATTCCAAAACAAATACTTTAATATTTATGGTACCTATTATGTTGAGCAGTATCACACTATAAAAGTAAGGCAACATAAATGTTATAATTACCTATTTTGTCACATAAATACAAACCATCCAGAACTACTGACTTTAGTGACAGTTCATTATCCAACTATAATGATTTCAAATTGCCAATATGGTCAGTTTAGGAAAGTGCGGACAAATAATTGTGTTATATGAGTCAGTCTGAGGTATAAAACTACATATATTTTCCATATTTGTTTATGATTCAATATTTTGAATAAAAGACCTCATGCTGGCACTATAAATTGATGCGAACCAAATTTTTTAGTCATTGTATTCCAATATTGCTGTCATTTGTATTATACAACTCATCCTGATATCAAAATATAACTGATTTATTATACCGCTATAAAAATTTTCATAATAAAGTCCAAATTTGGTCAATTTTGGTTGACGTGGACAAATAATTTTGTTATACGAGTCAGTCTGAGGTATGAAAACTACTGATATTTGTTAACGATTCAATAATTTTGAATAAAAAGAGGAGATGCTGGCACTATAAATTGATGCAAACCAAATTTTTTAGTCATTGTATTCAAATATTGCTGTCATTTGTATTATACAACCCATCCTGATATCAAAATATAACTGATTTACTATGCCGCTATAAAAATTTTCATAATAAAATCCAAATTTGGTCAATTTTGGTTGACTCAGACAAATAATTTTGTTATACGAGTCAGTTTGAGGTATGAAAACTACTGATATTTGTTTACAATTCAATATTTTGAATAACAGGAGGACATGCTGGCACTATAAATTGATGAGAACCAAAATTTTTAGTTATTTTTTTCCAATATTGCTGTCATTTGTATTATACAATCCATCCTGATATAAAAATATAACTGATTTACTATTGCGCTATACAAATTTTCATAATAAAGTGCAAATTTGGTCAATTTTGTTATACAAGTCATTCTGAGGTATGAAAACTACTGATATTTATTTACAATTAAATATTTTGAATAACAAGGGACATGCTGGCACTATAAATTGATGCGAACCAATTTTCTTAGTCATTGTATTCCAATATTGCTGTCAGTTGTATTATACAACCCATCCTGATATAAAATTATAACTGATTTACTATTGCGCTATAAAAATTTTCATAATAAAGTCCAAATTTGGTCAATTTTGGTTGACACGGACAAATAATTTTGTTATACGAGTCAGTCTGAGGTATGAAAACTACTGATATTTGTTTAGGATTCAATATTTTGAATAACAAGAGGACATGCTGGCACTATAAATTGATGCAACCAAATTTTTAGTCATTGTATTCAATATTGATATCAGTTGTATTATACAATCCATCCTGATATCAAAATATAACTGATTTACTATTGCGCTATAAAAAATTTCATAATAAAGTGCAAATTTGGTCAATTTTAATTGACGCGGACAAATAATTTTGTTATACCAGTCAGTCTGAGGTATGAAAACTACTGATATTTATTTACAATTAAATATTTTCAATAAAAGATGACATGCTGGCACTATAAATTGATGTAAACCAAATTTTTAGTCATTGTATTCAAATATTGCTGTCAGTTGTATTATACAACCCATCCTGATATCAAAATATAAATGATTTACTATGCCGCTATAAAATTTTTCATAATAAAGTCCAAATTTGGTCAATTTTGGTTGACACGGACAAATAATTTTGTTATATGAGTCAGTCTGAGGTATGAAAACTACTGATATTTGTTAATGATTAAATATTTTGAATAAAAGAGGACATGCTG
The DNA here is from genome assembly GCA_017311375.1 of Mytilus coruscus. Classification (NCBI taxonomy): domain Eukaryota; kingdom Metazoa; phylum Mollusca; class Bivalvia; order Mytilida; family Mytilidae; genus Mytilus; species Mytilus coruscus. Next base: position 6,737,864 of record CM029598.1, on the reverse strand, counting down.
GCACTATAAATTGATGCAAACCAAATTTTTAGTCATTGTATTCCAATATTGCTGTCATTTGTATTATACAACCCATCCTGATATCAAAATATAACTGATTTATTATATTGCTATCAAAATTTTCATAATAAAGTCCAAATTTGGTCAATTTTGGTTGACGCGACAAATAATTTTGTTATACGAGTCAGTCTGAGGTATGAAAACTACTGATATTTGTTAAAGATTCAATAATTTTGAATAAAAGAGAAATGCTGCCACTATGAATTGATGCAAACCAAATTTTTAGTCATTGTATTCCAATATTGCTGTCATTTGTATTATACAACCCATCCTGATATAAAATATAACTGATTTACTATTGCGCTATAAAATTTTCATAATAAAATGCAAATTTGGTCAATTTTGGTTGAATCAGACAAATAATTTTGTTATACAAGTCAGTCTGAGGTATGAAAACTACTGATATTTGTTAACAATTAAATATTTTGAATAAAAGAGGACATGCTGGCACTATAAATTGATGCAAACCAAATTTTTAGTCATTGTATTCCAATATTGCTGTCAGTTGTATTATACAACCCATCCTGATATCAAAATATAAATGATTTACTATGCCACTATAAAAATTTTCATAATAAAGTCCAAATTTGGTCAATTTTGGTTGACGGACAAATCATTTTGTTATACAAGTCAGTCTGAGGTATGAAAACTACTGATATTTGTTAACGATTCAATATTTTGAATAAAAGAGAAATGCTGGCACTATAACTTGATGCGAACCAAATTTTTTAGTTATTTTTTTCCAATATTGCTGTCATTTGTATTCTACAATCCATCCTGATATAAAAATATAACTGATTTACTATTGCGCTTTAAAAAATTTCATAATAAAGTGCAAATTTGGTCAATTTTAATTGACGTGGACAAATAATTTTGTAATACAAGTCAGTCTGAGGTATGAAAACTACTGATTTATTTACAATTAAATATTTTGAATAACAAGAGGACATGCTGGCACTATAAATTGATGCGAACCAAATTTTTAGTCATTGTATTCCAATATTGCTGTCAGTTGTATTATACAATCCATCCTGATATCAAAATATAACTGATTTACTATTACACTATAAAAATTTAATAATAAAGTGCAAATTTGGTCAATTTTAATTGCACGGAAAAATAATTTTGTTATACCAGTCAGTCTGAGGTATGAAAACTACTGATATTTATTTACAATTAAATATTTTGAATAAAAGATGACATGCTGTCACTATAAATTGATGCGAACCAAATTTTTAGTCATTGTATTCAAATATTGCTGTCATTTGTATTATACAACCCATCCTGATATCAAAATATAACTGATTAACTATGCCGCTATAAAATGTTCATAATAAAGTCCAAATTTTGTCAATTTTGGTTGACACGGACAAATAATTTTGTTATACGAGTCAGTCTGAGGTATGAAAACTACTGGTATTTATTTACAATGAAATATTTTGAATAAAAGAGGACATGCTGGCACTATAAATTGATGCGAACCAAATTTTTAGTTTTTTTTCCAATATTGCTGTCATTTGTATTATACAATCCATCCTGATGTAAAATATAACTGATTTACTATTGCGCTTTAAAAATTTCATAATAAAGTGCAAATTTGGTCAATTTTAATTGACGGGACAAATATTTTGTTATACAAGTCAGTCTGAGGTATGAAAACTACTAATACTTGTTAACGATTCAATATTTTAAATGAAAAGAGGACATGCTGGCACTATAAATTGATGGAAACCAAATTTTTTAGTCATTGTATTCCAATATTGCTGTCAGTTGTATTATACAACCCATCCTGATATCAAAATATAACTGATTTACTATGCCACTATAAAAAATTTCATAATAAAGTCCAAATTTGGTCAATTTTGGTTGACACGGACAAATAATTTTGTTATACAAGTCAGTCTGAGGTATGAAAACTACTGATATTTGTTAACGATTCAATATTTTGAATAAAAAGAGGAAAAGCTGGCACTATAAATTGATGCGAACCAAATTTTTTAGTCATTGTATTCCTATATTGCTGTCATTTGTATTATACAACCCATCCTGATATCAAAATATAAATGATTTACTATGCCGCTATAAATTTTTTCATAATAAGTCCAAATTTGGTCAATTTTGGTTGATGCAGACAAATAATTTTGTTATACAAGTCAGTCTGAGGTATGAAAACTACTGATAGTTGTTTAGGATTAAATATTTTGAATAACAAGAGCACATTCTGGCACTATAAATTGATGCAAACCAAAATTTTTAGTTATTTTTTTCCAATATTTCTATCAGTTGTATTATACAACCCATCCTGATATCAAAATATAACTGATTTACTATGCCGCTATAAAATTTTTCATAATAAAGTGCAAATTTGGTCAATTTTATTTGACATGGACAAATAATTTTGTTATACGAGTCAGTCTGAGGTATGAAAACTACTGATATTTGTTAATGATTAAATATTTTGAATGAAAAGAGCAGATGCTGGCACTATAAATTGATACTACTGATATTTGTTAACGATTCAATATTTTAAATGAAAAGAGGACATGCTGGCACTATAAATTGATGCAAACCAAATTTTTTAGTCATTGTATTCCAATATTGCTGTAAGTTGTATTATACAACCCATCCTGATATCAAAATATAACTGATTTACTATGCCACTATAAAAATTTTCATAATAAAGTCCAAATTTGGTCAATTTTGGTTGACGCGGACAAATAATTTTGTTATACAAGTCAGTCTGAGGTATGAAAACTACTGATATTTGTTAACGATTCAATATTTTGAATAAAAAGAGGAAATGCTGGCACTATAAATTGATGCGAACCAAATTTTTTAGTCATTGTATTCCTATATTGCTGTCATTTGTATTATACAACCCATCCTGATATCAAAATATAAATGATTTTCTATGCCGCTATAAAAATTTTCATAATAAGTGCAAATTTGGTCAATTTTGGTTGACGCAGACAAATAATTTTGTTATACAAGTCAGTCTGAGGTATGAAAACTACTGATAGTTGTTTAGGATTAAATATTTTGAATAACAAGAGCACATTCTGGCACTATAAATTGATGCAAACCAAAATTTTTAGTCATTGTATTCCAATATTTCTATCAGTTGTATTATACAACCCATTCTGATATCAAAATATAACTGATTTACTATGCCGCTATAAAATTTTTCATAATAAAGTGCAAATTTGGTCAATTTTATTTGACGCGGACAAATAATTTTGTTATACGAGTCAGTCTGAGGTATGAAAACTACTGATATTTGTTAATGATTAAATATTTTGAATAAAAAGAGCAGATGCTGGCACTATAAATTGATACCAAAATTTTTAGTCATTGTTTTCCAATATTGCTGTCATTTGTATTATACAGTCCCTCCTGATCTATAAATATGACTAAATTTATAAATTATATAACTGTGATTTACTGTGCGGCTATATAGATTTACTTGGTGAACGAAATATGGTCAGTTTTGGTTAATGAGGTCAAATAATTTTATTATACGAGTCATCCTGAGTAAGACAGTCTGAGATGTGAAACTGCTGGATTTTGGTGATAATTTAATTATTTGATTAAAAAAGACATGCTTGAACTCTTTATTTGTACAGAAAAGAAATTTACTATGATTAATTTCAATTAATTCAAGAGGTGTAATAACATTATTGATTAACTGTAATCGTCAATATGTCAATCGAAAATGAACAGTTGATCATTTAATTATGCTGTACTTTATAGTTGTTCTAACCACTTGTTTCTGACGAGATATAAAAGTAAACGAATATGTTTAATGACTGTTGATGTTTTCCCTGTCGAGCCTCCTTTTACCGATTTGTTCGAAGTTTGTGGTTCCTTTTTAATTAGTGTGATGGTGTGTATATGTATGCTTACATGTATGATGGTCAATAAAAAACTATATTTACATCAAAAATAGAAATCCATCAATGATCTGATAACAGTCGTCTGTTTTTCCTGCTTTTCCCATTCCTAGCAATCGTTCCATCAAAGGCTATGGTTGAATTGTCCGTTTCATAAAAATCGAAAGTTTTCCTCTTCAGAGACCTTTTACCTGGAATAGGGAGAATAGGCAGTGCATTATGTAAATATGTAAATGCGTTGCACAGACTTTTTGAATATTATACTTAGTAAATAATCTCCATATTACTTTGAAGTGTATATTCGGCACATTCTTTCTCAAATAAATGCATCAATAGTTGATGTTTTAAAATCGAAAAAAGAGAAAGGAGGCGGTCATATATAAAAGTAACGTCATTACCCTTACGCTTATTGTAAGCTGCCAATACAACACAGAGATGTCCAATATCAAATATTTCGTCCATTTTCAGGACGTTTGTCTGTTTGCCCTTTTTCGTTTTTTGCCATGGCATTGTAAGTTTGTTTTCGATTTATAAATTTGAATCCTGCCACATTTTGTATGTGCCTGTCCTAAGTCATGAGCCTTTAATTTAGTGGTTAAAACGTTTATTGTCGACTCCATGACATTAGAAATGTGCATTGCATTGTTTTCTTTTCGATATCGTTTTAATGTATGTAGGCAACAATAAGTAAAACACTTTTTGTTAATAATAGTAAGCAATAGTTTAATGAGATTCACATCAAATGTAAATTGAAGTCGAATTGGATATGCAATCTTTCTTGAATCTGAAAAAGAGAAGGGAATTTTAAAAACAAACAAATTTTCTTTATCAAATAATATTTTCTATTTTAATTTACTTACGATTTCTTAACAGTTTTCCAAGTCGCGTCTAGTGCAAACATAAAAATAGGTAACTAAGCATAATTATGTTCTGTCAGTTTCTTGTACTAAAAATATAGCTAAGCAATATTTTCTACGCTGGAGATTTTGGTCTTATTTCAACTCGAATTCATCCCTTGGTTTTGAGTTTGTGTCACTAAATCTGTGAAATGTTTTATTTTTGTCTCATCTTATATTATTATATAAGTATATTTGCTCATCATGTAATAATCTTTGCACATCATATAATTTTATAATTAGAGATGTGGTATGATTGCCAATGAAACAACTCTCCACAAGAGTCCAAATGACACAGAAATTAACAACTATAGGTCACCGTATGGCCTTCAACAATGAATTAAACTCATACCGCATACATGTAGTCAGCTATAAACATGATAAAAGGCCCCGATATGACAAATGTAAAACAATTCAAACAAGAAAATACATTTGCACATCATGCAAGTATATTTGCACATCATATAAGTATATTTGCATCATATAAGTATATTTGCACATCATATAATTATATGTGCACATCATATAAGGATGTTTGCACATCATATAGGGATATTGGCGCATCATATAATGTCAACAACTGGACACCATATAAAGGTTTTACACATCATATAATGACAAGTGCACATCATATAAAGGTAAATGAAAATCATATAATATAATGGTCATAATAAGACAATTTTGGCGTTTCATACTGGATTCAGCTGTAAACTATCATTCACAATACCAGTTGTAAATCAGCCAATCAAAACTTTGATTCTTGTTTTCCTCTGAGGTCCCTCTTCCTTGCACTATAAGAGTAACATCTTATGTTGTTATGCATAAAGAGCAAATTTATACAATAAAAAAAGTACTACAAATAGAATTTACAGATGTTGCTTGGTATAGAGAGTTTGTCCATAGAATGTTATTTTATATATAGTACTTAAAACATACAGTTAATGTAGCTAGTACATGTAAAATAGATGGTAAATATTTATATCAGTTAGCACTGAAATTAATATATAATTAGATATATATCAGGCGGTTATTAACTAAGAATAAAACTTAAACACGATAATGCACGCGTCTCATGAAGCAGGTTGTTTGTCGAAATATTGGGTGAATTTATAACACATAACAACTATTCATATAACACTCATTAGCGTGTTAAAGCTACATTCAGGAATTCATATGAAAAAATAGAGATTATGAACATTAAAAGACAATCAAAACATTTAAAACGAAATTTAACATCTTCAAAAATTTACCTTAGTGCAATTTTGAATACTGTTCAAAAATGTACCGATAAACGATGTATGACCTGTCACAATTTAATTTAAGAAAATTCAATTTATTTTAAAAATGAAAAGCATTTCACAGTTAAACAAAACATGTCTGGTAATAGAACACACGTCATTCATTCTCTCATATGTTCAAATTGTGAGGAATTCTACTTTTGAGGACAAAATGAAGTGCGGACTACAGTGACTGTTGTTTTCTATTCGTTAGATGTGTTTGAGTTTATAATTTTGCCATTTGATGAAGGAATTGCCGTTTCAAATTTTACTTTTTATCATAGGCAGCAAACCAACCATGAAGATTAAACAATCATTCGGGCTAACGAACATTTCAATCGTTGTTCTAATGAACGATTTAAAATATTCCCATTGTATAATTATGGTCGATAGTCAAAATGATTTTCGCCGTAAGAAGACCCCCAAGGGTGACTGGGGAATAGAAAAATGGTGACTTTATTCCTCTTCCAACCGGCAGTAAAACCCTCGCCAAAGCGGGGCATCCGTTTTGCTGTGCGGGATGTATCAAGTACGCAGTCACGTCCGCTCAGAACGGGGACTCGTTTAGAGAGTGCCACGCTCTTAATACGTTACGAACCCTTGCAACAACTCTTTTAGGGGTCAGTAGGTGGCCTGTTGCAAGGCTAAATTTCTGTCCTTATCCAATATACCTTCATTTTCCAGCTGAAGTCGAAAATTCCCCTACCTATATGCGGAGAGCCTCTATTACAGGACCTACCTATTGTATTCATTGTTAATTTTTTCTCGTCCTGAATATGCATGAAATATTTTCCACTGAACGTTAAGCAACCAACAATCAATCAATACGTAAGAAGAATCAGAATTATTCATAAACATTCTCATCCAGGATATGAGTTTCACAAAATTACCTATGTATATAAGCACTAAGGATTTTCAAATTGCATTATTACATTGTTTTTTAATTGAGACAGTCGAAGGCTGTTTGTTGTGCCGCAATAATAACTTATCAGTATCGTTACTCAAATCTTTAAACTGGATAAGATTTTACTGTTTGCGCAGCGTCATTAATTCTAAATGATCTGGTACTTATTCAATTTGCTGGCTAGACTCCGTATGTACAATAAATTATCTGGTACCTATTTAATTAACTGGCTAGTATAAAGATGGGAAGATGTGGTATGTTTGCCAATGAGCCAACTAACTACAAGAATTCCAATCAAAGTTGATGTAATCATTTATAGGCAACAACGGTTATAAAAGGCCTCGAAATGAAGAATATGAAACAATTTAAACGAGAAATCCAACGGCCTAATTTATAACAAAACAATTGACGAAAAACAAATTTGACAGACAGTAACCAACGACAATAACTGAGCTACAGGATCCAGACTTGGGACAGGTACATACAGAATGTTGCGGGGTAAAACATGTTTGTGAGCGCTTAGCCCTCACCCTTATCCTAACTCCGTACAAAAACTAAATGAGCCAAGATAGGTACGTTTTTCTTTCTTGCTTTTCACCTTGATCGACCCACTTACCAAACAAATGTCTACTGATTGGAAGGTATGGCTTACAGTCATAATCAGTCATTAGTAAAATGGCTGTTCGGATTCCCAAATACACAACATTTACACTGTTGTATACCATGAAGTTCTTGAACTTCATACTAGTATTCTTAATTCTTAAACATATATTCCGTTATTGATTAGATTGAATTGTCCTTTAGTTGGTTAGGATTTTTTCTTCCATCATTAGTCAATTTCTAGTGAGGGTCGACGTTTTTTCGTGCATTTCTTAATGGATCATTTATTAATTGATGTTTGCTTAAAGTCCATTTGTTAGTTAAATAATTGACAGAGCATAAATAATTTTGAATAGGTTTTTTAATACAAGCCCAACTTCACTATACTAGGAAAATCTTTAGGGATAAAGGATGTAAATTGCTCAAATCATCAGGAAGTGTTGCACCATTTTTTCCCCGCTTTTGTTGGGTCGTTGCTGGACATTAAATAGTGCATGGCCAGCTAGGCCCAACCTTCTCTGTAATACTACTTTTCAACCGGGTTTGTATTTATATGAACAATACAACGGCCGCCACATGTCGAGCAGAATTTGCTTATCCTTCAGGAGCACCTCAAATAATTTTTGGAGGGTTTATGTTGCTCAGTCTTTAGTTTTCTATATCGTCTTTTGTGTACTGTAGTTAAATTTTTCGTCGTTTATCGTTTTTTAAATATGGCATTGTAAGTTTCTTTCGATTCATAAGTTTGAACCCCGCCACATTCTGTATGTGCCTGTCCTAAATCATGAGCCTAAAATTCAGAGGTTGTCGTTTGTTGCTGTATATCATATTTGATTTTAGTTTATTGTTTTCTGCATAAATCAGGCCGTTAGTTTTCACGTTTGAATTGTTTTACATTTGTCATTTTTAGGCCTTTTACAGCTTACTCTGCGGTATGGGTTTTGCTCATTGTTGAAGGCAGTAACTTAAGGTGACCGATATTTGTTAACCTTTATGTCATTTTGTCTCTGGAGGAGAGTTGTCTCATTGGCAATCATACATCATCTTTTTGTTTTTATATTGAATGTCTCTTTGGTATCTTTTGCCTCTCACATAGGGATGGCTTCGATTAGGTTTATATTGCAGATGGACAGACCAACAGTTAAATTTCAGTGAAGGCAATCAATTATATGTCCACGAAGCTCTATAGGTGTGTACCAGAAAGGTAAAATATCTGGTATAACAATAACGTACTGAATTGAGACTAAACATGAGTATATTTAAATGACATGTTCAGACACATTACACTAGCACCATGTCACCCCTACCCCAGTTTATGGGGGCTCGTGTTGCTCTGTCGTTGGTTTTCTATGTTGTTTTGTGTATTGTTGCTTGTTTGTCTTTTTTTTTTTTTTTAGCCATGGCTTTGTCAGTTTGAATGTCCCTTTGGTATCCTCGCTTCTCAAAGACGAACAACAAAAATACTATCTTATAACTGGCATGGTAATCGTTTGAACCTTGGTTGCTCAGATAATATCAAAAAGATCAACATCACATGTAATGCTCTTGAAAATATGCATCAATTCACAAAAATTGATAAAAATTCCCACGAACGCGGTACACAGTAAAAAAAAATTCTCACAGCGTGGTTATTAGAATCTAATTAAGTTTTTTTTTTTTTTCTCAAAAATATGAGGTCTTTGTTCAACGTTGATGAGATGTTATCCATAATACAAACTCAGGAATCATTGATGAAGCTATGGGAATGGTCTTTAGAGAAATTTTCTTATACTGTTTCGAAGACAAGGATTATAGGTGTAAAAAATTCCTCTAAGCAAAAGAACCATTAAGTAAATGCAATCCAGGTAAAGTTTGACCTTTCAGATTTTGCTATGTCAAACTGTTACAAGTAGCCTCCTTTTTCTCTTTTTATTTGATTTTAAATCATTTCTATTGATGCATTTATTTGTGAAAGAATGTGATGAATGTACAACTCAAAGTAATATGGAGTTTACTATACAAAAAGTCTATACGACGCATTTACATATTAACATAAAGCGCTCCTTATTCGCCCAATTCCTGGTAAAAATTCTCAAAGGCGAATACTACACATTTCCTATTAAATACCTTTATATTTAGGGTCGTTTTTTTCTTTATTGTTGGGTTTCAGTCATTTTTATTCACACAATTGAGATATTTTAAATACCTTGATTGTTTACATTTTAATATTGCAAACTGTAACTTGTACGTTCATATGTCTGATATATCTTATTTTCAATTATTATTCTCGTGTTTAAGACAAATTAAAAGCACTGTTTGCTTATAATTACCAAACAATACTTTATCTGTCGACTTCCTGATATTAGAAATTGTGCATTGCATTGTGTTGTGTTTCGATAGTGTTTTAATGTATGTAGCCAAGAATAAGTATACACTTTTAATAATATCAATAGTTTAATGTGATTTACATAAAATGTATATTTGAAGTCCTACTGGATATGCAATCTTTCTTGAATCTGAAAAAAAAGAAAGTGATTTCAAAATCAAATTGTGTACCAACTCGCGTCTAGTTCAAACATGATAGGAGTTAAGCATAATTATTATGTTCTGTCAATTGTTCTTGTAAAACAATATTTCTTGTAAAAACAATATAGCTTGGCAATCGTTTTTTTTTATTTGATTGCCTTCTTTTGATATATAAAAACATTTCATGGGCGTAATGAATTACCTCATTTTTAAACAATGTTCTCTATAATGGCTGCTAAATCACAATATTGTAACATATGTTGATCTTCAAGAGGGGATTTCTGTTACATTTGTGAATGTTAAAGTATAATGTTAGTACATGTTTCAAAAAAGGAGCATGCCTTCCAGTCGTGTTATTTCGATTATTTATAAAGACCTATATTAGATGTATCGTGTGCTCATGACTTTTATAATATAACAAATTTCACTTACTCATCTAATTATGGACAGGTATTCTGACATGCTTTCAGAGTTTCAAAGTTGTTGGCATTTCCTGCACAACCACCATACACAAATGTTTTACATTGTCCATCTTTCTGACTGTAATAGTATCTTTCCATACGTGCTTTACATGAGCCTTTGTCTGCAGAAAGCTGACACATAGTAGTGCCTGTTATAAAGAAATGTAATTATTTGAAGTGTTAGACTTTATCATATTTAGTCTTGCTTTTCTATTTTCTAGATTGGCGACGCTGTACGACTGTTATACTTGTGTATAGTTAAGAAATAATTGATCTCAAAATAGTATCAAAGTTCGTTGCTACGGTATTGACATTATAAAAGAAATATAATTATCAAAATCAGGTTATAATTCGAGAATGAACTTTTATATTTTTTTAGTGAAATGAATGGGTCTATTAAATGAAAGAAATACTTAGAAAACTGATGACGAAAGTACCGAGAAAGGAATAACTGTCAAACCCTGAATGTTGATAGTGCGATTGCTATATTGTTGCTCAATTAATACCCAGTAACATACATTTCATCCATGTCCATGGAGAGATCAAATTGACAATACATCAAATATGTGAAATGGGCTGATAGGGTTAAAGGAATAATGCATTAAAGGCCACGGGAAAAAGAGAAATTTTTTTATAGTGGCATATAGTTTGCCTGATAATAATTCCCCTTGTGGATACCTCGAATAGTTGTATCTACAAGAGAGAGAGAGAGAGAGAGAGAGAGAGAGAGAGAGAGAGAGAGAGAGAGAGAGAGAGAGAGAGATGGCAACAGGGTATTAAATTCCCCTCCAACCGTCTTGGTTAAGAATCCATACATCATAGACAGCCAAACGGAATCCCCTCATCAATAGTTTGTTGCCGTTACAGGTTACCATGTATCTGATTTATCCCATATTCTTAGGATTTCTTGATAATAGGTACTCCAATGATGCTTGTAATTACAACATACATGTCTAATGAAATGAAATTAGCGATGTAAAATTTTTATAAATTTTTAATAGGTAATAAAGGTCAATTGTTAACTAAATGTTGTCCAAAGCCATAAGATATATAGTCTACATGATAGCTCAGATATTAATAGTTTGGTGAGCCCAGCTTCCATTTCTTCGGACAATGCCTGTTCCAAATCAGATATATGACAGTTGTTCTCCATTTGTTTCGTTGGTTGATAAAGTCTAACGTTTGATTTGTCAGTTTTATAGACTTCCCATATTTTGAATTTACTGAAGATTTCGGTATTTTTGTTATTCCTATTTCCTTAAATTTCGGTATTTTTGTTATTCCTATTTCCTTAATGATATCTATAAAAGAAACGGATTTGCAAGGAATCACAACAAAATATCATACATTAAGTAGTGGTATATGCTAGTTAAATGAACTTACTTTCTGGCAAACCTGAAAATAATGGTATTTCTGCCTGCACTGAGACAACTATAAGACAGACACAAAAGAGCAATTCACTGTAGCCTTTCATAGTGTACGATTGAAAATGACAAACCAAACTAACTACAAGTAAAGCAGTTCAATTCACTTTCAACAACATGTGCAACACAAAACAACCGTTTTTATATTGTAATAAGGATGAATATGTAGATTTGTTAAAATTCAACGAATACGATTTACATCATTTCATTTCTCCTGACAAACATGAACATTTTAATTTCAACACCAGCTGTGTTGTACATATGTTTGTATGTAATTTGTAGAAATCAATTGTTTATAATTGATTATTCAATTGTATTAAGAAAGCCACATGTACTTTCAAACAAGAATTACATCAGGTGCTGAAATTAATACTTTTAGTTTTAGTCACAAAATATTCTATATCAGTATTCAGTAGCTATTTATGTATGATATGCTTCAAACTATCTGTGTTTCTTTATTTATAGAAAATGGATTTGTTGGGGTATATTTAAGTAATTTTTTTTTTTTTGGGAGGGTGAAACATATAAGCATGTTCCGGTGAATATTTTTTTATCTCGTATTAGATAGATGGACAGATAGATACATGTAGATACTTTATTCTCTAAAAACTATACATACAAGTTTACAGAGAATCATACAATAGCAATATACAAAAATAAAATAAAGCTGAAGGTAAATAATTGCAGTGTGCTAATGTAAAATGAAATATAGAATAGTGGTGTATATATAGGTTTGCAAACTGTCGATGGTGTTCCGAAATTATTGTTATCTTTTCAAGACTTATGAATTTAAAAATCCCGTTGATATCTTTCTCCTTTCTTTCGCTTAAAAATTACATTGTTCCCTAGTCCGGGAAAATGGTTATCAATTATTCAGCCAACTATTTCCATATTAGCAGGTGCACAACTTTAAACTATGTGCAATAATATTGTGAAGTTAAAAAGATCTTGATTGAAATCTGTAGGAGAAGTTGAGTACACAACAATGGTACTAGCTTTTGTACATTTTGATGAAAACAATACCAAGGTCGGCAAAATAGGATGACTTCCTCAAACAACTACAACATTGCTTTTTTTTTTTTTGGTATATGGTACATATATGTTGCGCTGGTGTTTGGATATTTTGTCGTAATAAATCCTTATAGTGTATCAATTCTTAATTTATTAGTTAAGACAATCTTCAGAACATAATTTATGAAAGTGTACGAATCGGTCAACCTTGTTATTGAAGTGTCCATTATGGTGACATATGTATCACATACTACCCGTAGAAAGCATATGCTTATCAAACTGCCATCTTCTCCGAAACAACGTAAATCTAGAGCAAACTTAGCAGAAATGATGTATGGTAAAGTTCAATTCATTGTTATCTAGTATTTTTGCTAATCGTAGGAAAAAAACATTTCTGCCAGTAGAATTCTTTTCTTTTCTGATTATCCAATATTCAATATGTTTGGTAGTAATGATGTTCGGAAGTTTCAATTTTATTACGATTGATCGAAAATCGTGTCTTTTAATTTTCAAAAACAGAATGATATGATAAATTTCCTACGAATTAATTTCACACCAATGCCATTTTACGTAAAATCCTTCACTGTTTACTACAATTTACAATTCAAGTTCTAGTTTCTCAGCGTTCTACAATATTTTGGAGTATTTCGGTACATATGAACAAATTTTAATGCCTAAAAATGACTCAAAAATGTAATGTTGACAGATTTTGGCAAAACATTGTGTTATTATCAAACAAATGGTAAAAAATGACAGTAAAATCAAATTCAAACTATATTTGAAGTTATGATATATATTGTTTTTCAGATACAAAATATTCTTATTTTTTGTGATGATGTCCTTCAATGCAAATCTTTATAAAAACATGCAAAATTGTGCGAATTAAACTTCAACAGCATGATGTTGTAATGAATACCATTTTAATTCTTTGGTAAACGAACGTAAAATTGTTGATAAAAGAGAGGCGAAAGATACAAAAGGGACATTCAAACTTATAAGTCGAAAAAAACTGATAACGCCGTGGCTAAAGAAGAAAAAGACAAACAGACAAACAATAGTACACAAAACACAACATAGAAAACTAAAGCCTGAGCAACACAAACCCCACAAAAACTGGGGTGATCTCAGGTGCTCCGGGAGGATAAGCAGATCCTGCCCCACATGTGGCACCCGCCATGTTGCTCATGTTAGTACAAACCCGGTAATAAGTCTGGTTCGGTAGGTCATCTTCGGGAAAATGGGATTGGATTGTAGTTACGACATTTGGAACGTATCCGCTATCATCTGTGAAACGGATATTCCATGATGGTAAACAAACTCGTGATGGCGTCCGTAAAATTTACGAAGGGATGATTTCAACTTCATCATTTGGAATTCTTGGTGAAATAGCTTCCTTGTGAGCAGCAACCCCTATCAAGGAAATCGTGATACGAAATACAAGCCCTGGAATATCGTATCAACTGGGAAATATACACTCCGTAGGCAGTCACTGCTGGAATGTTGCTACATAGAACTGAAAACTTAAAAATTGGGAAGCTGAAATCATCTCTTGTGTCTTAAAGTTTTGTTTTCAACCGACCCTCATTGTCAATTTCTAGATGTAAGTCAATATATGAGGCATACTTAGCTGTATGTCTTGTATCCTTATCTCAAGTTCGATGGGATAGATGTGTTCAACATAGTCACCAAATTTTGAATTATTTAGTGAGAGAACATCATCTTTATAGCGGAAAGTAATGTTAAAGGATACTGCTAACTTTTTTTTTCTTCCTAACAAGTTCCTGTATGAAATCAGCCTCATATGAATAGAGGAACAAGTCGGCAAGAAGAGGGGCACAGTTGGTTCCAATTGGAACGCCAATTGTTTGTTGAAAAGCACGTCCTCCAAAGGTAACAAATATATTGTCAATCAAGAAATCAAGCATCTTGATAATGTCAGTTTCAGAGAATTTTTGTTTGAATCAGACTGATTTTGTTACAAAGAAGGATTTATCCCTCCTGTGAAACAAAGCAGGATCAACTCTTTCAATTTGTCTTTTAGTTTGTAATGGGGTTTTGATAAGTTTTGAAAGTGTATTATGTAGACTTTTCAATGTTCAAATTCCAACGGGTGTTAACAAATGTCTAATTTCGACCCTGTGACCAAATAAAATGGCCCGACCTCTTTTCTCTGAAACTACAATACAAACTGTGTTGAAGCCTAACATAATTAACGATTGGGAGATTCTCATTTTGTTTTTGGTATTAATTTTACCAAACACCGGGTCGAGACATGTGATTAAATTTTACAGAAACTTCAAAAGACTTGACACAATAATCAGGAAATAAATGACAAACACTGAAGAATATTTTGAAATATTGAGGTGTTGAAATGATTTTGAGAGTACAAACCTTCTCATCATATATTTCATTGTTGGCCACTTAATGTTAAGCAAATAACAATAATTGTTGATTAACTAATTTTAATGTAGAATTAGAAGATACAAAGAAACACTCACTTCAAAATACGGTGCCAAGAAGAACTTCGGTAAGAGATATTTGGTTCTTTTTTATCTACCACCTTTGCACAATATACCAATTTATTAGTTGTTTGAAATATCCAATAGAAATATGTATGAAATGTTTTCCATTTGATGTCAAACAAACAACAAGTAATCAATCGCTATCAAAGTTACATAAAAACCAACAAAATAATACCGTATCAACATTGTACTTAAATTCCATCATATGAATAAAAGAGATGTGGGATATATTGAAGTTGTCGCCAGGATAAGACATCATGTATATCGAATCCGCTTGGAAATTCGGATACAAATATCCACTCATAACATATTCCGAACGGGAAAGTGGCGCGCTAATTATTCAGTATGAACTTTTTCAGAAGGCTAAAAACCTTAACTTTGGTCAGATCTACTTCGAATTCGTAGGTTGGAGTATCGCAGACTTATTCGATAGTCTGAAATAGGGGTACACATAAAATTGTAAAAAATATCCCATTTTATGCTAGGGCATGGGTTATGTAAAAACTCATTAAGGATACCAGGCTGATCATTTCGCACGGTAAACACCTGTTTACTGTGCGCCTTTATGTAAATTTGTTCAATAAAGATTCTTTCTTTTTTTTAAATAATTTGAAAAAATCAATGAAATTGAGAATGGAAATGGGAATGTGTCAAAGAGACAACAACCCGACCACAGAACAGACAACAACAGATGGACTATAGCAACTATTAAAAATCCTTTTTGACTTGTTCTGATTTTTCCTTCCAAATTAATGTTATCTTATTCCTTCAAGATCCATATATAAGGATGACATCGATCTCAAAGCAACTGTTTACTTAATTCATATATGCAATGGTCATAACTTTCCCTAGAACAAGATCTATATGGGTTTCGAATTTGATCGCCATATAATTATTTTAATCAAGATTTCAACTGCCATCTAGAACTCTAAGGATGACAGTTTTTACATGTCTTAAAAACATTCAGGGAACCAATAAATAAATTGATATGAAATGAATTTAAAAGTTTATATGAAAAATACTTACGACAGGTTAACAAAATATAATGTCTTCTTTAAGACTTGTAATTTTATAATTCCAAAGTGGCAATTAAGATCCATAAACACAACACCATAATTCCAATTATGTATTCAAAGTTTTCCAATGTACAAAAACAAGGATCCATTAAAAGATTAATAGAAATGTCGTTGAATTTATTAATAACATTACAATATCGTTGAATTTAACAATAAGATACTGCTTACGTATCAACGCACTATGTAACATCTTCATTGATTTAATATGAAATTAAAAAAACTTATTATCTTTCATTTCACTTCACAGGTTATTGACAAATACTGTTATTATATTTATTTTTTTTCTTATTGATAGTAAAACCATTAAAACATTTGAAACCATCTGTTTTCATCATAATTTAACACATTTGAGGTAAAATTATCAATTAACGAAAGTTCATTATGGTCTTATCGAAATGAATTTGAATTCATAACATCAAAATGACAATTCGAAATTGTCTTTACATTTTTAAATACGACCTTAATTAGGAAATACTATAGAGACATAATCAGCCATATCAAAATATCAAATCAACATGAAACTGTAGTTATATTTGCCATTTGGTGGCCGTATATTTAATCCATACTCAAAATCTCCTTTTCATCACATCGGTGGATGAGATTAACATAAACTTTAGCATTATTGAAGTAAGCGAATACTGCAAAAAGATGAGATATGTTTCCCTGCAAAAGTTATGTAGTTCGAAGCATAACATATCTTTTGAAATTTTTCTTATTATACAAACAATTTTGACAACTTTCAGACTAATCACGGGTTTTGTACTAACGTGTGCAACACGACGGTGCTACATGTGTAGCAGCATTTACTTACACTTCCCGAGCATCTAAAATCACACCCGTTTTTGGTATGGTTTGTGTTGCTCATTTTTTAGTTTTCTATGTTGTGTTTAGTGTACGTTTGTTTGTCTTTTTGCCGTTTTTTTGCCATGGCATTGACGGTTAATTTTCGACTTATGAGTTTTAATATCCATTTGGTACTTCTATATTTTTTTATAACATCTTGGGGCGATTTACTCACAAACTGAATAAAAAACCAAAGGACATTTATGTAAAGTTTGTGAGTCAGCGACTCAGTTTACACATCAATAACCTCTCGAAAAAATGTGTTTAATCCTTATAATTTTAACCCGAACATTTGCAATTTTTGATTGACAATTTTTGGTACATTTGCTATTATTTACCATCAAATGCACAATTGACATTTCGTAACTAAGGAGTAAGCCGCAATATTGACTTTCTGAAATCCACTAATTTTCGATTAATGCAATAGAATCTAAAATGAAATAACACATACCTCAAAACGTTATTTTAATGAGATGTTATTTGAATTTGAAGCGTAATAATCTTTATCTTGAGAGTTTTAATTCGTATGACGTCAAGTTTTCCCATGACGTTAATGCGCCAACCTCATTGGTGGAATTTCGCGGAATTTTATTTTATTGTAAATTCAAACATTTTCCAAGCTTAAATGCATTATTTCTTTTTATTATTCATTAGAATAGAAATAACAGTTATGTATTTTATTTTTCGATCTCAATTTGCTTGAACCCCTTGATTTTATGCATCTGTATCGCGCATGACAAGATCACAATGAAGGTTACGAAAATAGGTCTATTTAAGTGTAAACCAAGGGAAAAAATGCGAACGGACCAATCAAATTCAAGTATTTGTAGATACGCAAATAATATAAGAATTAATAATATTTGCGTTCCCTATCATAATTTCCTTAATACATGTAGATGTTTAACAAGAAAATTATCGAGCCAAACCTTTCATGAAAGTCCGTTTTTCATATGACACAGAAAACATTTAAATTCGTTGCAGAAATAATCTGATCCTTCTTTCTGCTTTACGGATTTATTAAATCCTTCGGAGCTCAGGTGTTCGGTTTTTTGATGGGTTTGGTGTGGCTGAATCATTAGTTTGCTGTAAAATATTTTGATGATTTGTTCGTCTTTTCGACGTTTTTGGTTTTATGCCATGGCATTAGCAGTTTTTCTTCGACATGTGAGATTTAATGTTCCTTGGTATCTTCCGTCTCTTTGTAGTGACATCTTGTCATCCCGCCGGATTTTAGTGGGGTTCGTGTTGCTCGGTCGTCATTTTGCAAAGTAGTACTTTGTAGGCATTTGTTTATCTTTTCGTTATTTTGCAATGGTTAAGACCAGATATAAAACGATAGTTGGGCAATTTAGGAATCAAATACATACATAAACAGTGAAGTTACTGCAGTAACTGCCAAGAGAGGCAAAAGAAACCAAGAATCCATTCAAACTCATAAGTCGACAATAAACTTGCAACGCCACGGCAAAAAAAAAGAAAAAGACAAAAGACAAACATCAGTACACAAAATACAACACAAAAACTAAAGACTGAATAACACAAACCCCACAAAAACCCGGGGTGATTTTGAGTGATCCGGAAGGGTAAGCAAATCCTGCTCCATATGTGGTACCCGTCGTGTTGTTCATGTAAGTACACAGCGGGTGATACGTTTCATTGGGTAGGTCACATTCGGGGAAAAGAAAGCGGTTGCGGTTACGACAATTGGAACACATCCGTCGTCATCTGTGAAACAGATATTTCATAATGGTCAACCAACTCGTATTGGCGTCCGTAAAATTTACGAAGAGATGATTTCAACTTGAACACTTGGAACTCTCGGTTTGATAAATTTCTTGTGAGCAGCAACCCTTTATCATGAAAATAATGATAGGCAAGCCCTGAAATATCGTATCAACTAAGAGCTATATTCTCAATATGCAGGCATTGCTGGAATGTTGCTACATAGAAATGGAAAGTTCATAATTGGGAAATTGAAATCATCTCTTTTGTCGTAAAATTTGTTTTCAACCGACCCTCATTGTCAATTTCTAGATTTAACTCAAGATATGAGGCATACTTAACTGTATCTGTTGTATCCTTGATCTCAAGTTCGATGGGATAGATACGTTTAAAATAGTCACCAAGCTTTGAATTATTTATTGAGAAGACATCATTTATATAGCGGAAAGTGAAGTTAAAGGACAATGCTAAATTTTTTCTTTTATCCTGAGAAGCACCTGTATGAAGTCAGACCCAAATGAATAAAGGACGAAGTCGGCAAAAAGGGGATCACAGTAGGTTCCCATGTGAATGCCAATTGTTTGTTAAAAAAACGTCCACCAAACGTAACAAATATGTTGTCAATCAATAAATCACGCCTCTTTATAAAGTCAGTTTCAAAGAATATTTTGTTTGAATCAGAGTTATTTTACAAAGTACGATGTATCCCTCCCTAAGACAAGATACTTGTGTTTACATTGGCCATTCTTTGTCTTCTTTTGTTTATGAAACAAATTATTAGACAAATTATAAAAGTATTTATCTGGGATAAAACCCTGAGCGAAACAGTGAACTTGAAATATTGAATGACCATGACTAAGGCAGACAGGCACAAGAATTACGGGTAATTAATCGATAAAACAACGAGTTCGGTACATATGTGTGCTTCACAATCATTTGAAAAATAAAGGTAAAGTCATGATAGCGATCGTGAAATATTTATAACCAAAACTTTGAAGTTTCCAAACATCAGTGGAAAAATAGTATATTGTTCGGGAAGAGTCTGGCATTGCTTTACTCGTATGATAAGGTATTGTCAGTATATCTACATGGTGATATGTATTAAAATAAATAATTCAATTTATTAAAAATGTTGCATTATTTTATTTTTGCTTGAAATTTGCTGTGATCTAAATTTCTTTCACGAATCTGGAAAAAAAACAACAGTGGTTAATATCAATGCACTCTTTCAACCAATAACAAAGGTTTAAATACCAATGCACTCTTTACATTTCAACAAACAACCAAATTTGTTTATCACCGTATATGTATGTGTAACTTTTCAATATGTATATAAAAATTTAATTTCTATGTTGACTTTATTGTCTGTCAAATTCTAACAAACTTTAGCGAAAACATCCTGCTCGGGAATGGCAAGGAAATTCTCTGTTCTGACGTCATGTAACAAGCATCTATTTTAACCTACATTCTGTAGTTTTTGGAAATGAATAAGGAAGAATGTCGTTGGTGAACACCTAATATACTCATACCTGTGAAAGTGTAACATATATGTCTACAATGCTTTAAGGTCCAAATAAAGCATTGTAGACAGATATTTTCGACTTTTACAATATATTAGAAACTTACATGACTTATTTTCATTTGCTTTCGTGACGACGGATGTAACATATGGAGCAGGATCTTCTAAGATGCCGGAGCAACTGAGATCAAATCCAGTTTTTTTTTTGTGTGGTTCATGATGTTAAGTCTTTAGTTTTCCATGTTGTATACTGTTAGTCTTTTGGTCATTTTCCAGGGTGTTTTTTCATATTATTGTTACATTATCATGGACTTATGTGATTTTCCAGGGTTTTTTTCATGGTATTGTTACATGATCATGGACTTATGTGATTTTCCAGGGTTTTTTTATTTTCCAGGGGTTTTTTCATGGTGTTGTTACATTATCATAGACTTATGTGATTTTCCAGGGGTTTTTAATGGTATTGTTACATGATCATGGACTTATGTGATTTTCCAGGGTTTTTCTTCATGGTATTGTTACATGATCATGGACTTATGTGATTTTCCAGGGGGGGTTTTCATGGTATTGTTACATGATCATGGACTTATGTGATTTTCCAGGGTTTTTTTCATGGTATTGTTACATGATCATGGACTTATGTGATTTTCCAGGGGTTTTTTCATGGTATTGTTACATGATCATGGACTTATGTGATTTTCCAGGGGGGTTTTTCATGGTATTGTTACATGATCATGGACTTATGTGATTTTCCAGGGGTTTTTTTCATGGTATTGTTACATTATCATGGACTTATGTGATTTTCCAGGGGGTTTTGTCATGGTATTGTTACATGATCATGGACTTATGTGATTTTCCAGGTTTTTTTTTCATGGTATTGTTACATGATCATGGACTTATGTGATTATCCAGGGTTTTTTTTCATGGTATTGTTACATTATCATGGACTTATGTGATTTTCCAGGGGTTTTTTCATGGTATTGTTACATTATCATGGACTTATGTGATTTTCCAGGGTTTTTTTCATGGTATTGTTACATTATCATGGACTTATGTGATTTTCCAGGTTTTTTTTCATGGTATTGTTACATTATCATGGACTTATGTGATTTTCCAGGGTTTCTTTCATGGTATTGTTACATTATCATGGACTTATGTGATTTTCCAGGGGTTTTTTCATGGTATTGTTACATGATCATGGATTTATGTGATTTTCCAGGGGTTTTTTTTATGGTATTGTTACATTATCATGGACTTATGTGATTTTCCAGGGGTTTTTTTCATGGTATAGTTACATTATCATGGACTTATGTGATTTTCCAGGGTTTTTTTAATGGTATTGTAACATTATCATGGACTTATGTGATTTTCCAGAGTTTTTTTCATGGTATTGTTACATTATCATGGACTTATGTGATTTTCCAGGGTTTTTTTCATGGTATTGTTACATTATCATGGACTTATGTGATTTTCCAGGGTTTTTTCATGGTATTGTTACATTATCATGGACTTATGTGTTTGAATATTGTTTTGATATCTTCCGCTTCGCTTTGTCAATTTGAAACTAGCTGATTCTCGTACTACCATGAACATCTTATCTTATTTTAAGAGTATGGTGTGCTTTACTTATCTGGGATATATGACTGTATAATTCAAAACCAACCCTATGTTAGATGTTATCCAAGATGCTACAGGTGTAGTCAATTAATCTCCCAATGCAGTGAACTTATGAGCCTGTTGTTCAGTGGTTGTCGTTTTTTTTTTTTTTGTTCATTAGGTGTTTCTCGTTTCTCGTTTTTTTATGGAAATTAGACCTTTGGTTTTCCTGTTTGAATTGTTTTACACTAGTCATTTTGGGTCCTTTATAACTTGCTGTTCGGTTTGAGCCAAGGCCCGTGTTGAACCCCGTACTATGACCTATAATTGTTAACTTTTATACATTGTGACTTGGATGGAGAGTTGTCTCATTGGCACTCATACCACATCTTCTTATTTATATTAAAAGGATTTAAGCCCAAAGGCTTTCTCCTCAGTTATGTATGTCAGACATTAGGACCTTTAAAGTATTTATATTATACAATACATACACGTGTGTTAGGCACAAGTAGCCTGGCAGTCAGCAATACTGTGAAAATTGTTACCATTTCCCCCACATCCACCGTATATAAATTATTCACATTGTTCCGTTTGCCATTTGTAATAGTATCTTGTGAAGGATGCCTTACATGGTCCAGGGATGGGCTTTAGATTACAAAGTGCAAACAATAGTGTATTGGTGATAAAAAAAAACATCGTTTAAAGGAGTAGTGTCGTTTTCTAAAACTGTATGACATTAAGTAAAAAGGGTCAAACAAATTCAACTCTTGATAAATATATTAAGACAAACCAAATACTTATACGTGAAATATCAAACAACTAGCATTTACATCATTAACAACAAAAGGTAAAAATTATAAATAACATGCAATTATGTAGATGCTTTCTGCCCGATCAAATGACATCGACTTTTTATGTATTAATTTGAAGGGTAAGGTCATATGCATTTTACATGTATCCCTTATGAATCCAAATACTTATTCAATAGTTTTTATGGTATATCATGATAAGCATGGCCTAAATCTGATTTCAGTTTACAAACTGTAACGAGTTTATATTGTTATAAAAAAAGATAAAATTCTGTTTTTGTATTAATTTTATCATTTGAATGAGACTTAAAGCAAAATTTATTCAACGCACTTAAAAATATCTTGTGCTTGACACATGCTACAGACAGTTTGTTATTGTTTGAAATCATGACTAGACCTATGAATTTTCTTTCTGATCACATTGTCGTGATTGACATGTATCCCACATAGTTTTTGTTTATATGTACGGTACAAGCTAGTACATGTGATTGGTTAACATATTTTACTAAATAAATAAATAATTGCGAATATTTAACAAATATTTAACAACATTCACTTTCGTTATAAAGGTTGTGTAAACTGCAGTCTCGCAAAACTGTACATACCTCTGTAAAGTTATTTTACAAATATCAATATCTCTGTATAAAACTTTGATGCAAGAAAGTTTTAGCAAATAAAATGCATATCTTTACATGCATGAAATACATTGCCAAAGGTTATCAAATTTTACACAAATATTTATCTATATTTACTGTGCTTGTAACCTTGATAAACCGAGGTCTCTCAATACTCCCATCATCACTATAAAGACGTTTTGTAAATTCTTATCTTTGATTACCCTTAATATTTTGGATAATTTATGCATATATAATGCTTATTCTTAAAATATCTTTAGTGTATGCGTAAAGCGGTGGAAACAAAATAGCTATATTTAACATTTCGTTGAAGATCTTTTAAAAAATATTAGATGTATGATATATTTTATCAGTACACATGTAGGTCCGTAACTATATCTGGCAGAAAAGTACTTCGCTTTATCAAACATTTGCATACCTTCCAAATTTGATGAAATGCATGTTTTCATGCATTGTGCACACAATAAAAGGAAAGAAGATACCCTCTATATATATATCAACTTATTTTGAAAGCTTTTAACTATTAATGAGATAAAAAATCACACTTGTTTTGTTTTAAAATTGTTTCCATTGCCTTCACAGCCACTAAAAATAAACTCTTCACACTTTTCTGTCTTTGAATTGAAGAAAAATATTATATCTGTTTCATCACATGTTCCAGAGTCTTTTGGATGGTTACAAACTTCAAACAAAAAATATTATATATACGTTTTACTACTGCATCTAGTGTGTTACGATTGTTAGACAGTTACATTTCCAAATTTAAAACCCGAGGTTTGCTAAACATTCTATATATTTTGGACAATTTCACTCTCGAAAGTGAAATATCTATCAGCGAATGAACATTTTTTATTTATACCAAAGAATGAATGTGCAACGTCATTGTTTTATAGAATTTTGCATGACTTGTATATAGATGAAATTATCCTTCTCCTTTAAAAAAAAACGAAAAGCAGGGTTTTTTTTTTATTATTTTCATCTTGTCACATCTAATTAATAGTTATTGAACTACCTGTTATAGCGTTTGAAATATACAATTATGTTCTAAAAAAACGGACTTATAACTGCACGAGACCAATATGTAAAAATATGTTTTGTTGGTGCGCTGTAGTAAACAACGGGCTCTAATATAAAACTTACTTGAAACAGTACGTACCATTTTTCTTTATTGTAGTCCCAGGTACGCCTACCTAAGCATCGTCAACACCAGTCTGAAAAAGGACACTAATCATAAAGAAGTAAAACATAAGTAATTTAATATGGCTTTCCATGATTAAAATTTAATATTGTTAGCCACTGCTAATGTTCGTTTAATACTTAGCTAACACAACAGCTGCGATATAAAACATGTTGTACTCTGAAAGAGTAAGGTATGTTATGTACAATAAAGATTGATTTTATATTCAACGAATAATATTTAATTATTCATCTTAACAAGGAAGTATATGTTTTATATCTTTTAATAAAAATGCAAGCTGTGCTTCAATGGTAGGATGGTTTCGTCTTTCAACAAAAGAAAACGATATTAAAATTGCACATATGACATTAAAAAGAGAGATGAGACCAGTCCTTAATTCCTATTAAGAAATCATCTAATTGGACATATTTAAGAAATCAGGTCGTTAGTTTTCTATGTGACGGGATTTGTTCATTGTTAAAGGCCGTATGGTGGCCTGTAGTTGTTAACATCCTTATCCGTTGGTTGTTTGGTAACTGTCTCACTGGCAATCATACGGCCTTATTTAAATTTTGAAATAATGTTATCATTAGAGAATCTGATGCTACCGCCGAATATCGTGAAAAACGATATTTCAGCAAACCTCATGTTTTAAACTTGAAAATGTAACTGTCTCAAGAGAAGACAATCATACCACACTCGAAGCTGTCGCAAAAAGTATATATGTCATATTTTTGTATGATGTCTGTAACCATCGGAAAGACTCAGGACCTTGTGGTGAAACAGATATATTTTTTTTAATTCAAAGACAAAACAGTTGGAAGAAATTACGTTTGGTGGCTGTGAAGGCAATTGAAACAATTTTAGAACAAAACAAGTGTGAATAAAACATTGCTGTAAGTATTTTGAGATCTGTATTATGAAAAATTAACGTGAAAATTAAAGAAATACTAAATTATCAAGTAAAAATCTTTTTTCTAAAATTTAAAACCTGTACAGTAACATGTTTATGTTGAAAAGATGCCCATAAAAGTTGACTGATTCATTTTACGTGTAAATTCTACTAAAATCCTATCTTATTGTTTTGTTTCATTACTGAGTTGTCACAGCTAGAAGTCATTGTTATCTCATTAATAGTGAAAAGCTTTCAAAATCAGTTGATATCTTTTTTCTTATGTTGTTTGCAGTACAATCAATTACTAGCTCGTAACGTACTTATAAACAAAAACTATATGGGGTGCATGTCAATCAAAACAATGACAACATGCAGAAATCCAGAGGTCTAGTCATGGTTTTTAACAATAACAAAGTGTCTTTCGCACAAGATCTCTCCAAATGCGTTTGAGAAATATTGCTCCAAGTCTCTCTGAAATTAATACAAAAACAAAATGTTGTCTTCTTTAAACACTATATAAATTCGTTACAGTTTGTAAACTGAAATCAGATTAAAACCATGTTTATCATTAATTACCGGCTTAGCTGTTGAATTAGCATTTGATATTTACAATGGAGACATGTAAAATGCACCTGACCCTATCCCCCCCCCCCTTTTCAAATTAATAAAAAAAAAGTCTCTGTTATTTGATCATCTACATAATTGCATGTTATTTATAATTATTTCTATATTCTTGTTAATGATGTCAATGCTCTTTGTTTGAATTGTTTATGAGTTTTTTTGTTTGTTTCACTAAATTTATTGAGACGAATTTATTTGACCCCTTTTGCTTAATGTCATTATTTTTGTTAGACGAAGAACCTACTCCTTTAAACGATGATTTTTTATCACCAATACATCATTGTTTGCAGTTTGTAATCTAAAGCTCGTCCCTGGACCATGTAAGGCATCCTTTGCAAGATACTATTACAAATGGCAAACGGAACAATGTGAACAATTTATATACAGTGGATGTCAGGAAATGGTAGCCAGTATTGCTGACTGCTAGGCTACCTGTGCCTAACATACATTTATGTATTGTATAATATAGTTATGATACACATATTTTGTGGTATTAAGGTTTTTGTATCTGACTTAAATAACTAGGGAGAAAATTTTTCGGCTGAAATTTTAAGTTTTTTTTTTTTTTTTAAATTGTCAGTTAAATTTGCTATATCTAATGATTTGACTAACTTTTAAAATAAGGTTTGATGTAAATTGTACAGTCAAATGACAGATAAGTGAAAAAAAGCTCTATTTTTTAAACAAGGCAAGATATTCATGTCAATACAAGAACCAATTAGTTTGACATTTTAAAAGAGAGGCGGAAGATACCAAAGAAACATTCAAACTCATAAGTTGATGACAAACTAACAACGCCATTGCAATAATTAAACGACAAGCAACCAAAAGACAAACAGTATGCAAAACACAACATGGAAAACTAAAGACTGAGCAACGAGAACCCCATGAAAAACCGACTGTGATCATGAAGGGATAGCAGATCCTGTTACATATGTGACACCCGTCGTCAAAGAAGCAATGCCATACATTTTTGAGATATTTGCACTATAAAGCATTGCAGACAGGTACATAACACTTTAACAGGTGGACGGATTAGGTGTTCACTAAGACATAATTCATCAATCATTTCCAACAACTATGGAATGTCGTTAAACATATGATAGCTTTTTGTTACATGATATCAGATAAACACAGAATACAAAGTCAAAGTAGAACTTGAATTTTTATAAACATATTAAAAAGATGTACCTAAGATGATAAACAAACTTGGATATTTGTTGAAATGTAGACTGCGTTGATTATTATTGTTAAAATGTAAAGAAAGTAATAATATTTATCATTGTTGTTCTTTTTTCAGATTCAAGGAAGAAATTTAGATAACAGCAAATTCAACGCAAAATAAAATGATGCAACAATTTTAATTAATTGAATTATTTCTGTTCTATCTTATATATGTACTGTTGTTCGTCTGTTAGTGTTTTTCTTTTTTGGCCATGGCGTTGTCGGTTTATTTTTACATACTTTGAGTTTGAATGTCACTTTGATATCTATCGCCTCTCTTGTATACTTATTTAGTTTGACTATTTCAAAAACTTTTTTTCTGCAAAAGCCAAAACAATTTAAAAGTAAGATATTCTGACAAAACCTTATTAAATGAGTATGAAACACTTGTAAAATTGAATTAATTTCACAGCAATGACAGACTCAATATACTATTTTTCTACTGATTTTAGTTAGAGCTTTGGTTAAACATATTTCACGATAGCTATCATGACTTTGCCTTTAGTGTTCAAATGATTGTCATGCACACATATTTACTGATCTTCAGGATCTCGTTCTTTTATCAATTTATTAATAATTAATAAATTCTTTTGACTGTCTTCTTTGATCACTTGTCATTTAATATTTCATGTTCATTGTCCCTGTCAGCCTGTTTTCCCCAGATACATACTGTTTTGGTCGGGTTGTTATCTATTTGACACATTCCCTGTTTCCATTCTTGATTTTATTTCATAATATGTCTAATAGTAGGGCGCCCAGTCAACGAATTGGATCGATTTGGGTGGTTAACGGAATAACACACGAGTGTATCTTATATCATTCAAGAAGAGAATAAGCCTCATCAAAATATCAAAGTCGTCGTTGTCAACAGTGGTCACATTTTTCTTATAATTTGGTAAAAATGATATCTAAAATTTCAGGGAAAACACAGAGTCTCATCTAGACAGCTTGCATCTCCTTCATATAAGAGCGACATATATTAGAAAAATTAGAGTACTAGAACTATAATTTCTATTTTATATTTCTGTTGCCAAAATGATTCGAGATTGACATTTATACTTATAAGGTCCACATTTACAATTTTCTTTCAGCTGTTAAACAACTATGCATCTCTTCAAAATAAACGTGTGACTGTAGTGGTGTAAATTTTTTTTCTTCTTTGTTAACTTATTATTTGTTTAACTTGCACATTAATTCATAATTAACTAATGTGTGTGTATTTTTAGAAATCTTACTGTCGGAGGAAACAAAATTTTGAGACGATACGTAGACAACTTTTATCTTTCTTTTGCAATGATCTTTAAAATGATCTGTCCATTTAATGTGACGTTTGAATCTGTTATAATACTACCCTTTAATACAAGGTATCAACATTCAACAACATTAAATTTAATTTAAAATTTTATTGATGAATCTATAAGCTAATGGAAACAAAATAGAATGACCTTTAATTGATCGCTTTATTTAGTGTATAATCATCAAATGATGAACATGCAATGTCATTTGCTTTATAGAATTGTGCATGACTACCATACAGTTTAAGTAACCCCGAAAAGCACTGATATACTTTATCATCTGATCATATATAACCAATACTTAACTGTAATGTGGTTTTAAAAATATAATAATAATGTTCTAAAACGTCCGTTGTACGGATTTATGACTTCGCGAACTAATGTGTAAATAATATATTTTCTGGTTGCGCATAGTAAACAACGGGCTCTAAAAGAAAACTTATTTGAAAGAAAAACCAGCAATAACAAACAGAACGTACCATTTGTCCTTATTGTAGTCCTAGCTACACCTGCCTGAGCACCGTTTACATCAGTCTGAACAAGGACCCTTTGTCATAAAGAAGACAAACATGAGAAATTTAATATGGCTTTCCATGATGAAAATAATATATTGTTGATTGTTTATACTTAGCTAACACAACAGCTTCGGTATAAAACGTGTTGTACTCTATTACAAAAAAAAATCATTTTTACTTAAAAGGTAAAACATGCTACAAAGAGGAACAAGTGATCAGTATGCTGGAGTTTCTTATTGACAACATATTTGTTGAATTTGGAGGCAGACTTTCAACATATTGTCGTTATTCCTATGGGAACGAACTGTGCGCCTCTCCTTGACGACCTCTTCTTATTTTCATATGAGTCGGAGTTCTTTCAGACACTTGTCAAAAACAAGAAGATCAAAGAAGCCAGATCATTTACTTTCACATTCAGATATATTGATGATGATCATTCTATTAGCAATCCAAACTTTTCTGATTGGGTTCCATTAATATATCCTCCAGAACTAGAAATTAAAGAAACAACAGACACGGCGTCCTTCACCTCATTTTTAGACTTATACCTCGAATTTGATATAAGCAGTCATCTCAGTACCAGAATCTATGACAAACGAGACGATTTTAATTTTGAAATTATCAATTTCCCCCACCTTAGTAGCAATAAACCAACTTCACTTGCATATGGGTTATACATTTCCCAACTCATTTGCTATTCAAGAGCTTGCAACTGCTACTCAGACTTTATAAAACGTCATCAGTGTCTGAACAGAAAGTAGATGAACCAGGCATATGTCAAAGAATGCCTCGTCCTTTTTAGTAAAAGTTCATCGGAAGATACCATGTTGATAAATATTCCGTATCAACTTCACAAATAATACATGATGGTCTAGTAATATAGATTCTAAGTACTGACGTTGTTTATCATCTAATTACATGTTATAGTGTTATTTTATTTGTCTTTGTAAATTATTCACCTGTTTAGTCCATTTTTGGTAATATCCT
The DNA here is from genome assembly GCA_017311375.1 of Mytilus coruscus. Lineage (NCBI taxonomy): Eukaryota > Metazoa > Mollusca > Bivalvia > Mytilida > Mytilidae > Mytilus > Mytilus coruscus. Next base: position 6,707,400 of record CM029598.1, on the reverse strand, counting down.
TTTGACGTGGCTCGGTACTTATACATCCCGCCATTGTGTTATTGTGCTATGTTCATTTTTCGTATTCTTGTCTTTCATTTTTGCTTTTGTGCTTTGTCTATATGCCACAATGTTGACTGCTTACCCCTATTTTTGACAATTTTACTATTTTGTCTGTTTATTTTGTTCACACATTGTTGTCAATATAATGGAATGTTATGCGACTGTCATACAAGTGAGAGGAAAACAAGGTTTAATCCACCATTTTCTACATAAGGAAATGACTGTACCAAGTCAGGAATATGACAGTTGTTTTCCATTCGTTTGATGTGTTTGAGCTTTTGGTTTTGCCATTTGATAAGGGACTTTCCAATTTGATTTTTCCTTGGAGTTTCGAATTTTTGTTATTTTACTTTTTACATATTTAAATAAAAATAACTGCTTTGTTTGGCAATGGTAGGATGGTTATATCGTAAATTGTTGAACATATTCATATCTGTATCTAAGAGATAAATTCGTTTGAAGTGTTTGAGCTTTTAATTTTGCCATTTGATAAGGGATTTTCCGTTTTGAATTTTCCTTGGAGTTCGATATTTTTGTTATTTTACTTTTTTTTTGTGTACCGTGGTTTTATAAATGTTTGCATTGTATTTGTATTTTACAATGAGATTGTCAATTATTGACAGTATTTCAAAAATTTGTTTGCAAGATTGATTCATGATTTTTTAATATAGTCTCGCAGAGGTGTTCTTTAAAACAGATATAGCACAATGGCAATACAGCAGTGAATTCCATACTCTATCATATAATTATTTACTCCTGCCTTACTCTATTGATATAAAAATAGAGGTATGTAGTATGATTGCAAATGAGACAACTATCCACCGAGTCCAAATAATGTAGATGTTAGAAACTATGGTCACCTACCGGCCTTCAACTATGAGTGAATCCCATACCGTAAAATAAGATATAACAGGCATAGAATAGCAAAACGTGAAACAACTCAAACGAGAAAACCCAATTGTCTGAATTTTGATAAAACAATAAACGAAAAATAGGATAGACAGCAACTGAAATACAGGATTCTGATTTAGGACAGGCACATTAAGAATGTGGGAGGATTAAATATAAAAATCAGATGAAAACTCATCAGATCGATACAAAGAAAAACATCAAACAAAAACACAGACAGGACGTGGCAGGGTCTATATCCATCCCTCATTCCTAACAACAAAAAAGACACTAAGTACAGATCTGAGAATACTCGCAGTTACTGACAGCTAGTTCAAAGCCAATAACAACTAATAAAAAAAATCATGAATCTAAGACTACAATATCAATCATTACACATCCAACATTCAATTTAGTGTAAAGACGTCATTAACAGTCATGGAAACATGACCTTGTGCAATGCCAAAATATAGGTATCAACAGATTGTAGTACAGTAAAAGAACAAATGTGTAATATTTAGTATGGGTTTGATTTACTGATAACTAGATCAATATTTTTACCAATAAAAACAATATTCAAAGATTTAATTACAGTGATGAATAGGTAACCTTTTAGAATAAGTTTATTTAAAGGATTTATAACTTTACCCGGATCGTATCTAAATTTACGGGCTCGGTCAACAACATCACCGTGAAATTTAGGATGTGCTATTCCGTTTGAAATAAGTTTTCTACAGGTACAGCCAAACTTGCAAACCAAATCTTTGTATCTACAGAAGAATTTAGTAAAGGTTTTAAGTAATTTGTGGTTACGAAATCCCTGACTCAATAATTTACCAGTAATACATAGATTACGCTCATTGAAATCCAAAATGTCACTACAGATACGGGCATAACGAACGAGTTGAGATATATAAACACCGTACGATGGTGCCAGAGGAACATCAGCGTCCTAAAAGGGAGAATGAACAATAGGAAAGAAAATCATCCCTTTTGTCGTAAATTTTTGTATAGCGTTCCTGGTGTAATACTGAAATGTCTGAATTTAGGAAAGGACACTTATTGCTGTTAATATTTGATTTATTGAAGGTAAGTTCCTGTGGGTAAATTTCGGCAGTATATTTACAGAATTTTGATTATTTAACGAAAAAATATCATTAAGATAACGGTAAGTGTTGTTGAATTTATCAATTAAATGGAATTTAGACGGGTCTCTACTGAGTTTGACCATAAACTGTACAGGAACAAGTCTGTTATTAAAGGGGCACAAATGGTACCCATAGGAATACCTACAATCTATTTTATTTTTTTTTCATTCAAAATATCTATACATTATTCACATACAAATAGCAAATAGTTTAAAAATAGCATGCATATATGTTAATGTTTTCTGTACAATCATATGACAGGGACTTTTATTTATTAACTGTGAGGGGAAGAAGGTCATGTAAATTTCAAATATCTCTGTCGTTTCGTTTAAAAGGGTTTCGTGTTGCTCGTGCTTTACTTTTAAGTGTTGTCTCTTGTGCTTTTCAATTTTTCAACTTCTGTGGTGTTATATACCTTGACAGAGTAATTTTCTTTCAGAACGTTAGGTCTTTCTTTTGAAGAATCAACCCGGACGATACCAAGTTTCAATGAAATTTGCTTCAAGGCTTAAAATAATGACCCGTGTAAGGTCATCATTTTCTCTGATTAAAATGCGAACTGATTTACTGAAACATTTCATTCGTATGATAGAAGAGATGGGGGTAAGATACCATTGGGGCAGTCATAGTTATCGTGTGTTGTTGCCAACTGGGGTTTTACTTTTCAATTTTCCATCTTTGATAGGTTTAAGGCAGAAAAAATTTTCCTCTGTTTATTAAACGGAAAAAAAAATCGTCGTTGACGCACATTTTAACTTTCTAAACAAATAATGTGAAATTGTGCCATGGCGTTGCTTGTTTATTTTCTGCTTGTGTGTTTGAATGTCCCTTTTGGTATATTTCACCTCTCTTTTATGATTGACAAACACAAAAGTTTCAAAACCGATAGGAAAAGCGGTAACCTATTATCAATATGGCCTTAGGTCTGATTTAAGTTTACAAACTGCAACGATTTTATATACTTATAATTAAGACAACATTCTGTTTTTTTTTTTTTTTTATTTTGTTGATACACAAAGCAAATTTTTTCAATACATTTTGTGAGCTAAAGTGTTTGACACATGCTAAAGACACTTTGTTATTGTTTTAAGTCATGACTCGACCCTTAAATAGGTTTCTAGTTTATTGTGATTTTAGATTTTAGTTATATATATAGACATTTGAAACGCCAAGTGGGATGTCTGTTTGCTAGTAGACTGGTTTGATCCCATAATAATGTAAACCTGTACCAAATCGGACTATCTAGACCATGTGTTGTTAGTTGTTGTAAGTCTTGTTTGTATGAATTTGTTTTTCTCTAATGTGTCGGTGCTTAATGTGGTCTGTTGAACTTTGTGGTATTCGGCGAGTTCTGTTATTCATTTATCATGAAAATCGTTGATAATTTAACTATAATTACTGTTTTTCTATGAATAACTTAGTAAGTATTTATAATTGTGATATGTAAATATTGCTCTTTGTGGTATCTTCTCTCTTGTAAGAGGCCTTTAACTAATAAATAAGGCTCGAATATATGTCCAGCATCAAATAAAGGTTCTTTCCTCAGATGTTTGTCCTATTCTATATTGCGTTATAGACGTCGCAAATCTATGTTATTTTTTCACTCTAATCTGTGTCCTTTTTTATAGACCACTTTTGAGTTCGTTGCATTTCCGTCAAAAACTTTGGTTTTAGTGAACATCATTCGTTCGTTTAGGTGCATTGTCACTTCCTTCCCTTGTTGAGCGAGCGGTTGAAAAAATATGATGCTATATTGCACGAATTATTCGGTAAATTAAAAGTCTTATAATTGATAATCAGCACTGCTGTCGTTAGGAAATTGTGATTAAGAACCTACGGAATAAACATTATTTTTAGTTTATCCTGCAAAATGACCATCAATGAGACGCTTGATGAATTTTAATAGTGCAGGGATATAGACGGTCCCCTCTATCAGGTAAATGACGTCATAAAGGCGCGCATAATTGACGAACTTTTCCCGTTACGGACATAACTCGAAAGTGGTCAATTAGCTTTTTTCTATGTGTTGACGTCATAAATATTAAAACGTCATCGAAGACATATGTTTTGATTATTTAAAGACATCAAGACGACTGTTATAGTCGAATTAAATTGAAAGGTAAATGCATGTTGAACTATGTACATAAGAGCTTACAGTTTGTCGCAATCATGAAGAAAAATGTAGACCAAAACAAAACAGAAATAAGCCTTATTATCCATTGGTTTTTTTTTTTTTTTCAAATAAAAAAAAGTAGTTTGATAGTGAAAACAGGCCTAACTCTCAATATTGACATGTGAGTCATAAACGCGTTTTTACGGTTCGTCATATAAGCAACGTAACGACGCCTTAAAGGCCAAACTGACTCGTGCATATCCCAAAGAGAATCTCGAATTAATATGGGTATTTTACTCAAAATCTGAATAATGTACGAAATGTACTCTTCTTTTATCTATAATCAATAATTTACATGAATCACAAATCAGTTACCATCACTTTAAAAAATCTTCTCTTCCTGTTCTGAAGAGGACCGCCTTCCAGCTCGAGTTTTATTATGTTATGTTTTATAAACAGCACCAGCTTCTTTGCAATTCATACCAATTGAAAATTTGTAATATCTATTTCGCAGTAAATGATTAATGGTAAAAATGATACAAATCAAACATTACATTGTCTAGAATACATAATGAATGACAAACTAGCTAAGTTTGACGTGCTTGCTATAATTGCTTTGCGACGTTTTAAGAAAAATGTTTGTCCAAAATGAGAAATGAAACGACACAATAAAAAAGAAAACGGAATAGCTATATAATTTGATATTTCTGATCTCGACAGATCAGGTACCGCTTCTTAATTATCATGAAAGATCAGGTAAATAGTATTGAAATTTGCAAACATCCTTGCAATCATTCCAATCAATCAGTAATCAATAGTACATTGTATATAAATTTAAATAGTATAAATGAGGACTTACACGATTATTCTTATTCACGTTTGAAGGGGAAATCGCTACGATGGTTCAATGACATATCGTACTGTTTTCTTGAAATCTTACATACATGATAATGACTGTACAACTTAAAATATAGTGCATTATATACACCAAATTATTTTTACACAAAAGGTTGGTCATACAGTTAGAACAGAAATGGAAACGGTGAAAGTTGTTTGTTTGTATTTGTTAAACGTGTTCTTGTAACGGAATGTTCATATAGAACACAGTTTGTACATCGGTAAAGTTACTGAAAATCCAGTATCAAGCTGGAATTTATATATATTTTGTGAAAAGTCTCTACATTGAAACTATTATATAAAATAATTTCATTTTAAATGTTTATTCCGGAAAGTTACTGAAAATCCCGTATCAAGCGGAAGTTAAGTTGAAGAGTTCTAGTTATGTTCAGAAAAGGGAAGGATGCTTATTATAAAGACATCTTCAGGGAGTAACTATTTGATAAAAAAGGCATTTCACGTGAATTAAAAATTAAAAAATATACCTGGAAATGAAATATAGATAATCCGGTGTGTTGTTAATCGGCCTTCTTTAAATTCGCTTTTTTATCTGGTATTGTTGGAAACGGAATCGAAACTATTGAAAAGAGGGACATCTGGTTATTCTATGAATCAATTTTTTTTTTTTTTTTTTTTCACTCTCATTGATTCTTTATTGCACATATTGCTGTTTAACAATTAAACTTGGTGTACAGCATTCCATCAAGTATCCCTGTTAAATTACCACTGAATACCCAGGGAGAATATTCAGTAAAATTAACTAATAAAAAAACATTGGTTTAAATATCTGAATACATTAATAGTTGTTACAAATAGTCTTTGCTACTTCACAAATAGTATTTTCGTTTATATTCATAAAAATATCTAAATTACGATATATAAAGTTCTACACAATATTTTTTTACGGAAATTAATCATTCATCCGGAATCACTTTTTTGGTTCTTTTATTACCTATTCAGAAACCAATTGCGGTCAGTGACCTCGCACGACTTATCTGATCCTCGTGTTTGGATACAATATTTTTTGAATTGTTTCTGGAATTTGGATTAATAATTTCTATGAGGTTTTGAAAGTTTGGAATAATGATGCGAAAAGGTAAGTTGAAGTACTAATATATTTTCTCAGTTGCACCTTTAATCTTAAATAAATGTGTTTGATTTGTCCAGATAAATATCGTGTCATGACCTTTACCTATCAAATGTTTGTAAACAATGTATACCGTACAAGTGTTGCAGTACCTGTATATTCAATAAGACACACACACACCTACACATACTAATACATCTGAAGTACCCACATTAACATTTATAGTAACAATAGTGTACAAACAAACTTCTGCACATACAGCGTCACATGACAAATTTTACATACAAATTTCTTTCCAGAACTTGCACACACACTCGTACCATAGGCATAGCACTTATAGATATTTACTTACATTTTACATTTATAATAAAGAAAAATCACATACAATATCACATAGATAGCATCTGGTTCTTAAAATCAGCTACTACATGTAGCTTCTCAAGTTAATAATAAAGTGAAATGACACCATTATTATTCTTCAAAATATTCAACACCTTTGTTAATAAACCGCTGATCTCTATATTGGTCATACTATATAATACTACTATATTTTCTACCTCATATTCAAAAATTCTTAATGTGTCTACTGTTTTACTTTTTTTATTTGAAACATAATGTGCTTTATAGACTGAAAAGAACATTAAGCTAAGCAGATGATTTAGTGCAGAGTATGCATCGTCATGAATTTTATAGACTTATTACATGTTCGTCTATGAAGACTTTTTAAGTAAAACTTTCATTGATTTCCAGAATGTTTTATGATATGAACATGTGATGAAAAATTATTATAATTATCTATTTCATTGCAATATGAACACAAATTGTTTTGTGAAATTTTCCACTGGAAAAGCAGCACCTCATTTGGCAAAATATAGTGCATTCATTTCCACCTAAACATTTTTATTTTATTATCTTGAAGATATTCGAGAGTGAATTTCGGCGATGTTCCTTTGGCTCCATCGTACGGTGTGTATATATCCCAACTCGTTCGTTATGCCCGTGTGTGTAGTGATGTCATAGATTTTAACGAACGTAATCAATGCATCACTAGTAAATTATCAAGTCAAGGATTTCGTTACCATAAATTACGTAAAACTTTTACTAAGTTCTTTCATAGATACAAAGATTTGATTAGTAAATTTGGCTGTACGTGTAGAAAACTGATTAAAAACGGTATTTCACATCCTAAATTTTACGGTAATATTGTACTTAAAGCGCGGAAATCACTATATGATCCGTGTAAACTCATCGAACCTTTAAATAAACTTATTAGTTCAGGTTATCTTACCAATGTTGTAATTAGATCTTTGAATATAGTTTACATTGGCACTAATATCGATTTTGTCATCAGCAAATTAAAACATAACTAAATTTGTATTCTTTTCAAACGGGATGTTTAAAGACACACCCACGTTCATTTTGATCTATAAATAGGTTAAACTCCTAACTATCCTACTGTCTGTCGATACATTTATTTTTGGCATTGCACTAGTCATGTCTTCTTTGACTGTCCATGACGTTAAAATACTAAATCCCTGGGATGTGTTTTAGTTGATTTTAGTCTCTGATGCATGATTTTTTATTATTAATTGTTTTGGCTTTTAACTAGCTGTCAGTAACTGCGAGTACTCTCAAATCGTACTTTCTTGTTTATTTGACCTGTTGATACTAATTGTTATGCCCTTTTTTTTTTGTTATTTAATGTTATTCAGGGTTATATCTGGTCTATATACCAGCTTTCATAAGTGTTTGGTACTAATATAAATTTCCACTTCGTACTATGAACATCAAAATTATTTATTTTGTTAAAATATTTCCTGTCTCTATTGTAACTGTATACGTATACCTAACAACAAAATTATTTTATTTACCTGTGTTTAAAGTTATTGCAAATGGCTGATATTTTTGTTCGAGCATATTGTTTTTCTTAAATTGTTTAACATTTCATACCGATATAACATGTTACTTTTATTATTCTTCCTTAGTTTATTTATTTTGTATTTACATTGTATCATAGGTCAAATTTATTTGTTCAGTGTATGTTCAATGGTGTTAATATGTCCTTTGATTGAGTTAAGCTATTTCAGTTGATATTTTATAGTGTGTTTTTCTATGTTGTGATGTTACACTATTGTTTCAGAAAAAGGGTGAAGGTTTGGTACCATTAAAACGTTTAAACCCGCTGCATTTGTTTGCACCTGTCCTAAGTCAGGAATCTGATGTTCAGTAGTTGTCGTTTGTTGATGTGGTTCATAAGTGTTTCTCGTTTCTCGTTTTATATAGATTAGACCGTTGGTTTTCCCGTTTGAATGGTTTTACACTAGTAATTTTGGGGCCCTTTATAGCTTACTGTTCGGTGTGAGCCTAGGCTCCGTGTTGAAGACCGTACTTTGACCTATAATGGTTTACATTTATAAATTTTGACTTGGATGGAGAGTTGTCTAATAGAGTCTTTGAATTCATTTATTAGTCTCCCTTTACTTAAGACTCTTTCCCATTTCAAAAATCCTACTGGTATTTCTGTTTTTGACGCACTTAATACTAATTTGTATATGTTTTTAGCATTAATAGTTAGTACATCATTATTATCTCTAAGTCTAGTTTTTGTTCGGTTGATATGGACTTTTGTTTTGAATGATTCTTCTGATTTTAATTTGTCTGCCCATTGCTTTGGTATAGATTTTTTTAGTTTAGAGTATTCAGAAATCCAATTGCTTTTATTTCTTAATTTTGAAGTAATTATTTCTTCTGATATATTTCCTCTTTTATCTATTATGTCATTTATATATAATATGTTACTATCAATCCAGTTATCAAAGAACAAACATTTTCCTTGAAATTTTATGAATTTATTTCCCCATATAACTTGTTTTCTGATTTCTAAATAATTATCGATTTGATCATGATGATTGTTTTCACAATTATTTACAGTTATCCATGTTTTTATCATCTCTTGATAGAAAGTTGGTGTACTGTTCCATATTTCTTTATCTAGCAATTTTGTTTAATTTACATTCATCTTGAAAATAAGAAGGTTTTTTCCAAATTTATTAAGGTATAGTTTTGATAATACAGACCAGTTAGCATTTCCTGATTCTAATATTTTTATAATCCATTTTAAATGTATCGATTTTATATAGGACTCCATATCAATCATTTTAACCCCCCTTCAGCGAAGTTTTTTGTTATTATTGACCTTTTTATTTTATCTTTTCCTCCATTCCAAATGAATTTATATAAGATTTTATTTATATTTTGTAGATTGTCTTTAGTAATGATACTGTTAGATAGAGTTATGGCCCTTGAACCAAGGTGATTAGTGTTTCATAGCTCCGCAAAAAAAGTGATATTTTGAAGATTTCAACTAAAAGTATGGTATGAATTGATGTAGACTGTATACAATATATGTTTACAGTTCTTTAGCGACTAAAATATTCAAAAACTGATAAATATTCTAGTATATTTCGATGTGTACAGACAAACAAAATCCAAACGAACAAAACAAAATGGCCACCTCCTATGCCGAAGCAGCTAGTGATGATAACAAAAACAAAAACAAAAATGAAGACTATAAGATTGGTAATGTTAAACCAATATTTCTTCTTGAAGCAGACGTCTTCGGTGAAAATGATATGAATCATATAGGTCAGCGACCATTTCTAATAAATACAGAGGTCTATAGAGCAATACAAGAGCAGGTACCAGTTAGAGCTTTAATCGGGTTACAGAGAGTTCGAGGCATCTGGCGAATATATTTCGACAATGAACAAGACAAAAAAGAACTAATGTCAATGGGGTTAACCATCAGAACAAAATCAATAACCCTGTACTCTAGAAACCCAAAGGTAACCTTGAATGAACAACCAAATGCTATAAAGGTACGAGTCAAAAATGTACCTCTATCAGCAGATGATGACCAGATCATAAGAACTCTTAAAACCTCTGTTAGCAAGTGTGAGATAATCACTCATTCCAGGGAAAGATTGAGAATTGACAATCTTGTTACAAACTGCAGAACAGGTGATAGAATTGTTATATGCAAACCTTTTGTATAACGTATTGTGATTATTGTTCAAGAAAAATGCAAAAATTACCACACTGTACATCAGACAACTGCTTTTTAATTTTTATTTGATTTAATGTATTGCATTTGTTAATTTTCTGATCTCCTTTCATTCCAAATATATTTTAAAACGAATAGAATTTAATTGATAATATTTTTATCATTTTAATCGTAATAAAAATAAAGATATTTACATGATTGAGATTTCCTTCATATGTGAAACAAAATTGTCAACCTGTGGCAGTAAATTACACACCTGGATGACCACCTGTTAATTGGCCCAGGAGGTAGCATTATTTAACTTCCATAATAGTCCATGATTTATGAACCAAATAAATGCCATTACATCCAATGTCAGATATAGAGGATGCTGATGATTTATCTGCCTATGTCCCAGTGTGTACTGTAGATACAAGTATCTTGTCGTAGGGAGGGAATAATCGTACTTTGTAAAAATCACTCTATCAAACAAACAATTCTCTGAAACAGACATTATTAAGATGCTTGATTTCTTGATTGACAACATTTTTGTTACGTTTGGAGGACAAGTTTTTCAACGAACAATCGGTATTCCCATGGAAACCAACTGTGCTCCTCTTCTTGTTCCTTTATTCAAATAAACCTGACTTCATACAGGAACTTCTTAGGAAAAAACAAAAGAAGTTAGCAGTTAACTTCAGTTTCCGCTAAAAAGATAATGTTCTCTCACTAAATAATTCATATTGGTGACTATGTTGAACGCATCTATCTCGTCGAACTTGGGATAAAGGATACAACAGACACAGTCCAGTCTGCCTCATATCTTGATCATTTCTATGTAGCAGCATTCCAGCAGCGCCTGCATACAGAGTATATATCTTCCAGTTGATACGATATTCCAGGGCTTGTTTTTCCTGTCATGATTTCCGTCATAGAGGGTTGCTGCTCACAAGGAAGCTATTAAACGAAGAGTTCCAAGTGGTGAAGTTGAAATCATCCCTTCGTAAATTTTACGAAGAGATGATTACGAGTTGGTAGAACGTTATGGAATATCTGTTTCACAGATGACGACGGATATGTTCGAATTCTCGTAACTACAATCCCGTCCCTCTTTTCCTGAATGACCTACCGAATTAGACTTATCGTGGGTTTGTACATACATGAACAAAACGATGGGTGCCACATGTGGAGCAGGATCTGCTTACCCTTCCGGAGCACCTGAGATCAACCCCAGTTTAAGTGGGGTTCATGTTGCTCAGTCTTAAGTGCTTATATGTTGTGTTTTGTGTATTGCTGTTTGTCTTTTTGTCTTTTTCTATTTTAGCCATGGCGCTGTCAGTTTATTTTCGAGATATGTCCCTTTGGCATCTTTCGTCTCTTTTTTACACGTGGTATAGACATTTAGTTATTGTTTAATACAATAAGTTGACTAATCAATGTCTTTCTGATTGCAAGGTGTTTTCATATTTACATATATATGGTCGAAAAATACAAAACGCTTTAACTTTCGAACACAGGAAGACGTTTCTAACTTATTATGTCGCTGTCAATTGATGTATGCTCTCATTGTTACTGATTTAAGTACATGTATGAAAAGGCAAAAATAAAAAATATTATAAAATTTGTCATTTATCCATTTAAAAGTTTTATGCATCAAAACTGTCAGACGACTTACAATAGGCAATAGGTATATCTCATCATTCTGAACATTTCTGTCCCTCTCAGATTGTTTCTTGTTTTGGCGGTTATCAAAATAATAGACAAAACATGCATTGTATCCCTATGTTTGATTTTTAGCCATGATCCAGGCGAGCTAAAACTGGAACAGAAGAAAATGATAATTTGATTCTCTTCAACACTGTATACTCAGGCGTTTGTTTTGTTTCCTAAATCAAACAGTTATAATGTCTTATATTCAGATTTCAACGACTGCATTTCCGAGAAAATGTTATGCAACACGATTTTTCAAATTTTATTATTCAGCAAAAGAAAAACTAGACAAGTTTTATTTGTTCTTCTTATATATTATATTGTTTTTTGTAATTCGTTTAATGTGGTTTGACTCTAAATTCTTCTTTCAAATTTGAAAGTAACGAATATCTTTTTTATCATCTGTTCATACATATATATGTTTCACCAAAATGTATGAAACTATATGATTCTTTTTGAAAAAAAAAATTATGTTATGGAACAAATCTGTAACACACATTTTATATGTTTCGGACGTGGTTAGGTCAGGTCTAGGAATTTTTGTCAGATGTTCGGACTCCTTGGGTTTTTTCCTACGATACAGGGTAAAATATTTTGACCCATATCACCCACTTTTCTTTTCTTAGAAGACTTCAAAGCTCATAAAAAAGGCATTGCCAAAATTTAAGCAGATTCTAGATTTTTTCTTACGATTTGAGACCCAAATAATCCCAATGCTAAATATATGGTAAACGTCCGAGTCAGCCTTTTCCCGCCATTTTTGAAAAATCAAATATCTCAAAAAGGAGTTCCATAACCTATCAATATTTTGAGCTTATTTTGTTCCTTAACTAATGCTCTTCTGACTTATAGTATCAATTTTAAATTCTAGATTTTTTTTTAATTTCAACTATATCCTTAAAGCGATATCCTTTAAAATAAGGCTCTAATTAAGAACTTACTTGACAAGTATTCAACAATATCAAACAATAATACATACCATAATAACCGTCCACACCATTCGGAACAAGGACAACTATTATGAGGAAGAAGAACAGTAATTTGATATAGCTTTCCATAATTGAAATAGTAATATGTCTGTAAAGCTTGAAGTCTGCTTTATCTTTACCTTACACAACGTACTCGTGAGTGTAAAACGTGTTGTAGTTATGTTAGATACAGGATGTTCTCGTACAGTATTATTAATTTGTTCACATTAACACAAGGATATTCATAAGTATTTGTTTTAATTTAATTAATGTATTAGATAACTTCTTGGAAAAACCGACATGTAAAGTAGAATTCAGTGTATGAAAACATAATTCATTTGTCCATGTCCGCAACAAAAATTGTTTACTTTCAAATTTTTCTTGAAGATTAAATATAAAAAAAAAATTCAAAAAGGAGAAGGAAACGGACAAAATATAGTTTACATAAAATAAAGACTGGCTCATGTCTTTTTACTTCAAAACAAGGTATTCATTGTACCTTTTCCTATAAACATTGATCCCTGTTTTCTGTTAAAGAATGATCCACGAGGGAACATCTGTGAATTTCAATATGAGGCTCTTTGTTGAAAGAATGTTTTTGCTTGTTAAATAAAACCTCCGTAAGAATGATATAGGAAGAGTACAATGATTACATTTGTTTAACGTTGATCATTGGTATATATTTCCTCTGATAGAATTTTCTTTTACTTTGCCAGAACGTAGATTTTTCCATGATTTTTTTTTCTAAAATATAATAAAAAGTATGGGTCACCGTGCTATTGTTCAAGCTACAAGTCGTGCAAAATTGCCCAAATTTGCATAGATTGTTCATGCAAAAAAACTTCATGAATACAATCAAATCTGTGAGATATAATTTTGAAATAAAATATGAACAGATAGGTTTTACAATATGCGTTAAGAAAATAAAAATAAAAAATGATGTCACCGACCTTGTTTTTTTTTTGCTACAAGTAAAAACTAAAAATTTCTCTATCATTCCTTTATAAAAATTTTACTATTTGAGTTATCTCCCCTTATATGGCAAAGATGACAATTTGATTCGAACAAACACAAATATTTGGTATAATATAAATCAGTCTGAATTATGCAATAATGCATTTATTTTTATTTATTCCAATTAACAGTCTATAGAAATAAGAAGATGTGCTATGAGTGCCAATGAGACAACTCTCCATCCAAGTCACAATGTGTAAAAGCAAACAATTATAGGTCAAAGTACGGCCTTCAACACGGAGCCTTGGCTCACACCGAACAGAAAGCTATTAACCCATTAATTGCCAATCTGTCTCAAAATTTGCAGATTTAAGCAAATAACTAAACCTATTGTGAACTGCTATTTTTTAATTCAAGATGGCGGTATATAGTTAATCTACCTTAAGCAAATGTATGAAAGGTCTTTCGAATCATTTCTGTTGGATTATAAGTTTTGCCATTTCCTCTTCCACTTTCATGAATTGATTAGTTAGTTATTATTCGAATCAAGACTAATAGTTTATTTTATGACGTAATTTCTGGTTTTAAACCTTCACATTGATTCTTTACTTGCTGTCTAACAATAAAAAGCTGATGTACAGCATTCAATTAAGTATCCTTGTTAAATTAACCACTTAATATCCAGGGAGTATATTCAGTAAAATTAACTATAAATAACATTAATATGACGCAATTTTCTATGCATGTGATAGTCTTAGAACCCTGCTTCAAATTATTTTATTTCCAGTTAAAATAGCCATTATAGCAAATCTAATTTATTTTGGTATTATAATTGCGTGTTTAAATGTTTGTGAAAAAAAGGAAAAATGTTAGTTTTCTTTATCAGGTAATACTTATCTACAGCTAATATTCATCATTTAAATACATTTGTGTATTTGTTTGTTATGGTAAATCGAAAGAAGTTTGTTGTTACGTCTATGACTTTCCGTCTGGTTACAAATAATTTTTAATCGCAACTCCTAATGGCTATAATAAGCCTTATCATTAAACTGCATTTCTATGGCACATGTATAAAAACAATGACACCTTCGTAATATTTTAACCCAAATTTAATATCTAAGAAGAATCTTAAATAAAAACATTAAGGACATTAACTTGGAATAAGTCTCAAAGTTTGTTTAGTTTTCTTGAAATTTTATTTTTCATTAGACAAAACAGATTTTGTCGTTTTTATTCACAGGTTTTCTCGAACCGTTCATAACAATCAGTCTTTATTCTAAGGGTACAAATGAATAGACATGTAATAAACCCAGTTCGGAATATACGAGATAAGTATCGTCATAGATTGAACTATCATGAATTTATTAAAAGCTATTTTCTACCAAAGGAAATGCCTGTACCAAGTCAGGAATATGACAGTTGTTTTCCATTCGTTTGATGTGTTTGTGCTTTTCATTTTGCCATTTGATAAGGGACTTTAAGATTTGAATTTTCCTTGGAGTTCGGTATTTTTGTTATTATTATTTTTTTTTTTTTTTTTTTTGTAAGACTAGCAATCGACATAAATGGCGCCATTACCTAAACAAAATTTACAAAATTTATAAAAGGCGTATATTGTTATCTGTAAATGTTGTGAAGATCTTTGAAATATGTAAAAAAGTTATTTGGCCGAAAAGTAAATGTTTTCTCATCAACATTTATTTCAAAGAAGTTTCTATATAATGTCAATGAGCTAACTGCCAACCTTTGATCAGCACATCCGTGGCATTTTACAAACTGAGACAAAGATATAAAACTGGTTAAACAAGTGTAATAAAAAGTCAGAAGTTCAACTTATTGATACTCTACTTGTTACATATAAACCACAAACGGCTGCGTACCATCCATCAGAGCATGAATATGTCATTCATGGTCTCTCCTCTTCACTTTTGAAACGTTTAAATTATCATAGAACAGCTTTACTGACCGTACGGTGACCCATAGTTATAACTTCTCAACGTCATTTGGTATTTGGAAGAGAGTTGTCTCCTTGGCAATCATACCCCATCCGCTTATTGTTATATTCCCGGACGAAGGTCAATATAAAAAATAAACATTTTATCGTAAAATTATAATATGTGTGACAAAACATTAGGCATAACCTCTTTGACAATCATTTTAAGCACCTATTTATATTTTAGACATATTTAAATAATTAAGCGGTTGTTTGAAAACTTTAAATATCAAGGTTTCTGTCAGTCATGTCGGTATGATTCATGATCAGATACTTCATTAAGTTAGCAATTTTTTTTAATTTACTTTATCTGCGTTCCAAATAGAGCGTCTGATTTGAACAGTCCCGTGATAGATTGTTCTGAAGAGATATCAGAACCGATCCCATCTGTGTTTTACCAATCACTGAACTTATGATGCCTCCGCTAAATAGCATTTCGTTAGCAGTAATACTGACCAAGTCCTAAAAGAAGAAATAAACTACCTCTCTTGTTTAACCTTCATACGGTACGCTCAAACAAACAAAATTGAAAACCAAGAATGCATAACTACTTGATCATTTGAGGTCCAATTAGACCAAAAGGGGCTGAAAATTAAATAAACAAATACACCTTTCCCTTGGGGCGCGGAAACCTTATTTTCGTAATCCTTTCTATTTATCAAAATGATTTTAAGAAGGATATGTTATATATCATGTCAATGATGTATAAGTACTTCAAAAATTTAGGGGCTATAAGACGTAATGGGGCTTATGTAGATAAGAATAATCAATTCCATTTATGGTCAACTTTGACTTAGGGTCTTTATTAATTGATAAAAGGATCGTTGCGTATTCTCATGCATATTCAATATATTTGTGTTTCCTTAAATTCAGTGTATACTTCGTTTTTTTTTTTATATTTTTATTATTATTATTAAATTGTACCATTGTATTAGCTTTTTATTGGCATCGATCACAGAAATAGCTGTTCCTTCCTTTTTTTTAATTACAATCATGTTATTTTAAAAGGAAGTCCAGTGAAAGGAATGGCTTAGGCGCGTACACCCGTTTTTTTTTTTTTTTTTTTTTTTTGTACCCTGACACATCTTGGTGTCGTTTTTAAACAAAATAAAAATATAAAGATGTGGTATGGTTGTTAATAGTACATTTATCCATAAAGGCCAAAGGAAAATGAGGTGAAATTTACAACCTACCTTACGCCCTTCAAGTCTAAGGAAAGCTCATATCGTATAATAAGGTTAATTTATGACAGGCTTGTGTTGTGTTTATCGTTGAAGGCCGTACGGTGACCTTTAATTGCTTAGATCTGCTTAATTTGGTCTCTGGTGGATAGTTGTTTCTTTGACAATCATAAAACATCTCCTTATTTTATAATTAATATTAATATATATAATTTTGAAGGTTAGCAACGTTTTGCTTTCTTCATTTAACTTAGTTTGATATATTTTGTTTGTAAATATCAAATTAAGATATGTTATTGGCTTCATACTAAGGATGCAACACCCTGGAACACCCTGCAACACCCTGAAACACCCTGGAATACAATTGACTGTTCTCTTTAGGGTAATTGCGTTGTTTTGCTCTCAAACCGTCTTTTTAAACTTTCAATCTTGATCATACCTGCTGAAATTCATTCCACAAATACGTGTTGCGCGAACAGAAATCTCATGTGTTGAAATCAGTTTACGCGATTAGACATATCTGTTTTCCTCTGATAATAGGTTTGTGTAAAATTTACCTGTTTTTTTTCAAATTTCAAAACTTGGTTGGTTATTGAAGACAAAATATCTTTAAAAGAAGCAAAACAGCATCAGCTATTATGGATTTAGATAAACATTCTGTATATCATAAGTGTTTTTCCTCTGATTATAGATTTGTGTAAAATTTACTTGTTTTTCCAAATTTCAAAACTTGGTTGGTTATTGAAGATAAAATATCTTTAAAAGAAGCAAAACAGCATCAGCTATTATCGGATTTAGATAAACATTCTGTATATCATAAGTTTTATAAAATCTTTTATTTTGTCTGAATCAGATGTTTGCTGTACTTTAGAATTCTACATGCAATCTGAAAAAAAAAAGAAGTAAATTTAAACACAGGTGTTATTTTCAATACAATTTACAAACCCCGTTTTGTTCTTTCTTTTGTGTTTGAAACGTTAAGGTATCCAAATTACGCTTATTTTGACAGTTTTTTTTTTTTCATCTCCGTGTATTAAACAAACAGACAAAAGTTTTCTTTCTGTGTTTATTTTGCAAATGTTTCTCTATTTAATAAATAGTTTCACAAATGTAACTTCTTATCCATATTGAATCATAAAACAATTGTTTTGAATTGACTTCCAAAAGATCCTAACTTTTTTAATGATGGGTAACTAAATTGCACACATGCTTCATTTATCCATAAAAAGCAAACAACTGATGTTTTATTTTATTTCCCCATATTTTAGAATAATGTGACAATAGCCCATGTTTGATGTACATTTTTTAAGAAATAGATGCCTGTTTAATATTTTGATTGCTTCTATTTTAAAGTAAACTATTTGTTAACGTTACATGCGACGTTTCCGTATACTTCTTATTATACTTGAGACTGCATCTGTTGATATATACTGTGGTCGTTTTGTGTATCTTATATATATGTAGCTTTGTTCAAAGACGTGCATAATGACAAATGATAAAATTACAAATTGATTAGTCACTAAGAAAAACTATAAGGTGTCCGATGCTTTTTGGCATAATGGGTGCAAATTTGGTACTTTATTGTACATATGAAATAAAACGTAATTTTTTAAAAGAATCCGTTCAAACATTTTGAAGACTTACTAAACATTTTTAAACTGATTATAATCCTTTCAATACTTGTTCTTTATTTGGTATCTGGTGGATATATGTCTCATTAGCAATCATACCACATTTTCTTATTTTTATATTGTAACCTTAAGCTTGTTTTGCAATATGATAAAGTGTCAATTTCCAGTAACCAGCAAATCTGTCTATTTGGGACCATTGTATGTTGCTCTCAATTTGTCATTTTGTTTTGGTTGCTGTGTCATTATGATATTCAAGGGTGGCTTATAATATTGGAGAAATGACGTGATTTGCCTTACAGAAATAGATGAACAGTTCAAACTGCTTTGTGGTGTAAATACAACACACATTACTTCTATTTAATTCATTAGAAATATCCAATTTGTGAAGTGCTATATGCAATTAAACTTCTCTTTCTAAGGTTTTTAAATATGAGCTTTTAAAACCTTAGTTGGTTTCGAATGATAAAACAACTATTACATACAACAATATTCAAATTTCAATGCCCATGTCCTTAACATCCATTAACCCGTTAAACTTCCAGTGCTCGTGTCTTTATCAGGTAATTTGTCAACAAACTCTAGATACCACCAAATGTTTCATACATACCCGTATCCTACAATACATACCCGTATGTTACGGACACTTAGCCCTGCATTCAGCAATACTTTTGAAATTGTTTCCATTTCCTTTACAACCACCGTATACAAATTCTTCACATTTTGCCTTTTTCCAATTGTAATAGTATCTCGGCAGATATGCTAAACATGGTCCGCTGTCGACCATTAGCTTACAAACTGCAAAATATATTGTATTGATGTTTAAAGAAAACAATGGTCTGAAACAATATGTTCATTATTTCAAACATAAAATACAAAATGGTAAATCTTTACATTGATACATACAGAATACAAATACAAAACGGTATTAGACGGACATTAACAGATGGTTTAATGATTTTTGGGAGGAGGAAATAGAGGTCTTGTGCATGTAATGTCTCTAACATGAATATCAGACATCATTAAAGATAATTACAATTCAATGCGGTGCTTAGTCGGTAACTTGACAAATGTGAAAAATATTGAGGGATCTAGCCTTAGGTTACTAAATTTAAACATATGAAGTTGATTATGAGAGAAAACGTTTCCGTTAAAAATAGGTTTATAAAATTAAATCAAAACTTGTACAAACCATATGGGAAGATTGAGCGCTTTCTCCATGCTATAGAAACTTGGTTATTGTTTAGCACATAAAGTTTACTATTGAATGTCCTTCTGATTACATGGGTGTTTTCATATTTACATACTCCATGTTGAAGACCGTACTTTGACCTATAATGGTTTACTTTTATAAATTTTGACTTGGATGGAGAGTTGTCTCATTGGCACTCATACCACATCTTCTTATATCTAATTAGTTAGAAACATATAAAACGCGTTATGTTTCACACAAACGAAGACGAATAACAGCAAGAAACCAAATATTGGAGTATGTATGATAAGATTTTTTCCTGATAACAAATATTTTACTTTTTTATACAAATACATGTTTGGTTAAATCAAAGCGAACTACGAACATAGTGGCCTGGTATCCTGTTTCTATCGTCAGTGAGCGGATACATTCAAATAACGGTTCACGTCACAGTTCATTTTGATGTTCACTTCGCAATCCGCGTCGAAGCAATGTCGATTGATTAACTGAACGACTGGGATTCTAAAAACTTAAAACTGAATAGTAAATATCAAATTGCAGGATAAAACAATGTACATTGTCAGAAAATATCAAATTTATTTGAACCCGCTACGAAACAGCAGGAGAAAAGTTCTTCCAGTTTTAGCTCGTATACATAATTTTATATTTACCGACTATGTACATATTTTGTTAATGCATTGTATAAGGTAACTTTGCCTTTAGGAGGTGCAACAGTATTTTTTTAACAATAACAGTTTTATAAACTGGAAATTTACAGATGAAACCGTTTCATTCAATTAACGCCGATACTTACCCATTGTTTTGTTTTGTTTCTCAAATCTAAATGAAACATTTACAATATCATATACTCTAGTTTCGATATTGTTTTTCTATGGACAGATGGCTAAAAGAAGCACGGACTTATGACGAAAGAACTAAAATGCATTGACTGTGTTATGTTGAATCGATAAACCATAAAAAAAACTCTAATTTAGTACTTACTTGACAAATATTCAACAATGTTAAACAAATAAACATACCTTTATTTCCGTCTACACCATTCGGAGCAAGGACAACTATTATGAAGAAGAAAAACAGTAATTTTATATGGCTTTCCATAATTAAAATATGAAAATGTCTGTAACGCTTACAGTCTGCTTTATATATAACTTGCACAACTTAAACGTGTATAAAGTACTGTAATATGTTTTAAAGAGGACGTTTACGTACAATATGATAGATTTGTTTACATTAAAACAAGGAAATTCATAAGGATTTGTTTAATCTAATTGAAATATGTTTAAGATAGTTTCTTGGAAAATACCGACATGTAATAACTTTATGGTAGAAGAGCTAGTCTTCAGTGGATGAAAATTTTAATTTATTTTTGCATGTCCGCAACGGAGGTTTTTACCTACAATTTGTTTGTTGAACTTTAATCATAAAAAAACAAATGATAAATGAAGAAGGAAATGGAAAAAATGAAATTTACCTCAAATTAAGTCTCGTACATGCATGTCGTTTTACATCAAAATTAGGAATTCATTGCACCCCTCAAGGTCGTCAATCCTCAATGTTATTATTTCATTTAATTACAAAGTTTTTTCCTATAAACATTGATCCCCATTTTACGTTTGAAGAATCATCCAGAAAAGGCATCTGTGATTTTCAATATGAGGCTATTTGTTGATAGAATGTCTATGTGTTTTAATAAAACCTTCGTAACAGTGATTCGGAAAGAGTACAATGAATACCTTTGTTAAGAAAATGTATGAAAGGTTTTTGAATCAATTCTGTTGGATTATAGTTTTCCCATTTCTTCTTCGACTTTTATAAATTGATTTATTGTTGACTTTCGAATAAATGAATAAATACTGGGTCATTCTATGGCGTCAAAAACTATACATGTTATAATCGTTGACCCTTGCTTCATTTTAACTCCATTGAAAATAGCAACTATATCAAATTACCCTGTTGTTATAACTGTGTGCTTACGTTTTTGTGACAAAATTGAACAAACTTTATAATGGTCTGTATCAGTTAACACTTATTGAAAGCTGATATTAATTACTTAATCGTATTTTCTTATATTTGAGGTAAATCGAGGGATGAATATTGTAAAAGAGAAGCGAAAGATACCAGAGGAATATTCCAGCTCATTGATCGAAAACAAACTGACAATGCCATGGAAAAAAAACGAAAAACGACGAAAAGACAAACAACAATACACAAAACACAAAAGACTGAGCAACATAAGATGAACACATTTCTGTTTAGTTATCAGCCGGTTTGTTATTTGTTATTCGATATTCAATATCCAACTGGCTGCTAGCAGTCGGTTCGATATTCAAATTTTCTTAGATGAAAGTAAATATTCGATAACATTAAATGCATGAGAGTCATAGTTATTAAAAGGAGTAAAATTAGATGTAGGATATCTTTTTGTCACCCCTTTAAGTTATTTTAAATTCTCGTTCTCAAATATAAACCCTCAAATACAAACCCTAATGTAATTCGAATATATCTTTTTATGAATGGTACATTTTTATCAATAAAATTCAATAACAAATGTATCTTTATGACATGCTATTTCAAGAAACAAAAACAAACGGACACTATAGTAACATTTAAAAAAAAATAAAAAGAAACAACTATGGAAAGCAGAAAAAAATCATTTTCGCTTGCCTTAATATTCAAAATATATTGAGGTAAAAGCGCCCAGGGCGTCGGCTAGATCTTCCTGATATCTCAATCTTCATAATATTATACCTATATAGTTAGTTAATATATACATACAAATAACATCTAGAGGAATTTAGGTAAACTTCTTGTCTTCTATGTTTACGGAGGGCTCAAAGCGCCAGTTTGATATATTAAACATGTAGAGAAAACGTACCAGAAAACGCTGAAATGACAGTGAGACACCCTGGTCATTCAATATCCATAGATTTAATAATCTTTTTCACTATGTATAAATATACAGATGCCGTCGAAAGGATTTTCCAGAAAATATTCACGGAAGGCTTAAAGTGTTACGTTTCAATAAAAAAACGTCGAAAATACAGGTAAAAGTTGGCAGGGCGTTGGCTAAATCTTCCCGATATCTCAATCTTCATAATTTATGCATACAGTCAGTTAATATATAGATAAAAATGACATGGAGAGGACTTTGGGTAAACTTTTTGTCTTCTATGTTTACATGTTTATGTTCAGAGTGCGAGTTTGATATTCAAAATATATAGTAAAAAACCTACCGGAGACCGCTGAAATGACAATAAGAACCTCCTGGTCTTTCAATATTCATAAAATTTACTAATACTTTAGACTATATATATTTACATAGAAGTGTTTTCATTTCTCAGCAAAAAGTTCAGAATTTGGCAATTAAACCAGAAAAAGACAAGATAGTACAGATTTTCATTTTGCCATACAAAAGCAGTGATAAGGTATCAATTTGATGACAGAAAAATAGACGCAATTAAGATTTCATTCCAGATCCATAAATACAAATTGTCTTCTGAAAGTATTGCTGCATCTGGAAAATTTGAGATACTGACACTTTTCCTGTTTTATCAAAAGTAATTGCTCTTCTTAGAATAAGACAAAAAAAAAAGATAAAATATTTATGTATTACTTTTATGTAAATCAGATTTATCGTCACTATAAGCTTACATCTAATACATACAAATGCTGTCGAAAGGATTTGCCAGAAAAATGTCGTCTTCGATATGTACAGAGGGCTAAAAGTGTCACTTTTCAATTAAACATTGTCGAAAATACAGGTAAAAAGACCAAGGGCGTTGACTAGATCTTCCTGATCACTCAATCTCCATAATATTATGTATATAGTTAGTAAGTATATATATATAAATGACATCAAGAGGAATTAGGGTAGACTTTTTGTCTTCTATGTTTACAAAGGGCTCAAAGTGCGGTTTGGTATTCAAAAGATATAATAAAGACATACCGGAGACCTCTGAAATGACAGTGAGACACCCCTGTTCTTTAAATATGCATAAAATTTTCTAATGATTAAGACTATGTATATACAGATGCTTTCGAAAGAACTTTTCAGAGAAATGTCGTCTTTGATGTGTACGGAGGGCTTAAAGTGTCTCTTTTCAATAAAAATCGTCGAAAATTCAGGTAAAAGGGCCTAGGAAGTAGATTAGATCTTCCTGATCTACTAATTTTCATAATAGTATGCATATAATTTTAGTAAGTTAAGATATAGAAACACATTATATCACTTTATGAATTTAATTCGTTCTAAGCGCTTTTATGGCTATTTCTTCAAAAGGAACAATCAAAGCCAAATATTTGAAAGCCAAGGATATATAAGTTGAAGAGGTATATGACCAAAAAGGACATATAAATGATAGCCAAATCCATCTAAGGTAAACTTTTGCATGAAGGAGTTGAAATCTCAGTTCTCAATAATCTATAAATTAATTGAATATATTCCCCGTTTCAATTCACAATTTTATTATTAACGAAAAATAATTATGACAAAGAAATATATAAAATTGTTTCATTTGAAAACTAAACAGATGTTTATTCAAACAGCGAATACAAATAATAGAATAAAACATGGGTTGATATCATGTGACTCAAATTGGTAAGCATTATATCAAGATGTTCGTGTTACATATTGCGTATTGCCAAGTGGTCAGACACGGCAATCAGTCGATTTCTGATCGTCATCAATTGATGAAAGAACGTAAAGCACACTGCCAGGAAGAATTTGTAAGCGACACACTCACCTAAAAACGACTGAGTAAATCATGATAGCGACCTCGAATCTTTTGTTGTGATGACATTAGTAAGTTGTTGGCAATATACGAATTTCAAAAAAACGAACCTCCATCAAAATTGGAAGTGAGATCATAACACTGGAATGGTCGGTTATTGCCATGATATCAGTTAACGCGATATCATCAGTGTACATGAAAATTACCAAAGAGGGTTGATTTCAACTTCAACACTTGGAAATCTTGGTATAATAGCTTCCTTGTAAGCGATAACCCTCTTTCAGGACATAAAGATAGGCAATGCAATCTCTGGAATATCGTATCAACTGGGAGATATATACTCTATGCAGGCGCTGTTGGAATGTTGCTACATAGAACTAAAACGTTTACCATTAGGAAGCTGAAATAATCTCTTTGTCGTAAAGTATTCCAACGACCCTCATTCGCCATTTCTAGATGTAAGTCAAGATATGATGCAGACTTTACTGCATTTGTTGTATCCTTTATTTCAAGTTCGATGCGATAGATGTGTTCAACATAGTCACCACACTTTTAAAAATATAGTGAGAGGACATCATCTACATAGCTGAACGTGAAATTTAAAGATAATGCTAGCTTATTGTCATTCTTTCAAAGAAGCTCCTGTATGAGGCCAGCCTCGTCTGAATTAAGATCAATTCGGCAAGAAAAGGGGCATGCAGAGGAGGTGTCTCATGTTAGTGTCGTGTGCAAAATAAACAACAAGTCACGTGATGCAATTAACCCCCTACGTACGCCATTGTTTTGAATGAGATTTAACAGCATATCGATATTTTGATAAGCCAATGACATCGAAAACAATAAAAAGTCGTCTTAAGTCGTCTCTTAATTTTCTACAATATTGGATTGAAAATGTCCAAATTTCATCCCCCTTTGAGATTTTGCCTTTCTGAAACCACCAACAATAAACATTAAACGGCCATAATACGAAAAAAAATCGTTTGTTTATTAACCTGATACACTTTGACAGTATAAAGTTACAATATATAATTGTTATTTTGTATAGACGTGATTAACTTCTTCGGGAAGTTTAAAGTATTTATGACTTTTTACATGGGGAAGTTTAAGCAACTCAACAAAAATCAAAAGGAAGATAATTCTAATCATGACAATCAAGATTCCAATGACACTGATACTGGCATTGATACATGTACACCAAAAGAGAAGTCTAGCGTGGTATGTTACTTCTGAAAAGTTACCCTACATGTACAGATATATACCAATAAACCGTATGATATGATCAGTATTCAGTGTTTTAATAACTGGTGTATGGTTTA
Source organism: Mytilus coruscus (assembly GCA_017311375.1). Classification (NCBI taxonomy): domain Eukaryota; kingdom Metazoa; phylum Mollusca; class Bivalvia; order Mytilida; family Mytilidae; genus Mytilus; species Mytilus coruscus. The sequence goes on along the minus strand of CM029598.1, from coordinate 6,681,490 downwards.
TCATAAACATTAAGGTCAATGTCCTAATTTTACTCAAGGGGCCACATTTAATTCCTACAGTGCCAGATTCAAACAAGACACCCCTGTGTGTCCTTTTAGGTTAAATTATGCAGGGGCAGTGACAAGACTAATTTTAAAACCCTATATAACTGTATATTTTACAAAAGTGCATATTAAAGTTGCATAAATGCTCTGTTCTTGAAACACTTATAAAGGTTAAGTATATAAAGCCTTTTATGAACACTTCGAAAGTCAATGTCATCAACCTAAACAAAAGTATCATTACATACATTAAAATTAAATATTTGGTAAAAAGAATTGCTTTGATATATATATATAGTGAATTATATGGTGTTTTGTTTTCTATAAATTTCAATGTTTATATATATGTTAAATAAATATTTCATTTCAGATCACAGATTAATTTACAATGACAACCCCCTACACCTGTACTTACTCCTACATCTGTACTTACTCTGCCAAGAGATAGCAGAAAATGTCAATTTAAAAGTCTAACAGACACCACAACAGGAAAAGAATTGCCTGGATTGGTTACTCCACCGGTAAAAAGAAATGGTCACATACATATAGGAAATCTCTGAAAAATTTCTAATCAACCACTGATTTTAGAGGAATTTATGTGATACATGTATAATGTATATACAAAAGAGAAGATGTGGTATGATTACCAATGAGACAACTCTTCACAAGAGACCAAATGGCACAGAAATTAACAACTATAGATCACCGTACGGCCTTCAACAATGAGCAAAGCCCATACAGCATAGTCAGCTATAGAAGGCCCTGAAATGACAAATGTAAAACAATTCAAACGAGAAAACTAACGGCCTGATTTATGTATGCATTCTTTTTTCCCTACATTTTTTCTCACTTTTCTTTCATTCAGAAACTAAATGATTGCTATCTAAGCATACTTTACTCATTTATGAATATATACCAATGTTACTTAGATGTAGGTACATGTATAATATGTTTAAGCCTGCTAAATTGTAATTGTATTTTACCAGTTCTCAGTGTCTGCTCCCTTACTTGTGACATATATGTACAACTCTTCCTGTTTTAATAGTTTGCATTTAATTTTTTCTTGAGTAATAATCACTATTTAACAAATACACATACATGTATACGATCAATTTATATAGAATGCAAATAATAAAACAATGTAAAATAATTTTTGAAATGTCACAAATGATTTTTATGCCCCCGTCCGTACGTCCCAAAATTGGTTTCCGTTCTCTAACTTTAGTTTGCCTCAACCAAATGTTATGAAACGTATAGACAATGCTTATTACCACAAAACACAGATCGAGTTCGATTTTTGGTGACGTCACTTTAAGCGTTCTAGAGTAATGCCCCTTTACAAATGGAAAAATTGCTAAATTTTTCGTTTCCGTTCTTTCACTTTAATTTGCCTCAACCAAATGTTATGAAATTTATACACAATGCTCATTACTACAAAACACAGATCAAGGTTGAAATTTGGTGGCTTCACTTTCACCGTTCTAGAGTTATATGACCCTTTACAAATGGAAAAATTGCTGAATTTTTCGTTTCCGTTCTCTAAATTTAGTTTGCCTCAACCAAATGTTATGAAACTTAAACACAATGCTTATTACCTGAAAACACAGATCAAGTTTGAATTTTGGTGGCGTCACTTTTACGGTTCTAGAGTTATGCTCCTTTACAAATGGAAAAATTGCTGAATTTTTCGTTTCCGTTCTTTCACTTTAGTTTGCCTCAACCAAATGTTATGAAACTTATACACAATGCTTATTGCCACAAAACACAGATCGAGGTTGAATTTTGGTGGCGTCACTTTTACCGTTAATGAGTTGTGCTGTTTTACAAATGGAAAAATTGATGAATTTTTCGTTTCCGTTCTCTAACTTTAGTTTGCCTCAACCAAATGTTATGAAACTTATACGCAATGCTTATTACCACAAAATACAGATCAAGTTTGAATTTGGGTAGCGTCACTTTTACCATTCTAGAGTTATGCCCCTTTACAAATAGAAAAATGCCGAATGTTTTGCTTTTGTTCACTAACGTTTGCCTCAACCAAATGTTCTGAAAGTTTTACACAATGCTTATTACCACAAAACTCTTATCAAGTACACGTTTGGGTAGTGCCACTGATACCGTTCTTGATTTATGTCACTTTGTTATATGCAAGCTGGGTATCATCTGTGTCCCATGGACACATTCCCCATTTATTTAATTTCAAAACTGCAGCTCAATGAATGAATTGTCTGAAAAACTATTGATATGAAATATAGTGGTGGGATTGTCTGTCCTTACTTTCGTCTGTCTGTTTGTCTGTCCGTTGTGCTAACATGGGTGTGATTTTAATATTTTTATAGTCATGCCTTAATTAAATTATTGTTTGTTTGCCCTTTCCCGACTCACACTTTTCATTGTCAGTAGGTACATGTAGGTAGACAAATAATTTGATTATGTGGACATGATATGGAGTACAGTGTATAGTCATGAAAATGATTTTTTGTTTAGAAGCAAGAATAAATTTTTTTGATTATGGCTTTTTATTATGGGTAGGTACGTTAAGGACAAACAAACAAAATTTTATGTACATAAACCCTTGTGTTACATGATATTTTTATTAGTTTATAATTGTTATTATCATAATTATAGGGAACATCTCAGAAGAAAAATAGGCGAGTTGTTATCTTTTCGCCACTGAAGGGTACTCCTTATAAAGGCCCACCTAAAAAGAAACGTAGACAACCAGTATGGACCCAGAAAGAATTGTGTTCCTTAGTAGAGTTTGTGGCCTTACACAAGGATTTGCAGTATTCTGAAAATGAGTGGCCTGCTATGAATGCAGATAATGTATATTGGACAAAAGCAAGTGATTTCATCAAACAGACATGTGGCTCTGTTAGAAGCAATAATTACAGTACTATAAGCATGCCTTATAAATGAATAATGCATATTGGTATTTTTGTTTGGCCCTTTTAAATTTTGTTACTCTGCAAATCTTTAATTAAATGAATGCAATGATTACTTTCTTGATTACATATGATAAAAAGTAAAAGTAATGTAGATAAGGTTAAACACAGGAGACAAAACCTACATGTATTTCCAACATAAAATAATGTAGAAACAATATGTGTATGCAGACTGCTTGGAAACACCTGTGACTTTAATTTTGTATGGGGTATCACAGATAACTTATACATGTACATGTACATAAAGTGTATGACTTGATTTATCAACATCATTTCAGCTTTATAGTAAACATTCTTTGCAACATTAATTAGGGCTCTGCCATGAAAATGGTGAGACTCTATATAGTAATCACATTACCACTATCACATCTTTTTTGTGTATGATATGTAAACAAAACTGATCTTTGCATCAAAAAATAATTTATTAAGTATTTTCTTTTCAGCAATTTCATGTAGAGCTAAAATTGTGAACCACTTCAGAATGACTTATTTAACAATTGTTGAAGCTGAAGAAGAATTTGCTTTCAATTATGAAGAGTCCACTTCTACATTTGATGATTCTGGTTTCCTAGAGACACCAAAGACACCAGCTACACCTGCAACATGACACAGTGTTGATCATTTTGTGGAATACTATCTATCTAAATTCAGTCAAGACCATGTTGTTTCAATATGACAGAAACTTAGTAAAGAGATACCAGATAACCAGCTTATTCAATCATTGCAATCCACACTAAACGAGGATCAGATGGTACAGCTAATTAACATTACATCGGTTGACTCTGCAGAGCAATTAGTAAAAGCAAATTTTCAAAGACTATCGCTTGAAACTAAGAAACAATGTCTAGACCAGATGTTTTAGAATGTTGCAGAGGAAGAGGGGTTGAAAATTGGAACAGCCAGTTTCAACAGTCTATCCCTTTCAGCAATGAAAACCATTAAAAATAATGATAAACCAAGTTTAGTGAAAGACTTTGTAAAGTGCTTAGGAACAACAAGACAAAAAAAAACAGGAACCACTGATGCCAGTCACTTGCAAGCATTTTAGTTTGATCCAGCACACGATTCAGTTCTTCTGTGCCAGTGATCAATACTGTGTGAAAGATGTTTGCAATGGAGATGTCAATTTGAATGATAGAAAACTGGAGACTTTACGAGAACATTATGAAAGCAAACTTAATCGGATGAATTCAGTACACACTTTGAACAATGCAAATTTAGAAACTGGTGTCCAACAGCTGAAAATAGACTTAGAATATGATCGCCAATTTTTAGTAAAACGGTTTCAATCAGCGTGTAATAACCTTCAATCAAACGTGAAAGTGAAAACAACAAATGCAGAAACTCTGAAAAGTTTGAATTGGGAGGTTGTCGAGTTTAATCAACTTTTACAAGATTGCACTGAATACCAAAGGAAACTACAGAATTGTTCAATGTACAAAGATCTCTTGAAATCCATAAAGAATGACTTCTTTACCTACTTGAAAAACGTGTTCAAGAAGAAGAGAACAGCAGCAAGTCATGTTTTAGTAATTGCAATTTCAGATGAAAGAAGAAATAAAAAGCCTTATCCACTACCTATTCAGTATATCCCATACAAGTCACTAAGAGATCAGCAAGTCAGAGATTTAACAATTCCCATAAAGAAAGCGATGACAGAAGCTGGATTGAAAGTAGTTGGTAAGTTATTAAACTGTTTGTAGTTATTGTAATTGTAAAACCATGGTACATGTCAACTCGTGACTCCTCTGTATATATTACAGAAATTAAGGTAGATTCTCTGTATACCGCCATCTTGGATTGTACAATAGCAGTACATAATCGATCTAGTTCTCTGCCTAATTCTGCAAATTTTGAGACAGATTTGCAAATATGTGTAAGACTGTTTTATATTTGTATAAAGAAAAATAAGTGATTTATTGCATTATCCAAAATGTTTAAACAAATACCAAATATTAGTGTTTTTAGAATCAATTTTTCAACGAAGCCATTTAAGGGGATATAACTCTTATAGTAAAAGTTTTATACTGGATTGATAATAATTTTGTACTTGTAGCAAGAAAACAAGTTCGGTGACACAATTTTTTCTTTTCATTATCTTAAAGCATATTATAAAACCTATCTTCTCATATATTTCATTTGTTAATAAACAATATACAGTAGTGCTTGAGATCGAAATGTTTTTAAAGCTTTTTACATTATTCCCTAACTAATTTATCAGTTATGGAGCCATATACATATTGTTGGTATTTATTTTTTTTTTAAACACAATATTCAAAACATGTATTCTAACAATAATTCTTTGATATTTAGTCTTTGCTAACTTGTTCAAGTTTTCTACTTCCTTCCAGGTACAGTTACAGATGGTGAATTCAACTCACTTAGGTCACAGGGAGACACTGGACCCCTACACATATGGCAACTTATCTATGATTGCAGAGAGGTAGTGCGGAAGATGTCAAAGTCAACCTTGATCTCCATGCTTACCTATGTAGGAGGTATGTTAAGTACATATAAAAATAAGCACATGTGGTATGATTTTCAATGAGACAACTATTCACCAAAGTTCAAATGAAGAGGAAGTAAGCAATTATAGGCAACCGTACAGCCTTCAACAATAAAAAGACGCATACCATATAGTCGGCTATAAAAGGCCCGGACATGAAAATATAAAAAAATCAATTGAGAAAAATAACTACCTAATTTATAACAAAACAATTTACGAAAACAAAATATGACAGACATGAAGCAACGACAACTACTGAACGACATAAAAACTGAAATGACAGCATTGTTTTCTGGAAAAACCTTAAGAATAAAACAAAAGTACTTAACACTTACACCAGATAAAGAAGCAGATCAGATATATGCATAATTCTTTCAAATTAAATGTATCGGCTGTTCTAAGAAATATGTAAGCAATATTATAGGGTGAGACTACCATAGAAAATATTTGAAAAATCAAACCTAACTGAAGAACATTTTAAAGAAAGCCAAAGAGATAAAAGTATTTAATTAGGCCCTTTTGTCCCTTAAAATATATAATATTATAAAGTTTAGAAATAAAACTTTTCAATTTTTTCCAGAAGATGAAAATGGTAATCTCTTTGCGGAGCAGTCTAATGATGCCATACCCGGAGATGTGATATTAGAGATTAACAATTTGCAGGATGAAGGATTGTCCTTTCAAGACAGCATTGTTAATTTCCGGAGAAGATTGATTCCAGAAGGTTATGAACCATATCCATTCCGCAAAGACACACCAGAGTCATATTTTGGCATGCTAAGAACTGTTGTTGCCACTTATATATATAGAGACACAGTTCAAAAACTGAAACAAGAAGGTACAGACTTTACATGCTATCTGTATGTACCTGAAGTGTATCCAGCAACAAACACTATTCATTATGAAAGAGGTAACCATAACCACATTTTGAAGCCAATAGCAACATCCACTAGAGAGTGTAAAAATGCATCACTGGTTCCTGAAGCTTTTGACAAAGTAATGTTGGATAACAACACTGGCTTGACTCATACAGCCCTTACTGGTAAAAGACCGCAGTCTGTTGAGGATGCAGAAAAAATATTGTCATATCAACTTGCAGTCAGCCATGAACAAAATAACTTTGAGGAAGAAGCAGAATATGATCGTACCATTGCTTGATGGCATGAAGCATCAGATGGACGTGGCCTAAGTCAATTCCAAAGATCAAAGTATAACTATCAGATGTTGAACTACATCATAGAGAATTTCATTCCATGGCACAGAGAGAATTACAACTTCATGTATATAGATATCAACAGGTACTTATATATTTAAAATTGATTATGAATGTTATCCTAATTTAGAGTAATTTCTCGCAATTTGATTGGCTGATATTGTCCTAACAAATTTCAGTGCATTTTTTTATTAAGTCATTCTAATTATCTCCCTTAAACCATTGACTTAATAAAAAAAGATTTTAATATAAAAGTGGTGTCATAAAAAAATCAGGAAAAATTCGTTACACAGTATGCAATTTTCCTAATACAGAATTTATCATGGAAAAAACAATAAATAAGTGGTGTGATAACAAAATCAGGTTAAATTCGTTACACAGTGTGCAATTGTCCTAATACGGAATTTGTCGGGTCAATAAAATTCGCCTCACCCGATATGAAATTTATTTACCTGATAAATTCCCGTATTAGGACACGTGCACACTGTGTAACTAATAGTCTTATGAACTTGATACCATAAGAAGAAAGAAGTAACATTGCCATTAAAACAGACTGACTGCAAATTGATCTTATGCACAAAATATATTTTGCAACTTTTTAAGTGAAAAAAGTAGCATCTAAGTAATGGCAACATTCGGAATGATATTCCAGAAGGTGCATATGTAAATGAGTAAGTTATTGATGGGTCTATATGACTTGCTATCTGGGTCATACCAATTACACAACTTGTTTTGAAAAATGAATATTAAAAACTGCATTCATATTAAGTATATTTCAAAACATGTAATAATTTACTTTTTCAGATAAATTTTACATTAACAAATATAGAAAAACTTTCTTTTGAAGGCAACTCAAATGTTTTAATCTGAACCTAAATACATACATGGATATTACTGAAAATTTATCGTTTAAATTTGTTTTCAAGGAAAAGTAAGCATAATCTTTTAATTGTTTTTTCAGACCAATGAAAAACCTCAGAGGATTCACACGTGAAACCTTTATTGACATTACAGCCAACATTGAGAGTCAAGAACATCGCCGTAGACAAAGCAACGTATTTAATTATCTGAAACACCCCAGGGAATCCCCCACAGATGATGTTTAATGTTTTTTCAGCATGACACGTAGGCAGCTAGGAGGCACATTCACCTTAAAAGAGTTCAAGTCAAGATGGCGGAAAATTGGTCGAGAATTTTGTAAAGACTCGATCCAAACGTTCCATTTTATTACTGGACTCAAAATGAACGCTTTAAATAAGAACATTACGTTTGATGAAGACAATGGTCAAGATAGACGACTTCATGTAGTTAGTCATAACCAGACAGAGGACAGCAATATGTTCACTGCAGGCAGAAGCTTTCTTCCTGCACGTAGTAAGCAGAGCACAAGACAGAGACTGTTTCGTTTAGATGTTGGCTTACCTCCTGTACCAGAAAACCAGCAGCCTTTATATTTACGATATATACTTCATATTTGTGTAAAGTCAGCAAGATTTTGTCTATCTTGACCATTGTCTTCATCAGTTACTTATTTGTCTGTGATTTTAAGTGGAAATTACACATGTATGTATATGTATGTTTTCAATTCAAGAATTGTTATATGAAGTCTTATTTTTATTGTACTAGTAATTATTCATAATGAACAGACAAAATATATCATCCCTTATATGTTTTTAAAAGTTAATATTCATGAATATTTATTCCTTTGATTGAACAATGTCTTCTAGCAGTGAGTTGTATATTATATATGTTCTCCATAGTTGTTCAATGATAGCTGGTTATTTTTAGTGTATGTTTGATAGCAGAGAAAATACACATGCTCAAATTGAAAACAAATTTATTCCTTCAATTTTATCTACATGTGGAAAATAAACTTAATTTTGTTGTCAAGTTTAATTTCATGTATATTTTAATATTATTAATTTAGTGGAAGATTTTTTGTATGTTGATGTCATGACTGAAATGTTTCCATGAAGTTCGTAATCTAGTTATTTTTTTTGTTTTGTGCCTTATCTTTTCTTTGTACTGATATATACACTGTATATAGTTAGTAATGTGAGGCTGCACCATTTTGATTTGTGAAAAAAGCTTTTGATAAATAGATATCTTCCAGGGATTCCATTTAGCACAAATATCTGGTTTCGCCCCTATGAATAAATTAATGTTACCTACATGTGTTTATCTCATAATTGATAAATATCTTCAAACAGGCTTCAATTTTTTGAGCAAAATGTTTTTAAAAGTTTCTCTTAACCAGCGTGGCACAAAAAGTGGTGCAGTCCAGATATACAGAAAAAAACATTTTTCCTCAGACTTTGCTTAAAACATTTACAATGTAAAAAAAAATAGTTATATAGTGCTTCGTCTGTAACAAATTTGGGTGTTGTTTGCAGATCTTTAGTATACTATCACTATATCAAGTTTAAAGCTTCTCTAGACTCGAGGTAATATTGGGCCTGGCATATGATGTAGACATTTGTTTATTGTTGAAACCATATCTTAACCTGAAGATATTTTAGATATTTTATAACCCACATATCTTTTATAATATTTATTAATGAAATTCTACTATAATTGATTTTCAAAAGCATTCAAAAGGTAGTCTAAAATCCCAACCCCTTATACCGGGTCTAATCTGACTTTTAAATTTATTGTTAAGTCAGTAACTGTTCTTGTGTGGAATATGTAAGAAATAGTTGCCACTGTACATTAAAAACAGCTAGCAATCAATCCTGTTGTGTATGTATACATTTTGGACAGCCAAACGGCCACACCTGTCAGCATGGGTCCTACTAACAATTGAGATTGATTGTTGGTGGTTTGCCTACCTTCAAGTGGCATATGTTTTGTGAACGAGGCCAAATCAACAACAAAATGCAATAGAATTTCAAACATGATGGCTACATCCGGCAGAAGGGCAGAAATTGAGATTGCCGCAGGATTAAGATGACAGATTTGCAAATATGTGTAAGACTGTTTTATATTTGTATAAAGAAAAATAAGTGATTTATTGCATTATCCAAAATGTTTAAACAAATACCAAATATTAGTGTTTTAGAATCAATTTTCAACGTAGCCATTTAAGGATATAACTCTTATAGTAAAAGTTTTATACTGGATTGATAATAATTTTGTACTTGTAGCAAGAAAACAAGTTCGGTGACACAATTTTTCTTTTCATTATCTTAAAGCATATTATAAAACCTATCTTCTCATATATTTCATTTGTTAATAAACAATATACAGTAGTGCTTGAGATCGAAATGTTTTTAAAGCTTTTTACATTATTCCCTAACTAATTTATCAGTTATTGAGCCATATACATATTGTTGGTATTTATTTTTTTTTAAACACAATATTCAAAACATGTATTCTAACAATAATTCTTTCATATTTAGTCTTTGCTAACTTGTTCAAGTTTACTACTTCCTTCAGGTAAAGTTACAGATGGTGAATTCAACTCACTTAGGTCACAGGAGACACTGGACCCCTACACATATGGCAACTTATCTATGATTGCAGAGAGGTAGTGCGGAAGATGTCAAAGTCAACCTTGATCTCCATGCTTACCTATGTAGGAGGTATGTTAAGTACATATAAAAATAAGCACATGTGGTATGATTTTCAATGAGACAACTATTCACCAAAGTTCAAATGAAGAGGAAGTAAGCAATTATAGGCAACCGTACAGCCTTCAACAATAAAAAGACGCATACCATATAGTCGGCTATAAAAGGCCCGGACATGAAAATATAAAAAAATCAATTGAGAAAAATAACTACCTAATTTATAACAAAACAATTTACGAAAACAAAATATGACAGACATGAAGCAACGACAACTACTGAACGACATAAAAACTGAAATGACAGCATTGTTTTCTGGAAAAACCTTAAGAATAAAACAAAAGTACTTAACACTTACACCAGATAAAGAAGCAGATCAGATATATGCATAATTCTTTCAAATTAAATGTATCGGCTGTTCTAAGAAATATGTAAGCAATATTATAGGGTGAGACTACCATAGAAAATATTTGAAAAATCAAACCTAACTGAAGAACATTTTCAAGAAAGCCAAAGAGATAAAAGTATTTAATTAGGCCCTTTTGTCCCTTAAAATATATAATATTATAAAGTTTTGAAATAAAACTTTTAATTTTTTTCTCCAGAAGATGAAAATGGTAATCCATTTGCTGAGCAATCTAATGATGCCATCCCCGGAGATTTTCGAGATTAAAAATTTGCAGGATGAAGGATTGTCCTTTCAAGACAGTATTGTTAATTTTCGGAGAAGATTGATACCAGATGGTTATGAACCATATCATTCCGCAACGACACACCAGTGTCATATTTGGACATGCTTAGAACTGTTGTTGCCACCTATATATATAGAGACACAGTTCGAAAATTGTATGTACCTGAAGTCGATCCAGCAACAAACACTATACATTATGAAAGAGGTGACCATAACCACATTTTGAAGCCAATAGCAACATCCACTAGAGAGTGTAAAAATGCGTCACTGGACCCTGAAGCTTTTGACAAAGCAATGATGGATAAAAACACTGGCCCTTACTGGTCAAAGATCGCAGTCCGTTGAGGATGCAGAAAAACTGTATCAAGTTGCAGTTAGCATGGAACAAAATAACTTTGGCAAAGAAGCAGAATACGTTCGTACCATTGCTGGATGGCATGAGGCATCAGATGGACGTGACCTAAGTCAACTGCAAAGATCAAAGTTTAATTATCAGATGCTGAACTACATCATAGACGATTTCATGCCATGGCACAGAGAGAATTACAACTTCATGTATATAGATATCAACAGGTACTTATATATTTAATATGATTATGAATATTATCCTAATTTAGAGTAATTTCTCGCAATTTGATTGGCTGATATTGTCCTAATAAATTTCAGTGCATTTTTTATTAAGTCATTCTAATTATCTCCTTAAACCATTGACTTAATAAAAAGATTTTAATATAAAAGTGGTGTCATAAAAAATCAGGAAAAATTCGTTACACAGTATGCAATTTTCATAATACAGAATTTATCATGGAAAAACAATAAATAAGTGGTGTGATAACAAAATCAGGTTAAATTCGTTGCACAGTGTAATTGTCCTAATACGGAATTTGTCGGGTCAATAAAATTCGCCTCACCCGATATGAATTTTATTTACCTGATAAATTCCGTATTAGGACAAGTGCACACTGTGTAACTAATAGTGTGTTGAACTTGATACTATGATAAAAAAGAAGTAACATTACCATTAAAACAGACTGACTGCAATTTGATCTTAAGCACAAAATATATTGTGCAACTATTTAAGTGAAAAAAGTAGCATCTCAGTAATGGCAATATTCAGAATGATATTCCAGAAGGTATATGTAAATGAATAAGTTATTGATGGGTCTATATGACTTGCTATCTGGGTCATACCAATTACACAACTTGTTTTGAAAATGAATATTAAAACTGCATTCCTATTAAGTATATTTCAAAACATGTAATAATTTACTTTTTCAGATAAATTTTACATAAATAAAAATAAAAACTTTCTTTTAAAGGCAACTCAAATGTTTTAATCTGAACCTAAATACATACATGGATATTACTGAAAATTTATCGTTTAAATTTGTTTTCAAGGAAAAGTAAGCATAATATTTTAATTGTGTTTTCAGACCAATGGAAAACCTCAGAGGATTCACACGTGAAACCTTTTTAACATAACAGCCAACATTCAGAGTCAAGAACATCGCCGTAGACAAAGCAACGTATTTAAATATCCGAAACACCACAGGAATCCCCCACAGATGATGTTTAATGTTTTTTCAGCATGACACGTAGGCAGCTAGGAGGCACATTCACCTTAAAAGAGTTCAAGTCAGGATGGCGGAAAATTGTTCGAGAATTTTGTAAAAGACTCGACCCAAACGTTCCATTTTATTACTGGACTCAAAATGAACGCTTTAAATTAGAACATTGCGTTTGATGAAGACAATGGTCAAGATAAACGACTTCATGTAGTTAGCCATAACCAGAGAGAGGACAGCAATATGTTCACTGCAGGCAGAAGCTTTCTTCCTGCACGTAGTAAGCAGAGCACAAGACAGAGACTGTTTCGTTTAGATGTTGGCTTACCTCCTGTACCAGAAAACCAGCAGCCTTTATATTTAAGATATATATATATATATATATTATACTTCATATTTGTGTAAAGTCAGCAAGATTTCGTCTATCTTGACCATTGTCTTCATCAGTTACTTATTTGTCTGTGATTTTTAGTGGAAATTATGTATACGTATGTTTTCAATTCAAGAATGGTTATATGAAGTCTTATTTTTATTGTACTAGTAATTATTCATAATGAACAGACAAAAATATATCATCCCTTATATGTTTTTAAAAAGTTAATACTCATGAATATTTATTCCTTTGATTGAACAATGTCTTCTAGCAGTGAGTTGTATATTATATATGTTCTACATAGTTGTTCAATGATAGCTGGTTATTTTTAGTGTATGTTTGATAGCAGAGAAAATACACATGCTCAAATTGAAAACAAATTTATTCCTTCAATTTTATCTACATGTGGAAAATAAACTTAATTTTGTTGTCAAGTTTAATTTCATGTATATTTTTAATATTATTAATTTAGTGGAAGATTTTTTTGTATGTTGATGTCATGACTGAAATGTTTCCATGAAGTTCGTAATCTAGTTTTTTTTTTGTGCCTGATCTTTTTCTTTGTACTGCATATATACACTGTATACAGTTATTAATGTGAGGCTGCACCATTTTGATTTGTGAAAAAAAAGCTTTTGATAAATAGATATATTCCAGGGATTCCATTTAGCACAAATATCTGGTTTCGCCCCTATGGATAAATTTAATGTTACCTACATGTGTTTATCTCATAATTGATAAATATCTTCAAACAGGCTTCAATTTTTTGAGCAAAATGTTTTTAAAAGTTTCTCTTAACCAGCGTGGCACAAAAAGTGGTGCAGTCCAGATATACAGAAAAAAACATTTTTCCTCAGACTTTGCTTAAAACATTTACAATGTAAAAAAAAATAGTTATATAGTGCTTCGTCTGTAACAAATTTGGGTGTTGTTTGCAGATCTTTAGTATACTATCACTATATCAAGTTTAAAGCTTCTCTAGACTCGAGGTAATATTGGGCCTGGCATATGATGTAGACATTTGTTTATTGTTGAAACCATATCTTAACCTGTAGATATTTTATAACCCACATATCTTTTATAATATTTTTAAGGAAATTCTACTATAATTGATTTTCAAAAGCATTCAAAAGGTAGTCTAAAATCCCAACCCTTATACCGGGTCTAATCTGACTTTTAAATTTATTGTTAAGTCAGTAACTGTTCTGGTGTGGAATATGTAAGAAATATTTGCCACTGTACATTAAAAAACAGCTAGCAATCAATCCTGTTGTGTATGTATACATTTTGGACAGCCAAACGGCCACACCAGTCAGCATGGGTCCTACTAACAATTGAGATTGACTGATTGTGGTTTTCCTACCTTCAAGTGGCATATGTTTTGTGAACGGGGCCAAATCAACAACAAAATGCAATAGAATTTCAAACATGATGGCTACATCCGGCAGAAGGGCAGAAATTAGAGATTGCCGCAGGATTAAGATGGTATTTTGGATAAAGGCAGAAATTTTGCTGTTCTTTTATGTGCATAGAGCGTGACACTCTCTATAATGGACGAAGCTGTATATTTCACATTCGATTTAATTTTGTCAAAAGATACCTATATTTATAAGATGATCTATGTGTTCATGTGCTTCTATCATAAGGACTACTAGTATATGTCCGAATCAAACAAAAACGTTTGTTCATCATAACCTCCATTTGATGCCCAAAGTCAAAAAACAACGATCATGTGATCATGTCAGCGTTGGATTTAGAATAATTATTTGTTGGTTGAGAGTGGCTATATCTAGTTATTGTTTACATCTATATATATATATAGATTATGATATTAGAATATCTACAGGCATTGTTTAACATTCTTTTTGAATTGTATTTCGTTTGTTTTTACATGAAGTTTATCCACAAAACAACTTTATTTACGGTAAAGGTACAAATTTACAATAAGAGGGGCACATCAAGACCACATAGGAACACCAATCAACTAACGGTATATTTATCTCCATATACAAAGCATAAATTTTTATCCAGCAAAAACTATTAGACAGATGTACCAATTGGTCAACACTTAACAGTAATAAATTGAGAATAAAAACAATATTCCATTTTCTTTGTTCCTCGTGATACATAAACATTTTAAAATCTACAAAAGATAACAAACAGAGGTTTGGTAGAAGCTATATAAAAGGTTGAAATTTGTTCAGGTTATCGGAGGACTGAAATTGGCATTAGACGTTTTCTGAATTAATTTAAAACGATATTATTCAGTATGTTAAGTCGTGATTATGTAAAAGTAAAGAAATTAAAAGTTTTCTAGAATGATTATTAGAAGGATTCGGTCATTAAAGGATGCAATTTATCATAACCAATACCAGAAATATTATTTATGGCTATAAATATAGAGGTTTAATACCATTTGGATTTGCATAAATATCTGTATTATGATTATTTATTCATGTATATATGTACATTTATACAAAAATAAGTGTCATGACTATTAACTATTTACAAATCTGCATTATAAACATTATTGTCTGAATCTGGAAGCCATTTCCCTTTCTTGCAGATAACAATTGATCCTTTCAGTTTTCTCGAATTAAGGTTTCTGACGTACCACGATGTGACTGACTTCATAGATGTCTTCACTATTTCTCCCGATGTCATAGCCTTTGCTAACTTTGATATTTTGTTTACACCTATATAGCCAAGTTTAAGGTCCTTGCTGTAACAGTAACATTGACACTTATAGAATTTTTGTCTGTATGATTGTCTTCTTCCAACAAAAGTCTGACTGGCACAGAAAGACATTGTCTTAGGGCACCTTGCACATCTTTTAAATTTTGCTGGAAATGTTCCTCGTTTGTTGACCCTCTTATCTGAATGATGGAAGTGTAATGTTCATCATCATCACTATTTTGATCCGAATTATCTTGACCGTCATCCTGATCACTTTCACTGCCCGATTCAGTAAGTTCAGTTGTTGAAATGGCATTATCTTTATCTTGCACAAAGATGCTTCCTCCACTAAAACATGAACATTGCTGAGCTTGATCCAAATTGTGAACAGGCATACCGGGAGATCTAGAGCATTGCTATGATCAGGTCTCCTTGAAAGTTCCTACTGGAACATTGGCAAATGACCGTACTAGTACAGCCCAAGACTCCTTCCAATGCTTAAAATTCCGCTGACTGCATCTTTGAACTGAAACAGACAGAAAATATTATAATATAACACAGAGAAAACTTCGTCATAGAACACCATACAATATGTACATGTATACTAGCCTGTAATTCAGTGGTTGTCGTTTGTTGCTGTATATCATATTTGTATATTTTTTTTTACATAAATCAGACACTTAAGTTTTCTTTTAAATTGTTTTACATTTGTTATTTGTCATTTCGTGGCTCTTTATAGCTGACTATGCTGTATGGGTTTTGCTCATTGTTGAAGGCTGTACGGTGACCTACAGTTGTTTACTTTGATGTCATTTGGTCTCTATTGGAGAGTTGTCTCATTGGTAATTTAACCACATCTTCTTATTTTTAAAATACAAGGTATGTACATGTATAAAATACAATGCAATACACGACATGTCCAGTACACACATGTAATTGGTGTTGATTTCCACTGTTGGACGATCCAATGTGGCATCCTGATCAATGATTATGATTTTGATGCTTTAATATTACAATCAGTTCTTTAATTTATAATTTATAATATATATAAGATACTATTTCACAACATTGTAGTAATTCAGTCAATTCAGAAATTAATACAAGCACCTCATAGTCCATTTAAATATGTTTTAACTATAATTTCAGCTGATGTTGTATTTCGAAACTTAAAAAATGCTGGTGAGGCAAATATACATATGAAAAGTATCTAAGTCGCTCCACCGACAAATGTTCAATGAACAGTACACGCATAAAAATGATGTGTGCATTGAATAATGCAATGTACATGCAGTCTTTGTCGAATAATATATGAATCTTGGATAGAACATTTTTAAACGTATAAAGAGTTTAACTATTTGATGTCATATTTTGCTGTTCTCAGTCTGGTTGTAAATTTTTTTATTGTGTGAAATGTAGATTTAATTGATAAATTTGAAATCAAAATACCTTTTGCTCCAAATACTCATTGACATTGTGGAATATTCTAAAAAAAGTGTGAATACCAAAGTATCAAAAGGGGGTGAGAAAATAGTTTACCTATTAGTTATTTGGTTTTTTTTATTGGTTCAGTTTTGGTGGTGCAATTTTAATTTTACGTTTGATAGAAGTAATCGGTTATCAAAAAAAAAAAATATACTGATTCCTAATTATTCACTTTTGTCAGAAAAACAAAAATACCTTAAAATTACAAGAATTGTTGACTAGTAGCAAGGCTGGTGACGTTTTATTGGTGAGTGTTGACTCCAGTAACTCGTCGTCGGCGAAAAGGATACAACGTCTTACAAGAGTCTTGTTTGCTGGTGCTACGTGTCCTACACGAACCTTTACGTTTATACTTGGAAAGTCTCTCATTTGTATAGTGTAAACATTCTTATCAATACAGAAAAGCCAAATTCCAGAGGAATCTAACCAAGGGCTTAGTGATGTTGACACTTCGACAGCCATTTTTTAACTAACAAACCGACTTCCGGCGATCGATAATATAGTTTGAATATGCGTGCCGTGTGCTCCTCTGAGGGGCATGGTTGATTCCCATGGGACTGCGATTGTTTGTTGAAGAACACGTCCTCAATGTAAAACCTCAGAGGATTCACACGTGAAACCTTTATTGACATTACAGCCAACATTGAGAGTCAAGAACATCGCCGTAGACAAAGCAACGTATTTAATTATCTGAAACACCCCAGGGAATCCCCCACAGATGATGTTTAATGTTTTTTCAGCATGACACGTAGGCAGCTAGGAGGCACATTCACCTT
Source organism: Mytilus coruscus (assembly GCA_017311375.1). Classification (NCBI taxonomy): domain Eukaryota; kingdom Metazoa; phylum Mollusca; class Bivalvia; order Mytilida; family Mytilidae; genus Mytilus; species Mytilus coruscus. The sequence continues at coordinate 6,663,655 of CM029598.1, read as the reverse complement.
AAAAGAGTTCAAGTCAGGATGGCGGAAAATTGTTCGAGAATTTTGTAAAAGACTCGACCCAAACGTTCCATTTTATTACTGGACTCAAAATGAACGCTTTAAATTAGAACATTGCGTTTGATGAAGACAATGGTCAAGATAAACGACTTCATGTAGTTAGCCATAACCAGAGAGAGGACAGCAATATGTTCACTGCAGGCAGAAGCTTTCTTCCTGCACGTAGTAAGCAGAGCACAAGACAGAGACTGTTTCGTTTAGATGTTGGCTTACCTCCTGTACCAGAAAACCAGCAGCCTTTATATTTACGATATATACTTCATATTTGTGTAAAGTCAGCAAGATTTTGTCTATCTTGACCATTGTCTTCATCAGTTACTTATTTGTCTGTGATTTTAAGTGGAAATTACATGTATGTATATGTATGTTTTCAATTCAAGAATTGTTATATGAAGTCTTATTTTTATTGTACTAGTAATTATTCATAATGAACAGACAAAATATATCATCCCTTATATGTTTTAAAAAGTTAATATTCATGAATATTTATTCCTTTGATTGAACAATGTCTTCTAGCAGTGAGTTGTATATTATATATGTTCTCCATAGTTGTTCAATGATAGCTGGTTATTTTTAGTGTATGTTTGATAGCAGAGAAAATACACATGCTCAAATTGAAAACAAATTTATTCCTTCAATTTTATCTACATGTGGAAAATAAACTTAATTTTGTTGTCAAGTTTAATTTCATGTATATTTTAATATTATTAATTTAGTGGAAGATTTTTTGTATGTTGATGTCATGACTGAAATGTTTCCATGAAGTTCGTAATCTAGTTATTTTTTTTGTTTTGTGCCTTATCTTTTCTTTGTACTGATATATACACTGTATATAGTTAGTAATGTGAGGCTGCACCATTTTGATTTGTGAAAAAAGCTTTTGATAAATAGATATCTTCCAGGGATTCCATTTAGCACAAATATCTGGTTTCGCCCTATGAATAAATTAATGTTACCTACATGTGTTTATCTCATAATTGATAAATATCTTCAAACAGGCTTCAATTTTTGAGAAAAATGTTTTAAAAGTTTCTCTTAACCAGCGTGACACAAAAATGGTGCAGTCCAGATATACAGAAAATACCATTTTTCCTCAGACTTTGCTTAAAACATTTACAATGTAAAAAAAAATAGTTATATAGTGCTTCGTCTGTAACAAATTTGGGTGTTGTTTGCAGATCTTTAGTATACTATCACTATATCAAGTTTAAAGCTTCTCTAGACTCGAGGTAATATTGGGCCTGGCATATGATGTAGACATTTGTTTATTGTTGAAACCATATCTTAACCTGTAGATATTTTAAATATTTTATAACCCACATATCTTTTTATAATATTTATTAATGAAATTCTACTATAATTGATTTTCAAAAGCATTCAAAAAGGTAGTCTAAAATCCCAACCCCTTATACCGGGTCTAATCTGACTTTTAAATTTATTGTTAAGTCAGTAACTGTTCTGGTGTGGAATATGTAAGAAATATTTGCCACTGTACATTAAAAAACAGCTAGCAATCAATCCTGTTGTGTATGTATACATTTTGGACAGCCAAACGGCCACACCAGTCAGCATGGGTCCTACTAACAATTGAGATTGATTGTTGGTGGTTTGCCTACCTTCAAGTGGCATATGTTTTGTGAACGAGGCCAAATCAACAACAAAATGCAATAGAATTTCAAACATGATGGCTACATCCGGCAGAAGGGCAGAAATTAGAGATTGCCGCAGGATTAAGATGGTATTTTGGATAAAGGCAGAAATTTTGCTGTTCTTTTATGTGCATAGAGCGTGACACTCTCTTCAACTGTTTCGGTACTTATACATCCCTCGGATTTCAAATGTTTGGCATTGAGCGTTCCTGATGAAGGTAAATCAGAAAAGCGCTTCGGACGCATGAAATTATTAAATGTGTTGTTTTCAATTTTTTCTCTAAAATTGACGAAGCTGTATATTTCACATTCGATTTAATTTTGTCAAAAGATACCTATATTTATAAGATGATCTATGTGTGCATGTGCTTCTACTACTAGTATATGTCCGAATCAAACAAAACGTTTGTTCATCATAACCTCCATTTGATGCCCAAAGTCAAAAACAACGATCATTTGATCATGTCAGCGTTGGATTTAGAATAATTATTTGTTGGTTGAGAGTGGCTATATCTAGTTATTGTTTACATCTATATATATATTTAGACTATGATATAAGAATATCTACAGGCATTGTTTAACATTCTTTTTGAATTGTATTTCGTTTGTTTTACATGAAGTTTATCCACAAAACAACTTTATTTACGGTACAGGTACAAATTTACAATAAGAGGGCACATCAAGACCACATAGGAACACCAATCAACTAACGGTATATTTATCTTCATATACAAAACATAAATTTTTATCCAGCAAAAACTATTAGACAGATGTACCAATTGGTCAACACTTAACAGTAATAAATTGAGAATAAAAACAATATTCCATTTTCTTTGTTCCTCGTGATACATAAACATTTTAAAATCTACAAAAGATAACAAACAGAGGTTTGGTAGAAGCTATATAAAAGGTTGAAATTTGTTCAGGTTATCCGAGGACTGAAATTTGCATTAGACGTTTTTCTGAATTAATTCAAAACGATATTATTCATTATGTTAAGTCGTGATTATGTAAAAGTAAAGAAATTAAAAGTTTTCTAAAATGATTCCTAGAAGGATTCGGTCATTAAAGGATTCAATTTATCACAACCAATACCAGTAATATTATTTATGGCTATAAATATAGAGGTTTAATACCATTTGGATTTGCATAAATATCTGTATTATGATTATTTTTCATGTATATATATATACATTTATACAAAAATAACTGTGATGACTATTAAATATTTACAAATCTGCATTATAAACATTATTGTCTGAATCTGGAAGCCATTTCCCTTTCTTGCAGATAACAATTGATCCTTTCAGTTTTCTCGAATTAAGGTTTCTGACGTACCACGATGTGACTGACTTCATAGATGTCTTCACTATTTCTCCCGATGTCATAGCCTTTGCTAACTTTGATATTTTGTTTACACCTATATAGCCAAGTTTAAAGTCCTTGCTGTTAACAGTAACATTGACACTTATAGAATTTTTGTCTTTATGATTGTCTTCTTCCAACAAAAGTCTGACTGGCACAGAAAGACATTGTCTTAGGGCACCTTGCACATCTTTTAAATTTTGCTGGAAATGTTCCCCGTTTGTTGACCCTCTTATCTGAATGATGGAAGTGTAATGTTCATCATCATCACTATTTTGATCCGAATTACCTTGGCCGTCATCCTGATCACTTTCACTGCCCGATTCAGTAAGTTCAGTTGTTGAAATGGCATTATCTTTATCTTGCACAAAGATGCTTCCTCCACTAAAACATGAACATTGCTGAGCTTGATCCAAATTGTGAACAGGCATACCGGGGAGATCTATAGCATTGCTATGATCAGGTCTCCCTTGGAAAGTTCCTACTGGAACATTGGCAAATGACCGTACTAGTACAGCCCAAGACTCCCTTCCAATGCTTAACATTCCGCTGACTGCATCTTTGTCAAACTGAAACAGACAGAAAATATTATAATATAACACACAGAGAAAACTTCGTCATAGAACACCATACAATATGTACATGTATACTAGCCTGTAATTCAGTGGTTGTCGTTTGTTGCTGTATATCATATATGTATTTTTTTTTTTACATAAATCAGACACTTAAGTTTTCTCTTTTAAATTGTTTTACATTTGTTATTTGTCATTTCGTGGCTCTTTATAGCTGACTATGCTGTATGGGTTTTGCTCATTGTTGAAGGCGGTACCTTCTTACTGTGACCTACAGTTGTTTACTTTGATGTCATTTGGTCTCTTTTGGAGAGTTGTCTCATTGGTAATTTAACCACATCTTCTTATTTTTAAAAATACAAGGTATGTACATGTATAAAATACAATGCAATACACGACATGTCCAGTACACACATGTAATTGGTGTTGATTTCCACTGTTGGACGATCCAATGTGGCATCCTGATCAATGATTATGATTTTGATGCTTTAATATTACAATCAGTTCTTTAATTTATAATTTATAATATATATAAGATACTATTTCACAACATTGTAGTAATTCAGTCAATTCAGAAATTAATACAAGCACCTCATAGTCCATTTAAATATGTTTTAACTATAATTTCAGCTGATGTTGTATTTCGAAACTTAAAAAAATGCTGGTGAGGCAAATATACATATGAAAAAGTATTCAAGTCGCTCCACCGACAAATGTTCAATGAACAGTTCACGCATAAAATGTGTGCATTGAATAATGCAATGTACATGCAGTCTTTGTCGAATAATATAAATATATGAATCCTGGATAGAACATTTTAAAGCGGGTAAAGAGTTGAACTAATTGTTGTCATATTTTGCCGTTCTCAGTCTGGTTTTAATCTTATTTTATTGTGTAAAGGTAGATTTAATTGATAAATTTGAAATCAAAATACCTTTTGCTCCAAATGCTCATTGACATTGTGGAAAATACTAAAAAAATGTGTGAATACCAAAGTATCAAAAAAAGGGGGTGAGAAAATATTTTACCTATTAGTTATTTGTTTTTTTTTTTTTTTTATTTGGTTCAGTTTTGGTGGTGCAATTTTAATTTTACGTTTGATAGAAGCAATCGGTTATCAAAAAAAAAAAATATACTGATTCCTAATTATTCACTTTTGTCAGAAAAACAAAAATACCTTACAATTACAAGAATTGTTGACTAGTAGCAAGGCTGGTGACGTTTTATTGGTGAGTGTTGACTCCAGTTACTCGTCCTCGGCGAAAAGGATACAACGTCTTACAAGATTCTTGTTTGCCGGTGCTACGTGTCCTACACGAACCTTTACGTTTATACTTGGAAAGTCTCTCATTTGTATAGTGTAAACATTCTTATCAATACAGAAAAGCCAAATTCCAGAGGAATCTAACCAAGGGCTTAGTGATGTTGACACTTCGACAGCCATTTTTTAACTAACAAACCGACTTCCGGCGATCGATAATATAGTTTGAATATGCGTGCCGTGTGCTCCTCTGAGGGGCATGGATGATTCCCATGGGACTGCGATTGTTTGTTGAAGAACACGTCCTCAGACGTATATTGCATCAGTTATGAAATCAAACATCTTTATAGTGTCAGTTTCTGAGGAATTTTAGTTCGATTCAATGTTATTGTTTTAAAAAATGCGATTTATCCCTCCCTAAGACAAGATACTTATGAATTTAGGTATAAATTTAAAAATTCAATATATCAAAATGTACTAGTGAATTTAAAGGGGTGCATATGGAAATGTTTCCCATATAACTTTCAGGCGCTAAATGTTAATTTTCTTACTAAATTCTGGTGCTAAGGCCTGAACTGGTGATTAATATGGACTAGGATCGGGTTTTAGCTTACAAAATTCGACGTTATGATATTGTTTTTTCTTTAATAATAGGTTTGTGATAAAAAAGACAAAATATTAAGCAAAAGTTGTATAATACTTAGTTATTGTTTAACACAATACGTTGACTAATGAATTTCTTTCTGGTTGCATGATGTTTTCATATTTACAAATATATGGTACAGACATAGAAAAAACTTTAAGTTTCAGACAAAAGATGACGTTTCCAACTTATTATGTCGCTGTCAATTGGTGTATTCTCCCAGTGTTACAGATTAAACTGGCTAGGATGAAAAACAGCAAGAATATATATATTGTAAGTAAAATATGTATGATATGATTTGTATCCTGAAATCGACAGTTTTATTACTTTTATACAATATGTTAGGATAAACCGAGTGATATACTATCATCGTCGCCTGCTAACCGGTTTCTATCGCAAATGAGCAGTTACATTCAAATGACTGTTTACGTCATAGTTTATTCTGTGTCTTCTTCGAAGTCCGTGTCTAATCAATGTCGATGTCTTTTATGAACGACTGATATTTCTGAAAACTGAACTTTAAAGCGTAAATGTTAAATTGCAGGATAAAACAATATACATTGTCGAAAATATAAAATTTGTTTGTTCCTTCTACAAAACACCAGTTACTAAGCTAGTGAAATAAAATCAATGTTTACCAATAATGTACACATTTGGAAATGCATGCGCACAAAATGTGCATCTTGATTAACATGTAAAACAAATGTAGAACCCCCACGTCTTGATAGTCAAATCAGCTTAAATGATTTCAGAGAATGAATAACAAACGGACCCAAACAGAGCATCGTCAACAGTGTAAAGTCTACTTTGGCCTTAGGAAGTTGCAACAATTTACAAACTTGAACAGAAGAATATGTATCATTTGATTCTCGCCAATACTTACTCGGGGATTTATTTTGATTTCTGAAATCTAAATGAAACAGTTACAATGTCTTTTACTATGATTTCGACTATTGTATTTCCGCGCACATTTCATGCGTCCCTGTACGAATGCATAATTTTCCTTTAGGGTTATATTGACGGACGCCTACCCTAGGCCTTCATGTTTATGCATACGATATTATACAAAATTAAACTAGTGTATATAAGTCCCATTAAAAATGATTCAATAATCAAGATGCTAATATTAAACAACAGTAATTGGAATCATAACCGTTTTAATTTTTTTATTAAACAAAAGGAAAATCAAGAGCGACATATGAAAATAAGATTGATTGATTGATTAATGATGTCTTTACGACGCATCATATAAAAATAAGAAGATGTGGTATGATTGTCAATGAGACAACTCTCCACCAGAGACAAAATAACATAGAAGTTAATAACTATATGTCACCATACGGCCTTCAACAATTTGCAAAACCCATACCGCACATTAAGTTATTCAAGGTCCCGAAATGACAAATGTAAAAAAATTCAAACGAGAAAAATAACGGCCTGATCTATGTACAAAACAATGAACGAAAAACAAATATGATATGCAGCAACAGACGACAACCGATGAATTACAGGATCCTGACTTGGAACAGTCACATAAGAATGTGGCGGGGCTCGACATATTTGACGGCGCCAACACTCCCCTAACCTATGACAAGGGTGCAAAGGCACAACACAAGAACAAACTATACAAGAACTAAAACGTATGGACTGTGTTATGTTAAAGAGATGTACCATACAACGCTCTCATTTAGAACTAAAACGTATGGACTATGTTATGATAAAGCGATGTACCATAAAAAGCTCTAATTTAGAACTAAAACGTATGGACTATGTTATGCTAAAGCGATGTACCATAAAAAGCTCTAATTTAGTACTATGTCTTATATTCAACAATATTAAAGAATTATACATATAATTTCCGTCTATATCATTCTAAACAAGGACAACTATTATGAAAAAGAACAGCAGTAATTTAATATGGCTTTTCATGATTTGACAAAAAATGGCAGTTACACTTGAAATCTGCTTTATATTTAACTTGCACACCAACGTTCACGTGTATAAAGTGTTGAAATATGATAGAAAAGAGATGTTTACGTACAATATAATACATTTGTTTTCATTAAAACAAGGAAAAACATAAGTATTTGTTTTAACTAAATTAATGAATATGACTACTTCTTGTTTAAAACCGACGTATAATAACATCATGGTAGAAGAGCTTGTCTTCATATAAAAAATATATAATTTATTTTCCGTGTCCGCAACGAACATTGTTTACTTTAAAATCTGTAATGAAGATTAAATAAAAAAAAAATAATAAATTAAACTAAAAAGGAGAAGGAATTGAAAAAAATTAATTTACCTCAAAATGAAGACTCGTGTATATCTTTTGCTTCACGATATTAATTCCGTTTATATTTTTTGCTTTCAAACTTTCAGTCTCGAGCGTACATGATGAAGGTTATTACAAAATACGTGTCTCGAGCGTACATGATGAAGGTTATTACACAATACGTGTCTCGAACATACATGATGAAGGTTAATCCAACATTTCAGTCTCGAGTGTACATGATGAAGGTTATCCCAAAATTTCAGTCTCGAGCGTACATGATGAAGGTTATCCCAAAATTTCAGTCTCGAGCGTACATGATGAAGGTTATCCCAACATTTCAGTGTTGAGCGTACATGATGAAGGTTATTACAAAATATTTGTTGTGCGCACGGACAGTATATGTGTTGATTTCCATAGAATACAACGATGTTTTCGTTTAGGACATAAATAAAGAATTGGAGAGAGAAAAAATGTTTCAATTGTTCTTTCTTCACGTCCGGTTGCGATTATGTCATGCATATTCAGGACGAAAGAACAAATCATTTTGACTCCTGAGATTTTAGAGGAGAAAACTTATCCGTCAATCGATTAATGATGAAAAATAAGACAAAAACATGTAAATAAAGCTCTACAATAAAGTTTCGTGAAGTAATGAATTCAGAACCATGATATAGATACATTTTAATTACTTCAAACAAGCCAGATATTAATTAGGAGTTTGATTAAACTGTTAAAAAAAAAAAACTTATATTTTTGAAGACATTATGTGATGATATAAGAAAAGAAATTGGATATAAGGAAATCTCCAGATCACTGAAAAGGTTCAAATACTAAATAAACTGATTTTCACTGAAATAGCACACAATTTTAGTTAGGAGCCAGCTGAGGACCACCTCCGGGTGCGGGATTTTCTCGCTGCATTGAAGACCTATTGGTGGCCTTCGGCTGTTGTCTGCTCTTTGGTCGGGTTGTTGTCTCTTTGACATATTCCACATTTCCATTCTCAATTTTATCATCAAAAATACTAGGCTTAAAATTTGTACTCCAGCCTGCGTTTCGTCTACGTCAGTGACGCTCGAATAAAAAGAAAGTTTAAAAGGCCACATAAAATACGGAGATAAAGAGCATTGTTAGGATTGCGCCAGTTAATTATATAGTTAATCATCAGCCACCATTTCAAATTGATATGTGTTTGTATGCGATATTTGAGCCTAAGGCCAAAACTATAACTATAACTATCGTTGGCAATGCTATAGTTACATATGAAAGGCTGCCAGCACCACTATGCTATATTTTTATTCGAGCGTAACTGGTAGGTCTTATGTAGATAAAACGCGCGTCTGGCGTACAATATTGTAATCCTGGTATCTATGATGAGTTTATTTGTATATATATGATGATCAAATAAGTAACTAGAGTTCATAATTTATGACAGGGTTTTGTGTTTAGGTTTTTGATGCACTGTGTTTTGTGTTTTGATAACACATGTAACATTAACGATACCACATTTTACTGCAACAGATGCCCATTCCGACAATTAATGCCTTTATTACGATGCTTTGATCAAAATATTTTGAAATTCATATCTAAGACAAAAGTTGAAGAGCAGATAAAACCAAAGAGGACCAAGTAAATCCAAATCTGGGCATGAAATTAGAGCTTTGTACGAGGGAGGTATATTCCTTTATCTAACAGGAAGTTGACTGATAAACAAGTCCTGCCCTGCAATAAGTTAACTTCGATTTTGACAACGCCGATTGAACCAGACCTGATCTAAAGTTAACTTTCGGCTGGTCCGCTCCACATTAAGTTAACTTGTGACCAGGACCGCTCTACATCGATTGATAAAACATTTTTAGATGTTTTTGTTTTTTATATAAACGATATAAATAAAATACATTTGTTTATTATACAAATTTCTCCGTGGTTAGTTACAACAGTAACGTACATTGTATATTTCAATAAATATCAAATTCTTCAAGTCGTTTATATTTTATATAAAATGTTTAAGTTCTAATCTGTTTTAAAATATAGCAGTCCGCGTACATTTATAAGCTTAAAAACTTGGTCATCAGATAACATCGATTAACGAATGGCAATAACGCAGAGTACATAGATTGTATCAAAATAAAAAGCAGAATATTTGAATGCCAATCCATGATTGACTTTTTATATATTTATATTTGAATGCCAAGGATCAGTAAGAACCGAAACAGCTTAAGAGCTATATGACCAAATAAGGACCTAATTTTTAAATTCCAGTGTGGCGCTAAGACGGGAACTTGTGAAAAATATGGATAAGGATAAGATTTTAGCTTACAAACTTCAACGATATTATGGTAAGAACAAAAACTCTATGATATCAATCTAGTGTATGCTACTACGATGAAAGATTAATTATCTGAGATTTCATTTGGGTTGTTACAATGAAGGTTGCTGTGTCACATTGACGTCTACCCAACACAATGTATTCATACGACAATTGTATAATAAACAAACTAGAGAATACAATTCCTATTCTTTTATGGTGAATTACATTTAGCTGTCAACTTATTAATCCGTTTAAGGAAACTCCGTAACAAAGAAATTAGACAGTTTCTTTATTGAATTTTTATCAATACAAGATGGTGAAATTCAACAAAAGTTATTAAAAGTTGAATTGCAATTTCAACCAATAGCGAATGTCACCTCGAACTTGCTATTACCATGACAATAGCATTTATTTTGGGACTTCCAAAGTCAGATGGCAATTCTACACATGACAGGTCACATTTCCGTAAAATTTCATTCACAAAGGAATAATTCTTGATTTTTCACATTTCTGATGATGTCATAGTAACTGCATTGGCAATCATACCACATCTTCTTATTTTTATAGTAACTGCAGTCATTTTTTGGAAATTCCAAAGTGAGAAGTGCACCTACAAATGCCTAGAAACATTTCTGTGAAGTTTCATTAAATTTGGAACATAATCAAGATTTTCAGATTTTCGCCGTTTATACGGCAATTGCGGCCTTTGAAAATTCCAAAATTAGTAGACACACCTACTACACGCGTTGGTATTGTCATGTATAAGTCCTATCATGACTGGTCCATTCATCTCTTTGATTGCATTTGGATCAAAGTCATTGAAAGAATAATAACAAAACAGAAGTATATAAAGGAAAAAGAAAAAGTAGAGTGACAATTCTCATTAATTCGCCTGATATGCATTATATGGACGTTTTCAAAAAATGTCCACTTTCTCTGTCCAGGGCTTTAATTGTGATAAAATCATATATAAATTTATATTTTTTTTTTTGTCTCAGTCTATAAATTGTACTTATTAAAGACAACGACAACACTTTTTGTCTGATTTGTGGTAAAGAATCTGAAAATATCAGACCAAAGGGCTCAAAAACATATTTAGATAAGTTTTAACAGATGTATGCTATTATCTTTTTAAGTGGCGTCCACGAAAAACAACGACAACAAACAATTGGCATAATTATAGTAATCCTTTTATTCAAATTTTAGTCTTTCCTTTTATTTGCCACTAATACAACTTCATTTAGTAAAATGGTGGTCATCTTTGGATGCTGATGATATAGTTCGTCTGCATTGGATCAATTGGCAAGTCCTATTGATAGCGTACTTTTTTATTTAGATATACGAAAATGTGGTATGAGTGCCAATGAGACAACATTTTCCACTTTGCAACGTCTTTTTTTAAAGAAATGTTGACCTCAAATCATAAAAATGTGGAGTTCATGAAATAAAATGTATTGTCTAAGATAATAATCATAAAAACATATATCTGAGAAACCGCGTGTAACAACAATGGCTGCTAACATGTAAATACGTCCACTGCACAACGGTCCACTTCGCAACATTTCGTTTCGAGTGGACACAATCAGTTGCGAAGTAGGCACATAGCGTTTCATAGGGACATATATCGTTACGCAGTGGACATTTGTGAATATTTTAAAAACGGCTTGTAATATTTTCTGGTAGATAAAATTGCAAATCAAATAGTTAAACCGTATAAAATCAGTTATTTTGTCAGATTCTTCAAGAAAAAATACCTTTAAATTCTATTTTTAGCACGGTAGAGCCTTAGAAAATCGTTGCGAAGGGGACATCTCGGTACACCATGTTCACTTTTACAGACTTGTAGTCAATCTTACCGTTCAGTTTAAGGTTGTATATTTTGTATTTAGATTATACTGATGTTACAGTATTGACATGTATGATTAAATTACTTATTTCTCAATATATTTATTTTTTAATTTTCCAGTTGTCAAAAATGGACATTTTTTGAAAATGGCCCATATAGCCTTAAAAGTCGTTGTCATTTTTTGTATCACAAAAACGAATAACATTAAACATTTGTAAAATATAATCCGTCTACACCTGTCAGAACAAGAACAAGTATTATGCAGAAGAAAAACAGTAATATGTTGTAACTTTCCACGGTGAAAGTAATAAAATGTCAGGAACTCTTAAAAGTCTGGTTATATATCACTAGCGCAACTTTGATATATGTATAATGTTAGAAAGAGGATGTTTACGTACACCATAACAGATTGGTTCATATTAAACATTTGTCTTTACAAGGACATTTATTATTATTATTTCTGTTTTAACTATCCTGATTTTTAAGAAATTTTCTGGGAAAGTACCGACATGTATTTACTTTTTAGTATAAGAGTTTCAATGGATAAAACGTTTAAATTAGTTAATGTCCACAACAAATTAAGTCTACTGTCAAATTTTGTGTTGAAGCTTAAACATTAAAAAACAATCGACAAATCAATTCAAAGCGAAGAAAACGGAAAAATATAATGTACCTCAAAAAGAATACGTGTCCAAATCTTTTACTTTAAAACAAGGTATTCATTTTACCCCTCAAGATCTTCCTTACTATTTGGTTCTATATTTTAAGTAAAGGGCCTTTTCTAATATACAGTTTTACGTTTATATATAGAATATCACAGGAGGAATATCTGTCTGTAATCTTCAATATGAGGCTCCGTGTTGACAGAAATGTCTATGATTGTAAAACTTGCGTAATAGTGCTTTGAGAGAGTACACTGAGTACTTTTGTTTAAAACACACACATATATATAGATGGTCTTTTGGAATCATCTCTGGTGGATACATTCTTAGCCATTTCCTTGTCCCCTTTAATGAATTGCTTTGTTATTATCTTTTTTTTTTCGATTAATGGACTATAGGTTTATTCTATGACGCAAATAACTATACATATACAATCTTAGAATCCTGATTCAAATTATTTCCGTTCCAGTTAAAATAGCCACTATATAATTTTTTTTTTCTTTTCTTTTTTTATAATTACGTGTATCAATTTTTGTGAGAAAATTGTATAAAAAAATATAATTTCTTTTATCAGGTAAGACTTATCCAAAGGTAATATTCATTACATTTAATTTTATTTTTGTTTTTGTTGTGGTAAATCAAAAGAAGCATATTGCAAAGTCTATGTCTCTCCGTCTGTTATAAATAATATGGCACATGTATAAATACAATGCCACCGTCGGAATAATTTTACCCAAATGTAATATCGAAGAAGAATCTCAAATAAAAACATTCAGGATATCTATTTACTTGGTATAAGTCCCTTTGTTTGTAAGCATTCTTGAAATTTATTCTTCATTAGACAAAACCAATTTCGTCATTTTTTTAATTCAGGGGTTGTCTGGACCTTACATAACAAAACAAATGAAGGGTAAACATGAATACGGTCATCAAGTGATTTGACAGATAATATATTATACAAAGTTCGGAATATAAGAGATTAGTACCGTCATAGATTGAACTATCATGAATTTATTAATCTTATTTTTGTTCAGCAACCGACGTCAATGGTACCATTACTTAAAACAATTTTACAAAGTTTATCAAGTTATATTATATTTTTATCTGTAAATGTTGCGAATATCTTTTAATCATAAAAAGTTTTTTCTGAGCCACTAAGAAATTTTTAGATATCATCAACATTTATTTCAAGGAAATTTCTAAATAATGTAAATGATCTTATTGCCAACCTTTGATTAACCAGCCCATGTCATCTTACTAACTGAGACAGAGATTTAAAACTGGTTTAACAAGGGTAACAAAAAGTCAGAAGTTCAACTTATTGTTACTCGACTTGTAACATATAAACCATAACCGGCTGTGTGCCATCGATCAGAGCATTGAATGGATATGTCATTCATGGTCTTTGTGTTCACTTTTGAAACGTTTATATTATCATATTACTGTGTTTGCCTGACCGTACGGTGACCTAAAGTAACTTCTCAACGTCGTTTAGGTCTTTGGTGGAGAGTTCTCTCATTGGCAATCATACCACATCCTCTTATTTTATAATCTCTGACGGAAGTCAATTAAAAAAAAACACATTCTATCGTAAAAATATAATATGTGTGCCAATTTCACATTCGGCATAACATAATTTACAATCATTTTAAGCACCTGATGATATTTTAGCCATACATGTACTTATAAAATTAAGCGGTTGTTTGAAAACTATAGAAAAAAAAAGGAGGGGGCGAAATGCATACGTCGATAATAAACTGACAATGCAATGGCAAAATAAAAGAGAAGGACCAAAAGACAAACATCAAATACAAAACATAACACAGAAAACTTAACTAGGCAATACGGATCCCACCAAAAACTGGGGGTGATCTCAGGTGATTCGGAAGGGTAAACAGATCCTGCTCCATATGTGGCCCCCTTCGTGTTGCTCATTAAGTACAAACCCGGTGATAATTCTTATTCGGTAGGTCACATTCGGAGAAAAAGAGGACGGGGTTGTGGTTACGACAATTGGAATATATACATATTTAGCTTCGAAATAGCAAGGTTTCTGACAGTCATGATCAGAGACTTTATTAAGTTAGCAAAATGCGTGTTTCTTTTTATCAACTACTTTTTTGCGTCCAAAATAGAGCTTCAGTTTTGATCTGTCCCATGATATATTGTTCTGAATCTTATAAACCACTGAGCTTATGATACCTCTGCTAACAAGTATTCCGTTAGAAGTAATATTGACCAAGTTCCAAAAGAAGAAATAAACTGCCTTCCTTGATTAACCTTCATAATATATGCTCCAACAAAGAAAATCGAAAACCAAGGATACATAAATACTTGAACATTTGAGGTGTTATATAACCAAAAGGGGCTAAACATTAACTATCTATATTCACCTATTTCTGGGAGAGTTGGAACATTATTTTTGTTATCCTTTCTAAATTTATAAAGAGAGATTTTAAGAAGGATATATTATAAATCATGTCAAATGTTATATCGGTATGAAATGTTAAACAATTTAAGAAAAACAATATGCTCGAACAAAAATATCAGCCATTTGCAATAACTTTAAACACAGGTAAATGAAAATAATTTTGTTGTTAGGTATACGTGTACAGTTACAATAGAGAAAGGAAATATTTTACAAAATAAATAATTTTGATGTTCATAGTACGAAGTGGAAATTTATATTAGTACCAAACACTTATCAAAGCTGGTATATAGACCAGATATAACCCTGAATAACATTAAATAACAAAAACGGCATTACAATTAGTATCAACAGGTCAAATAAACAAGAAAGTACGATTTGAGAGTACTCGCAGTTACTGACAGCTAGTTAAAAGCCAAAACAATTAATAATAAAAAATCATGCATCAGAGACTAAAATCAACTAAAACACATCCCAGGGATTTAGTATTTTAACGTCATGGACAGTCAAAGAAGACATGACTTGTGCAATGCCAAAAATAAATGTATCGACAGACAGTAGGATAGTTAGGAGTTTAACCTCTTTATAGATCAAAATGAACGTGGGTGTGTCTTTAAACATCCCTTTTGAAAAGAATACAAATTTAGTTATGTTTTAATTTGCTGATGACAAAATCGATATTAGTGCCAATGTAAACTATATTCAAAGATCTAATTACAACATTGGTAAGATAACCTGAACTAATAAGTTTATTTAAAGGTTCGATGGGTTTACACGGATCTCATAGTGATTTGCGCGCTTTAAGTACAATATTACCGTAAAATTTAGGATGTGAAATACCGTTTTTAATCAGTTTTCTACAGGTACAGCCAAATTTACTAATCAAATCTTTGTATCTATGAAAGAACTTAGCAAAAGTTTTACGTAATTTATGGTAACGAAATCCCTGACTTAATAATTTACCAGTGATGCATTGATTACGTTCGTTAAAATCTATGACATCACTACACACACGGGCATAACGAACGAGTTGGGATATATACACACCGTATGATGGAGCCAAAGGAACATCGCCGTCTAAAAAAGGAAAATTAACAATAGGAAATGAAAAATCGTCTCTTTTGTCGTAAATTTTCGTATGGAGTTTTCCTTTAGAGATTGAAATGTCCAAGTCCAGAAAAGGCCAACTACTGCTGTTTATGTTAGATTTAGTTAAAGTAAGTTCTATTGGGTAAATTTCGGTAGTATATTTAGAGAACTCTGGATTATTTAACGAAAAATATCATCTAGATAACGGAAGGTATTGTTGAATGTATCAACCAAATGTAACAATGACGTGTCTTTACTGAGTTTGGTCATAAACTGAGATTCATAGCAATACAGGAATAAATCTGCTATTTAAGGGCGCAGTTAGTGCCCATAGGAATACCTACTACTTGTCGATACACTTTATCGCCGAAACGTACATATATGTTGTCCAGGAGAAAATTTAAAGCTTCAATCATATCTTCACATTTCCAGTAAGTGTATCTAACATACTTTCCTTTTCGTTACAGAAAAGGCTTTAAACGAGTTACAGCAAATAAATTTGTAATGAGATTTTCAAAAGACCATTTAATTAAATATGAAAACTTTTTCTTGATAAGATTGTGTGGAAGTGTAGTATAGAGAGTAGAAAAATCATAACTGACAACAGAATTAAAAGGACCATCAAAAGCATGTATTTTATCTAAAACCTCTAAAGAATTTTTAACACTCCAAAAATAAATAATACCATTATTTTCATAAGCTTTATTACAAAAGTTAATAACAAGTTCTTTGATAGTAGTAAGGAGGTAGTTAGAAGAACTGATAGATTGGTAGTAGAACACTTACTAGATGCGGAGATGAAACGGAATTTAAATGGTTTTTGTGCAATTTAGGTAACCAGTACATAGTAGGGACTTTCAAATGTTCGGAAGAGGCTTTAAGCTGGGTAGTGGCAGTGATATGCTTGTTTACAATTTGACTCTCTGTGGAGCGTACGGACCTGAATGTAGATGAATTTGTAATTTCGTTTTGGTTAAACATTTGTCTTTACAAGGACATTTATTATTATTATTTCTGTTTTAACAATCCTGATTTTAAGAAATTTTCTGGGAAAGTACCGACATGTATTTACTTTTTAGTATAAGAGTTTCAATGGATAAAACGTTTAAATAAGTTCATGTCCACAACAAATTATGTCTACTGTCAAATTTTGTGTTGAAGCTTAAACATTAAAAACAATCGACAAATCAATTCAAAGCGAAGAAAACGGAAAAATATAATGTACCTCAAAAGAATACGTGTCCAAATCTTTACTTTAAAACAAGGTATTCATTTTACCCTCAAGATCTTCCTTACTATTTGGTTCTATATTTTAAGTAAAGGTCCTTTTCTTATATACAGTTTTACGTTTATATATAGAATATCACAGGAGGGAATATCTGTAATCTTCAATATGAGGCTCCGTGTTGACAGAAATGTCTATGATTGTAAAACTTGAGTAAAAGTGCTTTGACAGAGTACACTGAGTACTTTTGTTTAAAACACACACATATATATAGATGGTCTTTGGAATCATCTCTGCTGGATGCATTCTTAGCCATTTCCTTGTCCCCTTTAATGAATTGCTTTGTTATTATCTTTTTCGATTAATGGACTATAGGTTTATTCTATGACGCAAATAACTATACATATACAATCTTAGAATCCTGATTCAAATTATTTCCGTTCCAGTTAAAATAGCCACTATATCATTTTTTTTTTTTCTCTTTTTATAATTACGTGTATCAATTTTTGTGAGAAAATTGTATAAAAATATAATTTCTTTTATCAGGTAAGACTTATCCAAAGGTAATATTCATTACATTTAATTTTATTTTTGTTTTGTTGTGGTAAATCAAAAGAAGCATCTTGCAAGGTCTATGTCTCTCCGTCTGTTATAAATAATATGTCACATGTATAAATACAATGGCACCGTCGAAATAATTTTACCCAAATGTAATATCGAAGAAGAATCTCAAATAAAACATTCAGGATATCTATTTACTTGGTATAAGTCCCTATGTTTGTAAGCATTCTTGAAATTTATTCTTCATTAGACAAAACCAATTTCGTCATTTTTAATTCAAGTGTTGTCTGGACCTTACATAACAAAACAAATGAAGGGTAAACATGAATACGGTCATCAAGTGATTTGACAGATAATATGTGTACAAAGTTCGGAATATAAGAGACTAGTACCGTTATAGATTGAACTATCATGAATTTATCAATGTTATTTTTGTTCAGCAACCGACGTCAATGGTACCATTACTTAAAACAATTTTACAAAGTTTATCAAATTATATTATATTTTTATCTGTAAATGTTGCGAATATCTTTTAATCATAAAAGTTTTTTCTGAGCCACTAAGAAAATTTTTAATATCATCAACATTTATTTCAGGGAAATTTCTAAATAATGTAAATGATCTAATTGCCAACCTTTGATTAACCAGCCCATGTCATCTTACTAACTGTGACAGAGATTTAAACCTGGTTTAACAAGGGTAACAAAATGTCTGAAGTTCAACTTATTGTTACTCGACTTGTAACATATAAACCATAACCGGCTGTGTGCCATCGATCAGAGCATTGAATGGATATGTCATTCATGGTCTTTGTGTTCACTTTTGAAACGTTTATATTATCATATTACTGTGTTTGCCTGACCGTACGGTGACCTAAAGTAACTTCGCAACGTCATTTTGGTCTTTGGTGGAGAGTTCTCTCATTGGCAATCATACCACATCCTCTTATTTTATAATCTCTGACGGAAGTCAATTAAAAAAAAAAACATTCTATCGTAAAAATATAATATGTGTGCCAATTTCACATTCGGCATAACATAATTCACAATCATTTTAAGCACCTGATGATATTTTAGACATACATGTATTTATAAAATTAAGCGGTTGTTTGAAAACTATAGAAAAAAGAAGAGTGGGGCGAAATGCATACGTCGATAATAAACTGACAATGCCATGGCAAAATAAAAGAGAACCAAAAGACAAACATCAAATACAAAACATAACACAGAAAACTAAACTGGGCAATACGGACCCCACCAAAAACTGGGGGTGATCTCAGGTGATCCGGAAGGGTAAACAGATCCTGCTCCATATGTGGCCCCGTCGTGTTGCTCATGTAAGTACAAACCCGGTGATAATTTTTATTCGGTAGGTCACATTCGGAGAAAAAGAGGACGGGGTTGTGGTTACGACAATTGGAATATATACATATTTAGCTTCGAAATAGCAAGGTTTCTGACAGTCATGATCAGAGACTTTATTAAGTTAGCAAAATGAGTGTTTCTTTTTATCAACTACTTTTTGCGTTCAAAATAGAGCTTCAGTTTTGATCTGTCCCATGATATATTGTTCTGAATCTTATAAATCACTAGCTTATGATACCTCCGCTAACAAGCATTCCGTTAGAAGTAATATCGACCAAGTTCCAAAAGAAGAAATAAACTGCCTTCCTTGATTAACCTTCATGATATATGCTCCAACAAAGAAAATCGAAAACCAAGGATACATAAATACTTGAACATTTGAGGTGTTATATGACCAAAAGGGCTAAACATATAGATATAAGAAGATGTGGTATGAGTGCCAATGAGACAACTCTCCATCCAAGTCAAAATTTATAAAAGTAAACCATTATAGGTCAAAGTACGGTCTTCAACACGGAGCCTTGGCTCACACCGAACAGTAAGCTATAAAGGGCCCCAAAATTACTAGTGTAAAACCATTCAAACGGGAAAACCAACGGTCTAATCTATATAAAAACGAGAAACGAGAAACACTTATGAACCACATCAACAAACGACAACTACTGAACATCAGATTCCTGACTTAGGACAGGTGCAAACAAATGCAGCGGGTTTAAACGTTTTAATGGTACCAAACCTTCACCCTTTTTCTGAAACAATAGTGTAACATCACAACATAGAAAGACACACTATAAAATATCAACTGAAATAGCTTAACTCAATCAAAGGACATATTAACACCAGTGAACATACACTGAACAAATAAATTTGACCTATGATACAATGTAAATACAAAATAAATAAACTAAGGGAAGAATAATAAAAGTAACATGTTATATCGGTATGAAATGTTAAACAATTTAAGAAAAACAATATGCTCGAACAAAATATCAGCCATTTGCAATAACTTTAAACACAGGTAAATGAAAATAATTTTGTTGTTAGGTATACGTGTACAGTTCCAATAGAGAAAGGAAATATTTTACAAAATAAATAATTTTGATGTTCATAGTACGAAGTGAAAATTTATAGTAGTACCAAACACTTATCAAAGCTGGTATATAGACCAGATATAACCCTGAATAACATTAAATAACAAAAAGCATTACAATTAGTATCAACAGGTCAAATAAACAAGAAAGTACGATTTGAGAGTACTCGCAGTTACTGACAGCTAGTTAAAAGCCAAAACAATTAATAATAAAAAATCATGCATCAGAGACTAAAATCAACTAAAACACATCCCAGGGATTTAGTATTTTAACGTCATGGACAGTCAAAGAAGACATGACTTGTGCAATGCCAAAAATAAATGTATCGACAGACAGTAGGATAGTTAGGAGTTTAACCTCTTTATAGATCAAAATGAACGTGGGTGTGTCTTTATACATCCCGTTTGAAAAGAATACAAATTTAGTTATGTTTTAATTTGCTGATGACAAAATCGATATTAGTGCCAATGTAAACTATATTCAAAGATCTAATTACAACATTGGTAAGATAACCTTTACTAATAAGTTTATTTAAAGGTTCGATGAGTTTACACGGATCACATAGTGATTTCCGCGCTTTAAGTACAATATTACCGTAAAATTTAGGATGTGAAATACCGTTTTTAATCAGTTTTCTACAGGTACAGCCAAATTTACTAATCAAATCTTTGTATCTATGAAAGAACTTAGCAAAAGTTTTACGTAATTTATGGTAACGAAATCCCTGACTTAATAATTTACCAGTGATGCATTGATTACGTTCGTTAAAATCTATGACATCACTACACACACGGGCATAACGAACGAGTTGGGATATATATACACCGTATGATGGAGCCAAAGGAACATCGCCGTCTAAAAAAGGAAAATTAACAATAGGGAATGAAAAATCGTCTCTTTTGTCGTAAATTTTCGTATGGAGTTTTCCTTTAGAGATTGAAATGTCCAAATCCAGAAAAGGACAACTACTGCTGTTTATGTTAGATTTAGTTAAAGTAAGTTCTATTGGGTAAATTTCGGTAGTATATTTAGAGAACTCTGGATTATTTAACGAAAAATATCATCTAGATAACGGAAGGTATTGTTGAATGTATCAACCAAATGTAACAATGACGTGTCTTTACTGAGTTTGGTCATAAACTGAGATTCATAGCAATACAGGAATAAATCTGCTATTAAAGGGGCGCAGTTAGTGCCCATAGGAATACCTACTACTTGTCGATACACTTTATCGCCGAAACGTACATATATGTTGTCCAGGAAAAATTTAAAGCTTCAATCATATCTTCACATTTCCAGTAAGTGTATCTAGCATACTTTCCTTTTCGTTACAGAAAAGGCTTTAAACGAGTTACAGCAAATAAATTTGTAATGAGATTTTCAAAAGACCATTTAATTAAATATGAAAACTTTTTCTTGATAAGATTGTGTGGAAGTGTAGTATAGAGAGTAGAAAATCATAACTGTCAACAGAATTAAAAGGACCATCAAAAGCATGTATTTTATCTAAAACCTCTAAAGAATTTTTAACACTCCAAAATAATTAATACCATTATTTTCATAAGCTTTATTACAAAAGTTAATAACAAGTTCTTTGATAGTAGTAAGGGAGGTAGTTAGAAGCACTGATAGATTGGTAGTAGAACACTTACTAGATGCGGAGATGAAACGGAATTTAAATGGTTTTTGTGCAATTTAGGTAACCAGTACATAGTAGGGACTTTCAAATGTTCGGAAGAGGCTTTAAGCTGGGTAGTGGCAGTGATATGCTTGTTTACAATTTGACTCTCTGTGGAGCGTACGGACCTGAATGTAGATGAATTTGTAATTTCGTTTTGGAGAACTTCTGTGTAGTATATGCGTCACACCACCACTACATTATTTGCTGCTTTGTCTGCCGGTACGAACACAAACCGCTTTGCAAGTACTTTGAGTTTATTTTTTACTCTGGAAATGGGAACATCATGAACCCTATTACTAATTTCAGAATTGTTTTCAAAATGAGATATACGAATATTAACAGTATTCATAATTTTATTCAAATAACTGTCTAGAGATTTTTTATCAGATTTCTCACGTTTGCACAAATTTTTACAGTAGACAGACAAAGCGTCTTTAATGACCTGACGACACTGTTTCCAATCTATTTTAGATGGAGGACGATATTTCGGTCCTTTCTTAGGAAAAGTTATGACCTCACGGTCTTCGACGATGTTGAGGTCTCCTGAAAGGACATGACCATAGGGAACATATCTAAAACTAGATGTTTCACAATCTCAAGTGGAAGGAACATTATTTTCTATATTGACGTCTGATGTAACTGACGTATAATTAAAAATCAAACTTCTGCTGGGTTTTTATAAGAATACGAAATAATAGGTGGTTCTATATTATCAAAATATGGAGGTATTTGGCTTTGGATGGTAGAGTCATTGAATATACTAGATAAGTTAATAAAATCAATACCTCTATTTATATATTTTAATTTAAGAAAATGCCGTTGATGATTTTCAGGTTTATCGATACTAGGAAATAGCCTATGATGACAAAAAGCTGTAATAATACGGGTGTATTCATACATTGGGCTAAAAAGAAATTGTATCACACTCCAGAAAAATAGCATATAATTTACTTATTGGTATCTGACCCAGTTTGCATAATACTTGATGTCTGCCATTATTTTTATTATAGATAACAGATCAGCAAGTGTATAATTTATACGATGTTTAATACGTTGATTACGGTTTTGCGTTTGCCATGAGACCTTTTATTTCTAAGTCGTTTATCGACAATATTAATGACATCGATTGAAGTTTTAGTTATGTTCCCTGTCCTAATATTTTGTCATTAAGACCGAGAGGATAAGCTGTTTGAAGTCTTTTATCCAAAATAATTCGCGAATTTCACGTGATTTTTCAAATTGCTTGTGTGATTCTCCTGGTTGTTTCTGAACGGTTTCAAGTGGTTGGAATTTAATAAATTTTAGATTGTGATTATGCTTATCTAAATGTTGATATATCAAACTTTTGAATTTTTAGGTCTACGAAAGCGGTAAAGGTGTTCTTGATTTCTTTTGTAATACGCTCGTCCTGTCTGTCCCACATATTGAATACCACACTTAGGTTGGGTTCAAGTTACCACATATATAAGGTTTTGAGTTTTTCAGGTAATGTCACAGGAAAAGGAGAGCGAAAAGCTCTCCCGTTCACTGTTGACCGTACAGTATTATGTGAAGTTAATCTAAAACAGGTTAGTCGCTTTTGGCATTGCACGGAAAATTTGTGGATATCCACACCCATTTTGTTAAACAATCTGGCTGTAGAGGCATTACAAATACGTTTGTTTAAGCACGTGGATATCCTAGAAGTTGTGTTGTTAATAATTTTCTTTCCATTACGTAAAATCATGATAATTAAATAGGGTATAAGAAAATAAAAAGACCGGAGGTTGTAACAATGAATAAGGATCACAATTACGGAATAGGAAATAATAGGCAAAGCAGTAAAAGAACTCTTACAAAACTGTTATAAAAGGCCCGACGTAAAGACTTAAGTATTACAATACTGACATATAACAAACACAGGGCAAAAACAGAGATTGTAAGAAATCTTAGTAAAACTTAGTAAAACAAGCATGTATAAGTACTTTATGGGCTATGTGACGTAATGGGGCATATATAGAATAATCAATTCCAAGTAAGGTCAACTTTTCCTTACGGACTTTACTCAATGATAAAAGGATCGTTGCGTATACTCATGCATTCTTAAATTTTTTCTGTTTTCTTTATACTTCATTTCTGTATTGCTATATTACCATTATATTGGCTTTTTATTGGCATTACACAAAAAAGAATGTTCCCTCCTGTTTTTGAATTACTATCACATTATTTATAAAGGAATTCCATAGAAAGGAATATCTAAGGCGCAAACACCCGTTCTGTTTTTGTACCCTGAAACATCTTGGTGTCGTCTATGAACAAATTAAGATATTGTATGATTGCTTATTATACAACTATCCACAATGGCCAAAGGAAAGAATTGCGACAATTACAGTTTTACCTTACGGCCTTCAATAGTGAGGACAGCTAATACCGTATAGTAAGGTGTATTTTCAACAGGCCCCAGTATGACATAATGTAGCTTACATTGGTTGAGTTTATTGTTAAAGGCCGTACGGTGACATTTAGTTGCTTAAATATACTTCATTTGGTCTCTGGCGGATAGTTGTTTTATTGGCAATCATACAACATCTCCTTATTTTATGAGTTATACAAATATACATGTCGAACCTGCCTTAACGGTCACCTCGTTTCAGCAGTCAACTGCCTCTAACGGTCACTTTCAGACCCTCCCGAACCTTTTCTCTTTATTATTCAACTCGGTCAGCGGTCACCTAATTTCCAACAAAGTCGTCATTTCAACTTTTAACAACCAAAAATCTTCAGGACGAAATGTTTATGTTGTTAATATTAAAGTCAAAATGAAAATCGAAACCCGTTTGCAACCGAGATTTCATTGAAAACTGTATCAACAACTCATTTTCCCACGAATTTTAACATATTTCGACATTTTCTACAAATTTACAGCGCTATTTTTTATTTCACTGCTCGCAAATACGACAACTCCACCGATTGAAAACACTAAAACAATTTGACCCAATCCCGGCCACGGGTGATGTCGGAATCGGATCTTTTTGAACCTCGTTTCAAAGGTCATCTTTCTTGAGCGGTCACTTTTGATACTTCCCAAGATTGACTGCTTAATACAGGTTTGACTTTATGTATATAAGGTTGCAGGTTAGCAACATTGTGCTTTCTTTCTTTAACTTGATTTGATATATTTAGTGTGTAAATATCAAGTTACGATATGCTATTTACTTCATACTAAGGATGCGACACCATGGAACACCCTCAAATACAGTTGGCTGTTATGTTAAGGCTAGTTAAGTTGTTTTGCTCTCAAACCGTTTATATTGTTGGCTTTTTAAACTTTCAGTATCGAGTGTACCTGATAAAATTTATTCCACAAGAACGTGTCGCGCGCACAAAAATCTCATGTGTTGATATCAGTTTACGCGATGAGACATAACTGTTTTCCTACTGATAAAAGGTTTGTGTAAGATTTACTTGTTTTTTTTCCAAATTTTAAAACTTGTTTGGTTATTTGAAGACAAAAATGTCTTCGAAATAAGCAAAACAGCATCTGTTTTATGGATTAAGGTAATAAATTCTGTATATCATTAATTATATGAAATATTTTATTTTGTTTCACGTTTGCTGTACTTTTAAATTCTTTCTGGAATCTGAAAAAACACAAAGAAAAAAAAGTAGACGCAGTTGTTATTTTCAATACAAACCTGCATTTTGTTCTTCTTTTGTGTTTTAAACGTGAAAGTATGCAATTTACACTCATTTTGACAGTTTTTCACCTTCCTTGATTTAACAAGCAGACAAAAGTTTTCATTCTGTGTTTATTTTGCAAATATATTTACTGATGTTTTGTTTTATTTCCCCACATTTTCAGAATAATGTGACAATAGCCCATGCTTCATATGCATTTTGTAAGAAATATATGCCTGTTACATCTTTGAATTGCTTATATTTTAAACTGTTTGTTGACGTTACATGCGACATTTCCGTAAACTACTTAATATTCTACCAGAGACTTCATCTGTTGATATATACTGTGGCCGCTTTGTGTATTTTATATATATATTTAGCAATCTTCAAAGACGTGCATAATGATAAATGATATAATTACAAATTGAATAGTCTCTAAGAAAACCTATAAGGGCCGACACAATTTGGCATAATAGGCGCAAATTGGATTCTTTTACTTTATATTTAATATTTACGTGAAATATAACTTTATTTTTTAAAAAGAATCCGTTCAAAGATTTTGAAGACATAATAAAAACTTGTTTTAGCTTATTATAATCCCATATAGTACTTGTACTTGTATGTTATGTGTACTTTGGTGGATAGTTCATACCACATCTTCTTACTTGTATATTGTAACCTTGTTTTGCATTATGTTGGTGTCAATGCTCGGTAACCAGTGAATTTGTCTATTTGGGACTATTGCATGTTGCCCTTAGTTTGTCATTTTCTTTTGAATGCTGTGTTATTATGAGATTCAAAGTAGACTGAAAATATTGGAGAAATGAAGTAGTCTGCCTTTTAAAAATGGGTGAACACTTCAAACTTACTTCTAGTGTAAATACCACACATATTTATCATATTTAATTCGTTGGAAATGTCCTATTTGTGGAGTGTTATATGCAATTAAACTTCTCTTTCTAAGGTTTTTAAATATGAGCTTTTTAAACCTCGATTTTGAATCATGATACAACTATTAAATATACCAACATACTCATTCAAACTTTCAATGCCCATGCCTTTATCAAGTAAACTTAAAATCCATTAACCCGTTAAACTTCCAGTGCTCATGTCTTTATCAGGAAATTTGTCAACAAACACTAAATACTACCATATGCTTCATTCATAACCGTATTGTACAATACATACACGTATGCTACGGACACTTAGCCCTGCATTCTGCAATACTGTTGAAATTGTTACCATTTCCTTGACAACCACCGTATATAAATTCTACACATTTTGCCCTTTTCCAGTTGTAGTAGTATCTCCGAAAATATGCTTCACATGGTCCGCGTTTCGGCTTTAGCTTACAAACTGCAACGTATAATGTATTAATGTTTAAATAAAACAATAGTCTGAAATAATATGTTTATAATTTTAAACAAACGACAAAATAGATGCTTAACCTTTACATTGACACAAATAAAATACAAAAACAAAAGGGTATTAGACGGGCATTAACAGATGAATTAGGGATTTTTTGGAGGAGGCAATAGGGGTCTTGTGCATGTTAGGTCTCTAACATGAATATCAGACATCATTTAAAAAAATCCTTTCAATAATGTGCTTAGTCGGTAACTTGACGAATGTGATAAATATTGACGGATCTAGCCTTAGGTTATAAAATTCAAACATATGATGTTGATTATGTAAGACAAAACTATTCATTAAAAATAGATTTATAAATTAAATCAAAGCGTTTACAAAACTTATGGGAAGATTTAGCGCTTTTCCCATGCTAAAGACACTTGCTTATTGTTTAGAACAATTAGTTGACTAATAAATGAATGTCTTTCTGATTGCATGGTGTTTTCATATTTACATACATATAAAAATCTTTAGGTTTCAGATAAAAGGAGACGTTTCCAACTTATTATGTCGCTGTCAATTGGTGTTTGCTCCCAGTGTACATTATGTAACTGTTTAAGACGAAGGACGGCATGAAAATATATAGTAAAGTATGTATAATATGATTTTAATCTTGATATCAACTTTTTTATACAAATACATTTTTCCAGTTTCTTCAATTAGTTCGTATGTAAACTTTAAAAAACATCCCATGTTTTCAGGATGTTAATATTCAACAATAGTAACTTAAATTATAACTTTTTTTAAATTTTGTTATTAAACAAAAGGAAAACTAGAGTGACATATTTTATTTGTACGCCTTATGTATTGTATTAACTTAAAATCGTATAATGTGGTTTGACTCTTAATTCTTCTTTCAAATTAAAAAAAAATACGAATATCCTTTTTATCATCTGTTTATATGTTTTCACCAAATTTTATAAAACTGTCTAGTTCTATTTAAAATCTGGTGCATGGACTTATGACGAAAGAAATAAACTGTATGGACTGTGGTATGTTTAATCGATGCACCATAAAAAAAAACTCTAATTTAGTACTTACCTGAAAAATATATGACTTCAACAATATTAAACAATCAAATATACCTTTATTGCCGTCTACACCATTCGGAACAAGGACAACTATTATGAAGAAGAAAAGCAGTAATTTGATATGGCTCTCCATGATTAAAATAGGAATATGTCTGTAACACTTGAAGTCTGCTTTATATTTAGCTTGCATAACTAACACGTGTATAAAGTGTTGTAATATGTTTGAAATAGGACGTTTACGTACAATATGATTGATTTGTTTACATCAAAACATGGAAATTCCTATAACTATCTGTTTTAATTTGATTAACATACATATAAAATAGTTTTTTTTTTTTTTAAATACCGTCTTGTTACAACTTTATGGTTGAAGAGCTAGTCTTCAGTGGATGAACAATTTGAATTTATTTTTGCATTTCCGCAACGATGTTTTTACCTTCAATACTTTGTTGACGTTTAAACATAAAAACAAATGATAAATGAAGATGGAAATTAGAAAAAATTAAATATACCTCAAAATTAAGACTCGTACATGCATGTCGTTTTATATCAAAACAAGGCATTCATTGCACCCTTCAAGATCGTCAATCCTGTATGTTATTATTTCATTTAAGTAATAAGCCTTTTTCTATAAACATGATAAACATTGTCCCTCTTTTTACGTTTAAAGAATCATCCAGGAAGGAACATCTGTGATTTTCAATATGAGGCTCTTTGTTGATAGAATGTATATGTGTGTTAATAAAAACCTGCGTAAGAGTGATTCGGAAAGAGTGCAAGGAATACCTTTGTTTTAGAACTTGTATGCAAGATACTTTGTATCATTTTTGTTTGATTATAAGTTCTGTCATTTCCTCTTCACTTTTATGAGTTGAATTATTGTTTATTTTAGAATAAATAAATATGTGTTCATTCTATGGCATCAAAAACTGTACATGTTACAATCTTAGAACCCTACCTCATTTTAATTACATTAAAATTAGCAACTATATCAAATTAACGTTGTTGATATAATTGTGTGTTTACGATTTGGTTTTGTTTCTTGGAGCACAGTTGGTTCGCGTAGGAATGCCGATCGTATTTAATCTTGTATTAATATGTATAAATTATAGATTCTACATCTTACAGAATACAGTTGTATATTGCAGATTGCGTTTGAATTTGATGGCAGTAAAATTGGACTTTCATTTTGTGTTTAATTTGTAATAAAAAAAAACACAAAAGATGTCATAGACAGCTGATAAGAAAATAACAGAGGTGATTGTCGTTATTGGTGAGTTATGCCATTCAAGTATTGAAAGTGATTATTCTAAATCCATATAAACGTTTTTGTAATTGAGCTCACACTAAGACTGCAACACCCTGGAAAAACATTTGTTGTTCTGATCAGGTTTAATTTGTTGCTTTCAATCCCTGTATATTTTCGGCTTTCATAACTTTCAGGCTCGTGCGTACCTGATGAAAATTATTCCAAAATATGTACTGTGCGTACGTTTTGATATCCACTGAATTTAACAATTTTGATATTAATTTGTTACATAAGTTAAAAAGTAAAAGTCAAAATGATTTGAAAAGTGCTTGCTTAACGTCTGGTTGCAATTATTGTATGCATATAAAGGACGAAGAGGAAATCACTTTTAACTCTGATATTCAAAAGAGAATACATATCCGTAAATCTATTGATGATAAAAAAAAACATGAGAAAAGACATGTACAACAACTCTACAATAAAGTCTCGTGGAGAAATAAATTCAGAATCGTAACAGAGATACTGATATTTCATTGGGCAATATTACCAGAGGACAATGCTCGAAATACATCTTTTCTCAGTACCTTTGTCGATGCATGTAAACATTGTGTTAAAGCTATATTTGTTCAATTTTATTAGGAAAGAAATAATATTGTGTTAGCATGTTTGTCCATGTAGTTATATTCTCGGGTAGAATCTACCTTGGCGGAACCCGGTAGTGGGAAAGTGCAATAATTAAGCGGAAGGCCGATTACCTCAAATTACGTTCCTATGCATGAATGTAAACAACAACCATTTTTGCACCTCTTCAAAACCCGAACAAATATTTAAAAAACAATCTCTAAATTCATCCAGAATTTAAAATGCTAGTAATATCCTGTTGTAATCTTTGATTTTTTAATAGAATAAGGACGGGATTTGATGAAAATTTCTGACGAAATTAAGTTCTGTTTATGTTCCTCTTTTAACATTATAAACTTTATAATTACGATTATAAAGGCAGGAAATGGATCGTAAGAACCGATACAATATTTTGTCCGTACACCGTACGTACTGACTGCAGTAGGCATCATATAAAGATTTGACTGTTCCGTATTTAGGCAATGGCTTTTTTATTGCATGCAGGGTGCTTTCAACGGTGTTTGAATATGCTCGTGTATCTGTATCAACAAAATTTACTGCATATTTGACTTTTAAATGCTCAAATCGTTCTGAATCCAAACAATTGTTTGCTTTCAAACAGTCACAGATTAAGGATTTCTAAGTTTTATATTGTCTTTAAAATATCTAACTAGTGTTTCTTTACTTCTATTTTCCACTGTGGCAAAAACAACCTGTCTTGCTGTCTCTTTCAATTCCGCCAAACACCTACTGACCCTCTAACTGACGCCTTTTGTGGTATTTTCTTTTTCCAAATTTACTTTCGTCTATTTCAATAATCAAACCAATATTTCTAATTTTTTACTTTTATTTCATAAATTTTGATGCACAATTCTGGTCAATAATTGTACCAATCTACGATTGTCTGCTTACATATGGAACAGTCAGTCCCTGGTGGATAATTGTCTCATTATCAATCATACCTCTTTATTTCTATATATACTTATGTGTCCTCACATGGCGAACGCCGTCGTTGTCAGCATCCTCATTGTCGTTCTTCTTCTCTGAAATTACTAGACCCATTTCATCATTTGTATATCACATGAAAACTTACGACACTAAGTCTTTTAACTACACGCTACAAATGTGAAACTAAGATATAACTGATTAGATTTTTATATCTAAATAGAACTTTATATCTAAATTGAATTTTATATTTGAATTAAATTTTAAATGATAAAGTCGTCTCATTCGAAACTTTTAACGAGTGTCATTTCTGTTCGTACGACTTTTACAATGCCTTATAAGAACAAATGTCCTTATTTCATATTATATAGTAGAGTTCTTTATAAACTTGGACGTTAGGAGATTTAAATTTGTATTAGAATGATTACACGACAAATAAAGAGAATCAAGGAGTATTGTGATTGTACCTTGTTAGGTGGCACTTTGAGAATCTGACTTATTATAAATGTATTAGTTCAAAGTTCATATTACATAAGCATGTTTCTTTCTAAATATGCAATCAATTTAGTTGCAGCTGTCGGACATCAAGTAATCATTAAACAATTAATTATTAGTCATTGTATTATTACTTCACATTATCTTTTGATAAGTAGGCTTTTTCATTGTTATATCTTGAGTGGAGGTACATCATTTCGGACTAAATTGACGATAATGTCATACTTATTTTGAATAAAAGGCTACATTTGTCCTAGGTTAAAGTTGTCTTTTTGACATTGAAACATCTTTTTTTATTTTTATTATGTCATGGATCAAACTTATTCGTTCAGTGTAAATTTACTTGTTTTTGTGTATTGTCGTTTTGATCGAGTTAAACTATTTCAATTGATATTCTATTGTGTGTCCTTTTCT
Organism: Mytilus coruscus; assembly: GCA_017311375.1. Taxonomy (NCBI): domain Eukaryota; kingdom Metazoa; phylum Mollusca; class Bivalvia; order Mytilida; family Mytilidae; genus Mytilus; species Mytilus coruscus. The sequence continues at coordinate 6,631,753 of CM029598.1, read as the reverse complement.
TTTGTAATGTTATATCACTGTTTCAGGTTAGGATGAAGGTTGGTGCCTGTTAAAACGTTTAAACCCGCTGCATTTTTATGCATCTGTCCTAAGTCAGGACCTGTTGTTTAGTGGTTGCCGTTTGTTGGGATGGTACATAAGTGTTTCTCTTTTCTCGTTTTTTATATAGATTAGACCGTTGGTTTTCCTGTTTGAATGGTTTTACTCTAGTCTTTTTTGGGGCCTTTAAAGCTTGCTGTTCCGTGTTGAAGGCCGTTCTTTGACCTATAATTGTTTACTTTTTACACCATGTGACTTGGATGGATAGTTGTCTCATTGGCACTCATACCACATCTTCCTATTTATACATGTAACAATCGAAAAAGTGTCGTTTTAATACTATCGTTCTGACGGTATACATCTAGATTCACTGTCCTACAGACAAAAGAATGACATCAGTCAACTTAATTCTCTAATTGCTTTTAATGAGGAAATGTGTTTCTATTAACCATAATACCCTTTTTACACAGGGATATGTCTCGCTTGTATGTACTTTGGATTGTACGATGCAAATGCTGGCATTACAATGACAACGCAACAGTCTTACGTGTAAAACAATGAAAAACTTTCACAAAGTCAATGAACCATTACTGAGGAGGCAGGTTCAAATGTTATCTGTAGAAATGAGATATGCAAATGTATAAAATGATACAACTGCATACCATATATCATAATTCAAACTTGAGCATCTAAACTATCAGAAATTTTAAAACTTAATGAACAATTTAATGTCATAAGACTATGCGTTTCTCATACTGTTGATGACGTTTTTTCACTAGATCCGTTGGATGTGAAATGATTGATAATTTAGTATGGAAGAACAAGATACATATTTATTATCAGGATAAATTCTAACTTTCCTACTGCCTGTCGTTACTTTTATTTTGGCATTGCACAAGTCATGTCTTCTATGACTGTCCATGGCGTTAAAACACTAGATCCCTGAATGGGATGTGTTTTAATTGATTTTAGTCTCTGAAGCATGATTTTTATTATTAATTGTTTTTGGCTTTTAACTAGCTTTCAGTAACTGCGAGTACTCTCAAATCGTACTTTCGTGTTAATTTGACCTGTTGACACAATTTGTAATGCATTTCTGTTATTCAATGTTTACTTATTTTGTGTTGTATCTCGTCTTACTATTTTTAATGTGTACCTCCTTTGATAAGTATTTAGTATGACGAAAACATTTTCACTTCTGTACTCGTACTATGAATAATAAATTTATTTTGTAAAAAATGTTTCTCTACTAACAACAAAATTATTATATTTAGATTTACCTGTGTACATTACTTTATTTAACGCCATTTTGTCCTAGGTTAAAGTTGTCGTTTTGACATTGAAACATCTTTTTTATTTATATTGTGTCATAGATCAAACTTTTCGTTCTGTGTATATTTACTTGGTTTTGTGTAATTGGCTTTTTTCGAGTTAAGCCATTTCAATTGATATTTTATTGTGTGTCTTTTTATGTTGTAATGTTATACCTCTGCTTCATGTTAGGGTGAAGGTTGGCACCTGTTAAAACGTTTAAACCCGCTGCATTTTTATGCACCTGTCCTAAGTCAGGAGCTGTTGTTCAGTGGTTGTCTTTTGTTGGTGTGGTTCATAAGTGTTTCTCGTTTCTCGTTTTTTATATAGATAAGACCTTTGGTTTTCCTGTTTGAATGGTTTTACACTAGTCTTTTGGGGCCCTTTATAGCTTGCTGTTCGGTAAAATCCAAGGCTCCGTGTTGAAGGCCGTACTTTGACCTATAATTGTTAACTTTTACACATTGTGACTGGGATGGCATTGGCACTCATACACCATCTTTACTAGTTGTGATTGGCTAAGCTTTGAACTAGCTTTCAGTAACTGCGAGTACTCTTATATCGGTGCTTTGTGTCTATTGGTTTCATGTTAGATGTTTTTGTGCCTCGTAACGATCTTTTGAGTTAAGCAAGTTGCAACTGGTTTTTACAGTGTTCTTGTTTTGTGTTGTAACACCAGGTTAGGGGAGGGTTAAACGCTCACAAACATGATTAACCCGACCTCATTCTTTAAGTGCCTGTCTTAAGTCAGGAACCTGTAGTTCAGTGGTTGTCGCTGTCATATTTTTCATCATCTCCTTATTTTTATTATTATTTAGAGGGCGGGCCAAATATTCTCCATGTGCTAAGTCTTATACGATGAATTGTCGTTTGTGGTTCTCCATAAATTGTATTAATCACAAGCTTTAATTTCTGAGCTTTGAGAAGATGTGCCAATGTTACAATGTTAAAACAACTGCATACCAACAATCATTGACTTACCCGTTTGAACAGACCTAATCCCAAACCATAACAAATCGTCGATGCTGATGCCAACGCCGACAAAGCACACATAAGTCTCGCCTCCGAGACTTCGTCAAGGCGAGACACATACCAAACTGAACTATTATAGTAGTTGCCTTTTGACCTATATATTGCTAAGTGTTTGACCTTAATTTTGACTTATCCAGATAATTGGTGAGGGTTCAGTAATCACGAAGCCAGTTAGACTCATCCGCATGCTTTCGTTTGTGCCTGTTCACAGTCACAAATTTCATTGGTTGTCGATGTCTTTACATGTAAATTATTATTGTGAATTTTTTTTTGTTTCTATTCAATATTTGGTCGTGTCAGTTGAGCCTAATATCTATAGCGTTAACCGATTAAAAATTCGGTATATGGCGTCAGCGTCCTTCCTTTGTTAGTATGAGGACCATTTAATGTCTATTTCTATAAATGACTTTCAAATCAAGGAAAACGTGACGAAAGTAAACCAAGCAAAACAAATAAACCAAAGATATATCTAAGAGTGAAAAATTATGTAAACTTCAATGTATTTGATTTTGTTGGTACAGTTTCATTAACGTATACTTACATAAGTAACCTAGAAAAAGAGTTTCACATAATCTGTGTTTCACGACTTTCAAATATTCGAATGTCTTGATAAGAAAGTACTAGTTCCCGAGTGCTTTATCAGAATATATGTTCATATACATTATACAATGACGTACTTGTATAAGTTTATGAAAGATCAGGACATCTTCTCGTGTCAAACTGTGTCACTCAGTGATAAGGCAGAACTAAGGCTATTGAAATAAAACTGAAGGTCAAACGATCTAATAATAATCTACTTTTATAGATTCCGTCATATAGACCGTGTGTCATACTCGATATAAAGTTTTCATTGCGCTGGTTCTTTGTATATATATATATATCAGAGGCTTTGAATAAGTTTGTACACTTCAAAATGTTGAGAAAAATATCCCTGTTGGTGTTATTTACTATCGTATGGAGTTATCAAAAGTTTCAAATGCTAATACCAAATGGAGATGCTGTTCCAAATCCCTGTGCTGGTCAGTCTGGAATATGGGGCGGTGTCGGACATAATGTAGCACCAGGAGGTGGACCTAACAACCAATTTGGACTGGTTCGATTTAAATTTTTAACCTTACTATTAGTCAATTTGTCTTCCTTCCGGTTGACATTTATTTGTAATTTTGAGAAAAAAACAGTGAAAACGGTTATTCGAAAAAATTCTTCCTCTTTGTTAAATAAGATAACAAGCAAAAATTTAATGTTACATTAAATGAAGTTTTGAAAAAATATATCCTAGAATGGAAAATTCATATGCACTACTATTTTTTCAAAGGTCAAAATATAGGGCTGTGGGCATATTTTCAACGTTTATATGCCCCGAACTTCTAAGAGTTTAAACTTACATTAAATTTCTATACATACCCCAACCTTGACTTAAGGATTTCCACAGACTTCAACTTGATCACTATGACTATGTATATTTCCTATTCCGATAAAGAGAAAAATTTATTATCTTAAGACAATTATTAATCACAACCAATTATATATCAAAGATTTTACCATAATTGACATGTAAAAGTACGTGAAGAAGCGCGTGAATCATATCCGGGAACCAGTACGCTCCAACAAAATTAAAATGTACTATGAATATTCTATATCTCTTACCAAAAGCATTGGCCATGGTTTAAGAAAAGATGTTTAGCTGTATTTACAAAACAGTGCAACAAAAGGAGCTGGGATAAAACTAAAAACATTATTTATTCCAAAGATAGAGAAACTTTCTAAAAACACTTTTTTCACAACAATACTTATATCTCAGAATTATAGCCTGAAAGAAATCACTGCATAAATACTCTAAGTTTTCTTTTACAGTACATTTATACCCCCACCCTGTATCAATTTTTTACAGAATTTGAAAACAAGACTTTACTTATTGCCAGCTTACCCTATGAGCATGTTTTCTGACATGAAATATCTAGAACCTGTTTGAAACTATTCTGATTACAAATTGAAAGCATTTCAGAACACTATAAATGTAATGTTTAGCAGCTAATCATACTAGGCATTTTTCTCTGATTTTTGCCCCTGGGGCCTCAAATTTCCTAAATTATTCTACTGTTTCTAGCAATATGGAATATTTAGTGCATATTTAGGATAGAACACACTATTGTTAGTTTTATTGAGGTATTTTTGTATTTCTAGCTTGTATTTTTTTTATGCCGTGATCACAAAAAAAGCACATTTAGGTGCTACGGCTTACTTTTGGGTTATCGACAGGATAAAAACACCCCACCAATAATATTCAGGAAGGATCTATGAGTTTCAATGACTACGAAGAGTAAATTTAAGCACTTCTAAACAATTTAAATTACTAATATGCACATATAATGAATTTATTTTGCATTCAGGGCTTCAACTAAACTATGCATACTGTAAACTGTGAATTTATGCTGAGTCATCATAGTTAAGGCCCAGGATTTTCTCAATCTTCATAAAAAATTTATAAAATCATATTTGAGTTAATTTCATTAAAATCTCTGAGATAAACCAGATTTGGTAAAATTCTGTATGTTCCCTTTTTTAACCCAATATAGGTTGCATTTCTGTAAACATCAACAATGCAATTTCCCATAGGAATTCCTTTCACGGCTAAAACTGTACCACTTTTACTATGAAGTTTTGAAAAAAAATATATCCTAGAATGGAAAATTCATATGCACTACTATTTTTTTCAAAGGTCAAAATATAGGGCTGTGCGGCATATTTCAAGATTTTAAACTTACATTAAATTTCTATACTACCCCAACCTTGACTTAAGGATTTCCACAGACTTCAACTTGATCACTATGAATATGTATATTTACTGGTAACATTCCCAAGTTATGTCTCTAAGAGATGAAACATAGAGATCATATCCGGGAACCAGTACGTAAACAAAATTAATTGTCTATGAATATTCTATATCTCCACAAAAGAGGCGTGGTTTGAAAAACAGCTGTATTTACAAAGTGCAACCTATAAAGGGCCCCAAAAATTACTAGTGTAAAACCATTCAAACGGGAAAACCAACGGTCTAATCTATATAGAAACGAGAAACGAGAAACACGTATGAACTACATAAACAGACGACAACTACTGTACATCAGATTCCTGACTTAGGACAGGTGCAAACATTTGCAGCGGGATTAAACGTTTTAATGGTACCAAACCTTCTCCCTTTTCTGAAACAATAGTATAACATCCCAACATAGAAAGACACACTATAAAATATCAATTGGAAGGCTTAACTCAATCAAAAAACGTAAATTAACACACAATGAACGAATAAATTTGATCTGTGATACCTGAATGCAAATACATAGTTAATAAAAATTATAAGGGATAAATAATTAAGGTCAAAAGTAAATAAACAGGTTTAAACAAAGTTAAAATATGATACCACTGTGAAATGTTAAAACAATATTTAGAAAATCATCACTTTTGAAAAACCTGCGTCATAAATACACAGGTAAATGAAAATAATTTTGTTGTTAAGTATAGTACTTCTTCTTCTGTGTGTATAAAATCTTAGGAGTGACTTCTTTATAGATAAAATGAACGTGTGTGTCTCTATACATCCCGTTTGAAAAGAAAATACAAATTTAGTTATGTTTTAATTTGCTAATGACAAAATCGATATTAGTGCCAATGTAAACTATATTCAGAGATCTAATTACAACATTGGTACGATAATTTAAATCTGTTTATGAAATTCAGTCATTAATCACAGATTTTGTTTAATTTTATTTCTTTTAAATATTTGACAAATAAAAAAATATATATTTTACAGGATTTTAATTCTTCCGGTAAAGTATGGACTCCCGAATTCTGCCAGAAAGATTCTGACCAGGATGGGAAATCCAATGGATTCGAGCTTGGTGATGCAGATTGTAAATGGACACCTGGAGGAACTCCTGAAGGAACTGCCACAGGACATCCGGGTAAGTCTAGTCCTGAATAGAAGCAAATAATGGAAATAATAACAAAAATAATACGTAAGGTTTACTTTCACGAAGAGAAAATTGGCGTTCATATTTCAGTTTTACTAATGAACATATGAACTAATTTAAAACCTTAGGCATAGCAAATTCAAAATGAACAATTATAAGTATTACATTCAAATATCACGTTTAATACTATGTTGAAGAAATTCTACATTTTTATGGAATAATATTCAATTATTGACTTTTGATGAGGTGAGGTAAAAATGTGGGTTATTGACGTTAGTAAAATTGATAATCACAAAAGACATTAATTGTTCTATTTCCTATTCAGAAAGAGAGAAAAAATACAATATGTAAAGACAATTATTAATCACAACCAATTATATATCAAAGATTTTACCATAATTGTACATGTAAAAGTACGTGACGTCTAGCGTGTGAATATCACTTTTCTTCAGGTGGATATACTGTTTTATTCAAGCTCCAATTCGCATAGAAAAAATACTAAAATACAATACCAATATGAAATAAACCTAAATATGGACTTAATTTAGTTAGAAAGCATTGGCCTTGCGCATAAACCAACGATTTTTTTTCTGAAGATGTTTATCGCATTCGGTTTATCCTACACCGTCACCCTCTATCAGTTGGGCAACAAAGGGAACATGGGAGAAAGAACAATAAAAACCAGATTAGAAAACGCACTAAATTAGGTAATATAGGTATCAAAGAAGATAAAGACACAAGTACACGTAATATTGATACTAAGTTCTCTATCTATGAATGCTGGCATTTTTTCATAGATCAAAACACTTAAAAATATGGATGTAGAAATCATGTCTTCTTAGATTTAAATATCAGAGGCTATTGTTTTAGTAGAATTTTCACAAACAAATCGTGTGGAGAGCTATGATCTAGTGCAATGACCCAAAATAAGGCATTTGTAATTTGGTCAAATGCTGAATTAAATGTTATTTAACAGTAAAAAACAAATTGAATGCAAGTCTAAGATACTTTGCATCTTAAAACAGATTGTAGGACTTGTGAAATTAGTCTTTATGTATTCTAAGGTTCAACGCACTTAAAGAAACTGATTGACACATAAAAAGTCTGCGTGTTATAGAACAACATGTAATTTCATACAACTTGGACAAAATAGTAGGATTTGATTGAACATGCATTTTGCATTATACTTGTTCAGGCGTCGTCATTCGTTTTCACACGTATGTTGTATGCATTACATGTCAATTTTGATTTCGTTCTATTAAATAATATATTCGTTTTATTAACTATATTGATTGAAATGTCAATAAATTTATATTACAGGTATATGCGAGCCAATGAATAGTTCAAAGTGCCAGCAAGTAAATAAAAATATAACCTGCTCACCGAACAATCACACATAACCACTCAGGATCCTAGGTTAGAGATATTACTTTGTTTCCGGTTTATCACTGTGCAAGACCATCATTAAATCATGTAGCTGATTTTGTCGAAAATAAATTGTATTTTAAATATTACTGCTGCAAATTATTAGTGATTCTTGCTTCATTCAAGATTAAACACAGTAAAACATATCCTTTGTAGCCCTTTGCTATAATATACTGGTCAATCGCTAAATACATGTAATGACAGTATTGGCAAAATTGTCAGTTTAAGAAATATTTCAATATTTGTAAACCTTGTCCTAGAGAGCTTTTGCAAAGATTTTTTCAAAACGTTGAAACTTGTAGTAAATTGATCCGTCAACGCTTACATAAGAAATTGGCGAAAAGATGGTTTTTTCTCAATAAAACAAAAATAACAATGAAAATAGTTAATAAAATTATAAGGGATAAATAATTAAGGTCAAAAGTAAATAAACAGGTTTAAACAAAGTTAAAATATGATACCACTGTGAAATGTTAAAACAATATTTAGAAAATCATCACTTTTGAAAAAACCTGCGTCATAAATACACAGGTAAATGAAAATAATTTTGTTGTTAAGTATAGTACTTCTTCTTCTGTGTGTATAAAATCTTAGGAGTGACTTCTTTATAGATAAAATGAACGTGTGTGTCTCTATACATCCCGTTTGAAAAGAAAATACAAATTTAGTTATGTTTTAATTTGCTAATGACAAAATCGATATTAGTGCCAATGTAAACTATATTCAGAGATCTAATTACAACATTGGTACGATAATTTAAATCTGTTTATGAAATTCAGTCATTAATCACAGATTTTGTTTAATTTTATTTCTTTTTAAATATTTGACAAATAAAAAAAATATATATTTTACAGGATTTTAATTCTTCCGGTAAAGTATGGACTCCCGAATTCTGCCAGAAAGATTCTGACCAGGATGGGAAATCCAATGGATTCGAGCTTGGTGATGCAGATTGTAAATGGACACCTGGAGGAACTCCTGAAGGAACTGCCACAGGACATCCGGGTAAGTCTAGTCCTGAATAGAAGCAAATAATGGAAATAATAACAAAAATAATACATAAGGTTTACTTTCACGAAGAGAAAATTGGCGTTCATATTTCAGTTTTACTAATGAACATATGAACTAATTTAAAACCTTAGGCATAGCAAATTCAAAATGAACAATTATAAGTATTACATTCAAATATCACGTTTAATACTATGTTGAAGAAATTCTACATTTTATGGAATAATATTCAATTATTGACTTTTGATGAGGTGAGGTAAAATGTGGGTTATTGACGTTAGTAAAATTGATAATCACAAAAGACATTAATTGTTCTATTTCCTATTCAGAAAGAGAGAAAATACAATATGTAAAGACAATTATTAATCACAACCAATTATATATCAAAGATTTTACCATAATTGTACATGTAAAAGTACGTGACGTCTAGCGTGTGAATATCACTTTTCTTCAGGTGGATATACTGTTTTATTCAAGCTCCAATTCGCATAGAAAAAATACTAAAATACAATACCAATATGAAATAAACCTAAATATGGACTTAATTTAGTTAGAAAGCATTGGCCTTGCGCATAAACCAACGATTTTTTTTCTGAAGATGTTTATCGCATTCGGTTTATCCTACACCGTCACCCTCTATCAGTTGGGCAACAAAGGGAACATGGGAGAAAGAACAATAAAACCAGATTAGAAAACGCACTAAATTAGGTAATATAGGTATCAAAGAAGATAAAGACACAAGTACACGTAATATTGATACTAAGTTCTCTATCTATGAATGCTGGCATTTTTTCATAGATCAAAACACTTAAAAATATGGATGTAGAAATCATGTCTTCTTAGATTTAAATATCAGAGGCTATTGTTTTAGTAGAATTTTCACAAACAAATCGTGTGGAGAGCTATGATCTAGTGCAATGACCCAAAATAAGGCATTTGTAATTTGGTCAAATGCTGAATTAAATGTTATTTAACAGTAAAAAACAAATTGAATGCAAGTCTAAGATACTTTGCATCTTAAAACAGATTGTAGGACTTGTGAAATTAGTCTTTATGTATTCTAAGGTTCAACGCACTTAAAGAAACTGATTGACACATAAAAAAAGTCTGCGTGTTATAGAACAACATGTAATTTCATACAACTTGGACAAAATAGTAGGGATTTGATTGAACATGCATTTTGCATTATACTTGTTCAGGCGTCGTCATTCGTTTTCACACGTATGTTGTATGCATTACATGTCAATTTTGATTTCGTTCTATTAAATAATATATTCGTTTTATTAACTATATTGATTGAAATGTCAATAAATTTATATTACAGGTATATGCGAGCCAATGAATAGTTCAAAGTGCCAGCAAGTAAATAAAAATATAACCTGCTCACCGAACAATCACACATAACCACTCAGGATCCTAGGTTAGAGATATTACTTTGTTTCCGGTTTATCACTGTGCAAGACCATCATTAAATCATGTAGCTGATTTTGTCGAAAATAAATTGTATTTTAAATATTACTGCTGCAAATTATTAGTGATTCTTGCTTCATTCAAGATTAAACACAGTAAAACATATCCTTTGTAGCCCTTTGCTATAATATACTGGTCAATCGCTAAATACATGTAATGACAGTATTGGCAAAATTGTCAGTTTAAGAAATATTTCAATATTTGTAAACCTTGTCCTAGAGAGCTTTTTGCAAAGATTTTTTTTCAAAACGTTGAAACTTGTAGTAAATTGATCAGTCAACGCTTACATAAGAAATTGGCGAAAAAGATGGTTTTTTCTCAATAAAACAAAAATAACAATGAAACTTGAAAGGTTTCCTTTCATATGTTTAAGGTTATAGCTTGTTCATTCTTGAGTATGTCATGTATGTGTCTCTTTCGGCTAGATTGTTTATTGAAATTGTTATCATGGTTATGAAGTTTTCCCGGATTGTTTCCCTAGGGATTCATACGTAATTTCATGTTACCTTTACCATGATTTACACCGTTTTGTCTAAATGTTTTTATTGTTAATGTTTTTACAGCGCGATTATCGGGCAATTTAAGGCAATATATTGCCAATGTCTTTGCCAGATATAGTTCCATACTGAAGGCCTTCTTGTGAATAGGAACGAAGAACAACAATAAAAGTGTTGTGTCCTTGCTGCTTTTTACATGTACGTGTCTTGATTTCGTGACAAGAATTGATACACCATATCCCTTCCTGCCATTAAACTAACTGAGAGAAAGTAAGGTAGAGCTGAAACTATAAAAACATTTTTCTCTTTTGTAAAAGTTAGATAAAAAATAAGATAAAAATTGATCAAACTTGTATGGGAATGGTAAGTACAATTATTACTTTGTCAAATACAACTTTAAAAAAAACATACCCGTCTTTTGTTGAAGACTATATATATATTTACCATAAGATGCCTTTTGGTTAATTTGTGTCGTTGTCACTGTGCCTCTGACTCATTGACATGTACACAACAACTCCGTTTATTAATATTTAAAAGCAAATATTTGGAAAAGAGAGGCGAAAGATACCAAAGAGACATTCAAACTCATACGTCGAAAATGAACTGAGTACTCTCAGATCTGTACTCAGTGTTTTTTGTTTTTTATTTTTTTTTTTTTTTTGTTGTGGGTATGTATAAGTACCCGTCCACGTCCACTCTGTGATTTTGTTAAATGAATTTCTATTTGTATCCATCTGATGAATTAAGCCTTTTTCAACTGATTTTTTAAAATGTTATTTAGGAATTCCTCGTGCTTGTTATTAGCCAATACAAAGTACGGATTCTTATGAAACATACGTGTTATGTAATTATGTTTACATGACATGAATTATATAAAATACCTCTATATGCTTCATAATTTAGACAGGTTACCAGACAAGTTGTATTATATAGCAAAGGCATAAAATAAAACAAATCAAACAATGTAAAAATAAATAAATATTGTGTTCATTTAATCAAAATCTGTGGCAAAACGAATGCAAAAGTATAGGTTCACCCAAGTTGGTGTTGCCGAGTTAAACATCATATAAACCTTCATTTCGTAAAGGTAAAAGTATCACCATAGATATACGATACCACAAATATTTTTTTTTTAATTTAAAATAATTTCTCTAGACGTTCGCATAAAATATCCACTATGACTACGCTCATTTTCAATGACAGATCGCGAACTGGTTAACGATTTAATTGAAACTTGTAAGAACATCCATGAATATTACGACCTTTCAATGGGGATTTTATTTGAATGAAATGTTTAAAACAACACAGTGGAAAAACGATTGCAAAATTAATAGCAAAACTGTACATGACACGTTTCGTTTGTGCCATAAACAACGTAGTACATGTATGGTTGCTCATTTTACGAAATATGTACGTACATGACAAAGTGGAAATGATACGATGAAAAAATATAACGCGAGTAAATGGTCTGTTTAAGTTTTGGTTGCTTTTTTAAAGCATAATAAGAATTTAGTTTCTACAATTAAATCTAGAAGATAACAAAACACGCCGATATGATAGATTGATTGAATATTGGTGTTTAATGCCATTTTCAGCACTATAGGCTATTTCATGCGTGGCGGCCACCTTTTAATGGTGGAAGAAGTCAGAATGCCTAGAGAGAACAACCAACCTTCGGCAGGAAAACTGGCAATCTTAGTCAATTCAAACTGGAGTGGAACGCACCTGCTACGTGCTGGATTCGAACTCAAAACCTCGGTATTGACAGGCTAGTGAAACAGTATATAAACTATTTAGATCACTCAGGTTCAGTGACTGCATCATTTAGATTTTGAAATTGCTTATTCCATTTTCTCTTTTCCATAAATAGTATTATCCATTAGTATGAAATAATGAAAATCTAAAGTTCTATATCATGTTGAAAATAAGCACTAAAATAAAGACTAACGCTATTTCGGATGACTTGTATTTTCTACCAATGTGAGGATTTCAACAGAAAATTGACCGATGGGGCAAAATAATAACGCATAAAGTGAGAGAGGAAGTAGGAACTAAGTGATGACACTAACTGGCCATTTTGGATTGAGTTAGACATTACTCATATATATGAGTTATCTTTAGGTTATGACTTGCACATGCACTTATCTATTTGAAGACAAAAAATATATAATCATATAACAATATACACATATTATGGCAATGGAATTTTTTAAAATTACAATATAGGAAATGTTCATCGAGAATATAGTTGACTGGTAAATAGGCAAACATAGTTGGTTATAAAAACTGGAAATATGCGGAATATATCAAAGGGACAAAAATCCAACGACAAAAAATCAAGATATCTTTATCCGGTCTTCGCCCCAAGTTCAAAAACCAGGATTATCAAACATCCACAATGAACATCTTATTCCTTAAAGGACTAAACATTAAATTATCTAAAGACAACAACGTATTATAGCGTTGGTAAATAAATAATTTTCCATTCAATTGATTTGTCTATCATTTTCTTTGTTAGGAAATGCAACTCATTGGGGCGAAACATTAGTCAACTGTTTTTTCGATTTCCATTAGCTCATTAATTGCAAATATAACACATACTGCAATCAATATATATCAAAATGTGAAGAATAATAAATAACGAACATATATATATATGGCAATGTCGTATGAACAATTTCCGATAGTTTTACAGTCAGGATTTTCATATTTTATTCAAACACAAGACCTCGTACATCTTCTGGTATGCAGCCGTTGTATATTATCACCTGAAAAAAGTATGTAGAAATCATATTAAGAGTATAAGCTCAAATACAATACATGTCAGGATTATATTGAACAGGAGCATCAAAACATGCTTACTGTTAGCGTGTTAGGTAAAGGAAACATGCTTACTGTTAGCGTGTTAGGTAAAGGAAACATGCTTACTGTTAGCGTGTTAGGTAAAGGAACACTACTGATTTGAACATGAAAACCAAACATATACAACAGCTTTCGAGCCAATTAAACAGCGGTTAATATTTGATTCGCAACTGATATTTGGCTGGGTCGCACGGAACGCATATAGTATGTTAATGTTGGGCGGACACAAAAGTTGGGTAACCATTTTTGTACTCAGATTCCTTAAATTGCTTTATTGAATTATTTGAGGAACTTTTTCTCTAATTTACCAGACTTGAGAACTTTTTCAGAAAATTTACAAAGACCGTACCTCTTTTGTGTAATCAACTCCTCATATAGTTTTCAACATAGATCCCTTAAATTTCACAGAAATATTACACACATGTGAACGTTGTGCACCTGCTTTTATTGAATTGTTAGAAGAATTTGTTCTTATTTTTTCCGACTTGAAAACTAAGTCGAGATAGTTCTGCCCAATGAGAAAAAGATGGTACTATTTTGGTACAGTCAACTCCTCCTACAGTCTTGAAACTTCAAAGAAAGATTGCATACATATGTAAGTTGTCGTACAAAGTTGTTTGGTTATATTTTATCACATATACTTAAATACATAAATTTGGGATATGTGTAATGATTGACAATGAGACAAATATCCACCAGAGTTCAAATGAAGTGGATGTAAGCAATTATAGGCAACTGTACGGCCTTCAACAATGAGAAAAACCCATACCGTATAGTCGGCCATAAAATGCCTCGACATGAAAAATGTGAAACAATTCAATTAAGAAAACTAGCGGCCTAATTTGTATCAAACCAATATACGAAAAACAAATATGACAGGCACGAACCAACGACAACCTCTGAACTACAGGCTCCCGACTTTGGATAGGCACATAATGTGGCGGGGTTAAACATGTTTGTGAGCACTCAACCTTTCCCCTAACCTGGGACAGTCGTGTAACAGCACAACATAAGAACACACTATAAAAATCAGTTGCAATTGGCTTAACTCAAAAGATCGGTACGATACAAAACAACAACTAACATACAAGCAAAAGACACAAAACACCGAAATAAGAGTACTCGCAGTTACTGAAAGCTAGCTCAAAACCAATTACAACAAATAAATAAATCATGTTCTCCATTATAGACTATCCTCCATAGAAACAGTATGTGCCATCCGGCCAGTTACGTCTTTGGTCCATTTTGACAACTTAACGTGATACATGAATCATTACTATGGCAACCGTAGAAATAATATACCGTGATGTTTTTAGTCGTTCAACCTTGTGTAGCACACTGTTTTCATGGGTCATATATATATTTAGTCGTTAAACAATTGCTTCATAATTTGACTCACATCATCCATGTATCCAATAAAACCATCGTTTTGATCACAACCACCAACAGATATAGCAGCATGTTTTGTCGGTATTACACCTGTAAAGTGACAGACACGACTAGTTAGTGGTTAACAAATGTAGTTTGAAGTAGACTGTTAATGGTAAACACGGTAAAAATCAAACAACAGTATACAAAAGCAAAACATTTGTTATTAAGAACTATTTAATTATGCTTTTCAAATACCTGATATGTCCAATTAAAACACATATTATATCTTACTGGATAGAATAATAACGATGTTTAGAAATGCTTCAGAATGAAAAAAAAATGTCGTATTACCTTCAACAAAAATCGTTTTTGAGACTTTGCCAAGAGCAGCTGAGAAACTGGCACCATCATATCGAAGAATAACTTCGTTCCACTTGTATGGCTGCAATAAAAACAATCAATATATATTTTGTTTAGACAATGTAAGTTTTTTTATTTAAAGATATTTTCTTAATCAAAAACATGTCTAACGCCACCAATAACACTGCTGAAATGCTGCTCCCTCCATTCAATCTTGTCTTTTTTTTTTAATAACTGCCTGTTCCATTCGACTTATTCTACAACAAAGGAGAGGCGAAAGATATTAATGGGATATTCAAACTCACAAATAGAAAATATACTGACAACGCCATGACAAAAAACGAAAATGACCAAAAGACAAACAACTGTATACAAAACAAAACATAGAAAACTAAAGACTGAGCAACACTAACCCCACCAAAAACTAAAGACTGAGCAACACTAACCCCACCTAAAACTGGGGGTAATCTCAGGTGGTCTGGAAGTGTAAGCAGATCTTGATCCACATTTGGCACAAATTAATTCCAAGTTTGCAAGTATTTCACTACGAATGTATGCCAATACATTGATTTATAACTTCTAAAATTGTGAGATATGAAAAACAATATATTAATGGTACCTTGTAAAAAATTCGTATATATGCTTCAGGACTTTCAGATGTCTTTACAGTAAACACTATCTCTAGAATATCTGTCTCAAGTCTAATGTCAAATGCAGCCTTCTTCTTCCCAATACAATTTGATAACAACGTTTCAGAACGATGCGATCTTCCATGTGCGTAAAACTTAAATCTCAAGGCAAATTCAGGACCAAGTTCTACATTTGAAAAACGCCACAGTTTTAGGCTTCCATGTCCATTAAACATTGCTTGTTTTTTAACTGTCTGAACTACATTAGATACACCAATAGATTGGCTGTGTCCAGATTTATCATCGAAAGCATCATTTGAAGATCCGCTAAAATCTAGACTAATGGCCGGTTCACATTGAAAAGGTTTATCTAAAAAGAGAAGAATGTGAATGATGAATGCATATAAATAACATAAAAAGATATGATATTATACTATTAATGAACATCAAAATGTAATTGATTCAAATGTTAAGCATGTAAATGACAACCAAGTACTACACCTTCGGAATGCAAAGAATATCAGATATAAAAAATGTACACATAATTTTAAAGAATTATTGGAATTGTATGTACTATTTTATTACATGCAGTTGTATTTTTTATATCATACCAATGCAAAGGAAAGGTTAATATAAATGAATGATATCTCCTTTGGTAATCTGTTTACTTCGTTTCAGGGTTGAAGTTCACTACCCTTAAAAAAATGAAAACAAAACGTTATAAATTGTATGCGTCCGGAGCGCTTTTCTGAATTTACCTTCATCAGGAACGCTCAAAGCCAAGTATGTGAAAGCCAATGCAAGGATGTATAAAAACCTAAACAGTTGGAGAGCCATATAACCAAAAAGGACATAATAAAAAAACTGAATACATCTAAGGAAAGAGTTGAAGCTTTAGTTTCTTAATAATTTCAAGATTTATAAACAGACAATTTTAGAAAGGTTTGTTATAAATCATGTTAGTACCAAAGTACTGTCTACTGAGCTGATGATATCCTCGGGGACTGATAGTAAACCAGCAGAGGTATCGACCCAGTGCTAAAAATAAAAGCAACATGTTATAAATTTAATGCGTCCGAAGCGCTTTTCTGGATTTACCTTCATCAGGAACGCTAAAGCCGAATATGTGAAAGCCACAGATTTATAAAAAACCAAACCGGTTGAAAAGCTATATAACAAAAAGAGTATTTCGATTCTAAGCATGACTGTCACAGGCGTACCAGATGACATTTCTTCCGGAATAACGTGTCTTGCGCACTGGCATCATAATGTCATGTGTTTAAAAGATACGTAATATATACACGGAAGTTTTTCAATGAAAAACACTATATATATTTCATAAAGAAAAGAACCATCAGAATAGGAATTATTTATATATAATTACCTAAATGTGTTTGCTTCTTTTCGACTGGTCTATTACCAACATTGCTTCTAATACATGCACACATGGATTCTTCAAAGCGTGTACCAGGAGCACAGGAACGAACCATTCCACCATCTGTATACTCAAACGGGGAGTCAGAAACTTTTCTCAGCGGGCACACTGAAATTGAAAACAATAGTTTATTTTCATGAAACATTATTCTATAATACCGAATTTAATTGGTTCATTGTATGCGCCGTTTTTCTTTAGTTAGTGGTTCTCCAGACCAAATGTAGAAAATTGTAAACTATTAAACATTGCGCAATGACCTCCTATTGCTTATTGGGGAGGGGGGACACGCTAACTTCAGCAGAGTTTTAACTGTTAACTGTTTTAACTTGTCAATCAGAAGGAAAACACACAATTTTACTGTTTAATAGGACTGTAAAAACATACCCCACGCTCCAATGTCTAAGATACAATATAGTGCAAAGGAAGTATGTGATTTTCTTTTTTCCCTCTTACCTTCTTACCTATTATCTTAAGTAGTTTTTGGTTGACCTTAGTTTGGGTTTTTATAGAAATAATCAACCAAATATGACCAAAAAAAGGGTAAGGTACGAGAAGAAAGATATATGTACCCTTTCAGAAATGTTTTATTTTAATCTGCTAACTCTGTTGCTATGTTTGTCCATACAACATTGGAAAATAGTTCAAAGTTTCAGTGTCATTTCTATCAAATTGTCAAATGATACCAAAAATGACATATATGACCATTTTTGGTCAAATAGTAACATTTTTGGAGAGTTTTCAATAAAGACGAATAAAAATGAACGCGTGTACCATATCAATATGTTCACATTGATTTAAGCATTGTAGATATAAATGCGTTCGCAAAATATTTTTTGTGGCACACATACTAGCTCTGTATAACTAGCAAATTTTTCCATTTTGCCGTTTTCCACTGTTTTGTGACAATTTCTCTAATAGTATTTTTATTTGATAATAATTATGTCTGCATGGTTCTGTGCGCGAAACATCAATATCATTTAAAATCAAAATGGCTTCCCGTATAATCTATATTTAACAAGTTCTTAAATAACACACTTCATATTTAAATGTGACCTCGTTGAAAAAAGCATTAACATTTTGGACCTTATCCTATCTTGTCCTTTCCAAAATTTAGGAATGTAATTGTATCTTAAACAAGGCCAAATAGAGCGAGGTACATGTAATCCCAAAGCTTCCAAGAGCTCATTTCATTTCCGTTCAATACTTTGTTCAAAATAAATTTAAATGCATTTTATCTTCAGAACTTGATGGATGTGTTTATCTTTAATATCAGCTTGACAAAAATAAAACAAATTGTGAAGCAAACTATAGAAATTCCCCTTTTCTGATGTGTTAGAGAACGTAAGCTGTATTTGTACTTGCATGTTTTAAAAGATCCGTTGTTTTCTTAAATGTTCATTTATGAAATTTGATAATCGACTTAAACTAAGGTTGCAAATCCCTCAAGCAAAATTGACTGAGACGATATCTTTTATTCTCTTTACGTCAAGCATGTAGCATCATACGTTTACTATACATATACGTCTTGTTTAAGACTTTATTTCCGAGTTTCTGAGCGAAGACAGACCACTTTCATATCCTTAAGTATACATTTGGCTATATACTTATTTACTTTTGAGTATAATGTATATAATTATGCTGCTTGGTTTTTTTTTTTTTTTTTCCATTAAAATTTGGCACGTAAAATGTAAATATCCAACGAACATACAAATGTAACTGTTACCAAATTCAAGAATTCAAGAATTAATCCTGAAACATACCATTAAAAACTTCTGGCGTCTTTGTATAGCAATCTGTTTTACAGTCATTACTCGGAACACAAGTGTTTCTTCCACCGCCATATGCATACCCATTCGGACAACATCTTGCATCTGAACGACGTCTTCGGCATGTCCAATATGCACGACATTTACCAATATATGGATGGGATCTGACACCTTTCGTCCTACATGGATCTATAAATTAAAATGTACTAAAATACCATGTTACTGAATACGTACAGAGTCGGATTTAGGGAGGGGGCAGCCCCCCTTTATGGAGCTACATATATGATAAATGCATACACTTTTTACAAGCATCAGTCCAAACGTTGGCTAACTAAGCCCCCCTTTCAAAATCATGGATCCGCACCTGACGTACATAAGACAATCTTAAAAAGTCAGCAAAATATGAATGAAAGAATGAAATAAAATCTGTTGATATATGCAGATGCTAAATACAATAAACATAAATAAAAGGCGATGTTGGGTACACGTTAATTAGAACAACCCAAACACAACACAACATAAATAAAAGGCGATGTTGGGTACACGTCAATTAGAACAACCCAATCACAACACAACATAAATAAAAGGCGATGTTGGGTACACGTTAATTAGAACAACCCAAACACAACACAACATAAAAATAACAGGCACCATGCAGTCTTCAACAATAGAATGTTGTCTATACATCAAACAAAAACAATCAAATATCTGCCATCAACACCATAGTTGAAAACACAAAAAAAAAAATAAAGATATGACAAAAAGCAACCCTGATGAGGTTCTTGATTTGGGACATGTACATAAGTATATTGCTGAGTCAAATTATTTTTTAGATCTCAACCCTCTACTTTTTTCAATCGCAACCAACGCAACCCTGGTGAGGTTCTTGATTTGGGACATGTACATAAGTATATTGCTGAGTCAAATTATTTTTTAGATCTCAACCCTCTACTTTTTTCAATCGCAACCAACGCAACCCTGGTGAGGTTCTTGATTTGGGACATGCACATAAGTATATTGCTGAGTCAAATTATTTTTAGATCTCAACCCTATACTTTTTCAGTCGCAACCAAAGCAACCCTGGTGAGGTTCTTGATTTGGGACATGCACATAAGTATATTGCTGAGTCAAATTATTTTTTAGATCTCAACCCTCTCTTTTTTTCAATCGCAACCTACGGACTAAAATAACATACATAAAAGAACATACAAGAAAAAAAATACAAGAAAGCCACTTGCCCTCTGAAATAACGGTTTGATAGATAACAAAACATTTTACATTCACTATGCAATTTATTTAACTTTTTTTATTCGAGCGTCACTGATGAGTCTTTTGTTGACGAAACGTGCGTCTGGCGTACACACTTTTAAGCCTGTTATCTTTGATGAGTTTATTTAGTGCTTGAGTCTAAGAGGTATTTTTAAAGTATAAAATTCTACTGTGAATTTAGTGCCGTATTAGTTTATATGTTTTGCTTCCACCATCTACAGCTTTAATTCACTAATTCAAGTCAGTCTGCATAGAAATTGTATACTAATTAAAAATCCTATTAAAAAAAAAATGAATGTACCTATTTCACAATCTGCTCTTGATGATTGTGTGCATGCTAGCTTACTCTCACTCCAGAACAGACCAAATGAACACTCTTTTTCTGTGGCTCTTAGTTTGTGTCCTTGTTTATAACATACAATAAATCGGTTGCAGTTGGTAGGTTCTCTCATGTAACAGAAATTACTAACGTATGTACAGTTGACACAAGTTTCTGAGGAAGAAAAAATACATTGCACAATGAAACAAAAAATGCCATATTTCACAATGCATTTGGTAATAAAACAAATCCATTTAATTTTTTATAGTTTTTATTTCTATTTTTAATAAATAGCACACATACGAAACATGCATGTTACATTGCTAGATCACAATACTAAAATAGAGTGTCAGCATTTAAATGTTAAAACTATAAAACATAATTTACATCATCGATGGATGTTTTGATATTAAAAAAATTGAAACAGAAATAAATGTCATGCGTCCAAGGCGCTTTTCTGGAGGAACGCACAAAGCCGAATATTTAAAACCTATGGATGTATATGAACCGAAACAGTTGAAGAGCTATATGACCAAAAGGATCTAAAACAATAGCTAAATCAATCCAACGTCAACTTTGACTGAGGGAGTGGAAACCTTAGTTTCTTAACAATTATAAATTTATAAAAAGAAAATTTGGGAAAGGTTTGTTATAAATCATAATACTGAGAACTACTGAGCTGATGATACCCTCGGGGTCTGATAGTCCACCAGCAGCAGTATAACATATTAACATAACAGTTTATATTATGTCTATCATTTTCCTTTCATTTTACCAAATAATCATTAAGGGTATCTAAAAACCAGTGATATATTTGAGGATAGTAAATAAATATGCAAATGTGATTTCAGAACATTAAATAACATACCGTTAGCTACGTAACTATTATGAAAAACTTACCGGAAGCATTTGAGAGTTCTTTAGTGTAAGATGGGTTAATTTCTGGTAAAGAATTTCCAATTACCGAGACTACTGATTTCGTGTATGACTCAGTTGACTCTGAGGTTTTTGTCACATTGTTGGATGTTCTTCCCTTCGATTTGAATTGCTTTAGAGAAAGAAGCTTATTTTTCAGAAGTGGTTTATTCATTTCATTAGGCGAAGGCACTGTTGGTGGTTTATATTTACGTGGTGGTGGTGGCGGTGGAGTATACGAGACCTTAAACACGGTTGCATCTGCCGTTCGTAAAATGATCGGCGGTGGGTCATCATTTTTATTCCATATTTTCTTATTCTGTTGAAAATTTGCACGCACCTTTTCTGCGTGATTAATATCTAATTTTCTGGATCGATGAACTTTCCCATGTAATATAAAATCCTTAATCTGATTTTTTGGTTGAGGTACAGTCTGGTGTGAATTATAACCATTTTTCTGGAAATAAATGTCAACATTCTGCTCTAAATTCTTTGGATATTCTACATCTGAATATTTGTTAATATCATTCAGTCTATTAAGTTTGCTTATGCGCAGATCGTTAATCGAATATCTTTTATTCATTGGAATATTTGAATACACATTTTCTTCTACATATTTCTTTCTTCCTGTCATTCTTTCTTGTTGTTTATCAGATTGTTCTTGATTTGGAACTGCAGTTTTAAAGGCAATGTGTCTTTGAATATCGCCGCTTATAAATTGTCGAACAACGGGTGGCTCAGTTGTTTCGGCCATGTGTGCAATTCTTTGAGAATTTTTCCGTGGTAGATTACGCTTATTCCAACGTTTACGACGTAATATATGATTTTGAAAGTAAGGAACTCCTGGTAAATATCCTGCAGATGGTATGCCAAAGCCAATACTTTGTTTTCTCTTTTGATTCACGACTTGTTGACTACTAGTTTGTTTTGAAAGAGTTGGTATCGAACGTTGTTTTTTCAAATTACTATTAAGATTTGTATTATGATTGGTCTGAGTTCTCTGCACACCTGGTGCAAAAAAGGTCAAAGAGTCAACTTTTTTAGGCCTAGTTCTAACCTGTTCAATGATATTTATCATGTTTCTGACCGCATTATTACTCGATTGTCTCTGGTTATTAGAATTTAGCGAAGTCTGTGCTTTTGTTTTTGTTGACGGATGTTTTTTATTAATTTTCCACATTGACTGGTAATATTGCGAGTTCCGGTTGAATAATGCTAAATATTTAGATTGATCAATCGATTGACTTGCAACAGCCGTCTCATTCTGTTGTGATTTCAGTAAACTCGTTTCTTTTGGCAATGCCATAGATTTGTCCTTTGTTATATGTTTGATTTTATGTTTGGTAGAACCTGGTGCTGGTGGTGGTAATTCAGAGGGTAACTCGGGGCTCTGTAGAGGTTGTTTTGAAAACTGACGTATTCCTTTCCTTCTATTCTCGTCCAATACATTTAATGATGGTGGTAAATTGTAATTTTCTTTCTCTACAAATTCTGTTCTACGTCTAGGTGGTGGTGGAGGTATATCCATCATCATATCAAATTCTTGCTCTTTTTTCTGATCCTGACGTGGCTGAGTGTTTTCTGGGAAAGTCTTATGTTTTTCTTTTTCCGTTTCATCTACACGAGAAATGGTTTGATCTTCATGCAAATTAGAAATTTCTACAGGTGTTTGTTGTTGTTTATCAGTTACAGACGATGCTTGTAGTTCAGAATGCATTTGCCCTGGACGCAATGGCTGCTGCGTACTCGTAGTTACCTCTAACGAATGTTTTGCATTGAGTGGTGTGGTTTCTTTCGTTGTGTGTTCGATACCCATTGACTTTATACCTATATTGAGTACTGGATCTGGTTTTAATGTTGTAAGTTTAATGTCCTCTGTCAGCATTTCAACTTCAGCTTTATTGGTACCCAGTGAATGTTCACCATCAGATTGTATTTGCTCAAGAATTGATTGAGTCTGATTTGTATCGTTTATACTAGTGTTTTGTGAAGGTTGGCTATCTGATTTGGGAACTTCACTAAAATCTTCAACCGTTTTCAAAGTATCCAACAGCTCATTATCTTCAAATATTAACGTATTTGGTAAAGAAGGTTCTAGCTGCTGATCTGTTGCTTCTTCCAATATAAGTGATTCATTATGCTGACCCTTAAAATGTAACTGATCCAACATTGCAGTTGTTCCGTTTGTATCCGTGATAGTTTGATTTTCAGTTGGCATTTCATTCTCCATTGTAGTGTTTACTCTTTCATTGTCTTGAAACAACTGTGTAATGTTTGCATCTGGCGGTTGCTGATGTCCAGAAATAAACTCTTCATTCTGTTTCTTCATTTGCGGTTTACCACCACCTGATGAATTTTTGATTCCTGAATATAATTGTTCTAGCATTACAGATTCTATAGGTAATGAACCGTTTTCGAATATTTCCTGATTTGAAATTGAAGTAACCATATTTTTATTCTTGTCGGGTGCACCTTCAGTGTCTGCTGATTTCTGATCTTCTGAAATCACATTATCTAAGACTGGTGGCATTAGTTTCTGATCCACCGAGAAATTTAATTGACCTTCAACGGACATTTGTTCCGATATAGCAGATAAATTCAATGCTTTAATTTCAGCTGTCTGTTCACTTCCAGTGATATTTTGTTCTAGCGTTTGCATTAAGTTTTCATTTTCTGATATCAACCATTCTTCAGGCTGCAATATATCTAAATATAGTTGATTACTTGATTCCATACTATTGTTCAGTTGCTGTTGTTGTTCAGATTGTAATTGATCGGGTAGGGGTAATGCTATTTCTTCGTTCATTGTATTATTTATAGTTTCTGATAATTGATTTATTTCTGAAATTGGGATTGTTTGATCAACAGTGCTATCTACTGTAAACTCTGTAGTGTTATCTACTGTAAACTCTGGAGTGTTATCTACTGTAGTGTTATCTACTGTAAACTCTGTAGTGTTATTTATTGTAAACTCTGGAGTGTTATCTACTGTAGTGTTATCTACTGTAAACTCTGTAGTGTTATCTACTGTAGTGTTATCTACTGTAAAATCTGTAGTGTTAACTTCTGTAAACTCTGCAGTACTATTTGCTGTAAATTCAGAGCCTGCCTCTTGATTAAGAGATGGCAAATGCTCTAGTAATGATGTCGTTGGCATTTTTTCCATTCGAGGATTACTATGGTCGGTCAGATTTTGTTTTTCAAATGATAATGACTCCGAAAATGTCGTCACATTCGTTTGAAGAAATTCAGCTTCACTAGTATTTGATAACTGTTGACTCTCGGGTTGTAATTCATCTGGTATAAAAGACAATTGTTGATCCATAACAGTTTTGTCAGATTCTAAGGCTGCTTTTCGTTTTATGGGTAATGTTTCAGAGTTGAACAGTGGCGTTTGTTTTTCGATGGTATGTGAAAGCATTTGGTCTGACACTGAGTCCAATATTTGTTTATCAACATCTGATATTTGTTGGTCACGTGAAGGTGACTGTTCTGAAAAGGCAGCATTAAATTGTTGACCTCCTGGTTGTAAAATTTCCGGAGGTGATGTGTTAAGCACATCTGGTAGATTCTGGTCCGATTGGAGTCTTCCTTTATCTTGTTTAAATTTTATCGTTGGTGATCTATCAAAATGAGGCGGTGGAGGAGGGGGTTCTTCGTCCAACGGATTTAAAGGTTGTTGGATATCAAATGATGTCAATTTTTGATCCATTGAAACTGTTTCTGAAAGAAGTTGAGATGGTAACGATTCTTGATTCGACGCAGTTTCAGCAACTTTGAATGGCTGTGAATTTTCAGGTGACACCACTTCTTCTGGCTGTAGCGGAAATTGAAAATCAGCCGCCTGCTGATCTTCAATTGGTGTCAAATCTTCAGTTGTAATTGGAGCTGTCAAATCTGAAACTGAAGATTTACTATCAGTAATAGACACCATTTCCTTCTTTCCGAAAACAGAACTCTTCGGAGGTGGAGGAGGCAGTTCTGGATCAAATATTGGCTGTATTATTGGTTTTATTGCACTGGACCTCTGGTTGGGCCTTTTTGGTGTAGCTTCAACAATATCTGGTTTACTATCTATCCATGATTGTGGAATTCTTCCTGCCCGTGGTTGAAAATTTTTGTTCAGTGTAAATTCCGGTATCTCTTTAATAATCTTCATATCCTGATTCTGATTGGATAACATTTCGTCGGAAGGATAAGGTGGAGGAGGAAGCACTGGTTGAGGTGGTTCATTCGGACAGTTTTTACATAATGGCGATGCTTCTTGTGTTTGTTTACCTCGTGAGGTTGTATCTTCGGTTGTTAGCTGTTTCTTTTCTTCGATAACATCATCTTTGATAGTTCCATTGCCAGTTATACTTAAATTTGAAATTTCACTACTAATGACAGACAAGTTTCGACTCCATGTGAAATTGGATTCAATTTCGTTGATAGAGTTTGATTCATTTAAAAATGTTTTGTTTTTGACTGATGATGAAATATTTACATCAGAAAATGTGTCTAAAGATGATTCTTCTAATGAAAATGGATTTGCTTTCTTTGAGGTAGGTGAATTTTCTGTGTCTAAAATAATATAAAATGTATGATTAAATGAGATTCGACTTGAATTCAGCAACAAAGAAAATCTATTACTAGCGAATGATTTTTCAACATTCAACATACAAGCAGATTTATCTATTTCGGGCAAGTTTTTTATTGTTACAATAATCTGTGTTATGTCTGCTTCCTCGAGATAACGGACCAAATCTTATTTCGTTTTGGGCGTATGTGGTAACTCACATGTACAGTAAGAACATGTTAATTACAGTACCAATTGCTTATTCGGCTTATTTTGTAAAAAGGTCATATCATTAATTAGTATTCTAAGACATTGTTTTGCTGCTGGTATATGACAGACTACCGCCGTTATATGAGAAATTACACAATGCAAGAACGTGTTAGAATGCAAAATATTATTGTATTTGAAAATTTTCAACCTGCTTAATAATAAATGTTCATTCTATTTAATCTGCTGTGTCTCAGTAATGTTATTTTTGGTAAATGGATCTATATATTAAGATCCCCAGTCTTATTCCAAATCCAATTTTGAACTTTATAATGTTTTTTACTTTGTCTTTTTTTCTTGTGTATGACAAATTTATAAATGAAATATATTATCTGTTAATCTCATTTTATTTTGAAGATCATTCGACAGACGTCAATGCTTATGAAAAAAGTAAAATCACAAAAATACTGAACTCCGAGGAAAATTCAAAAAGGAAAGTCCCTAATCAAATGGCAAAATCAAAAGCTGAAACACATCAAACGAATGGATAACAACTGTCATATTCCTGACTTGGTACAGGCATTTTCTTATGTAGAAAATGGTGGATTGAACCTGCTTTTATAGCTAGCTAAACCTCTCACTTGTATGACAGTCGCATCAAATTTCATTACATTTACAATGATGCGTGAACAAAACAAACAGACACAATAGGTAAAAATGTCAAAAATAGGGGTACAGCAGTTAACATTGTGTTATCATCTTAATCACTATAAAAACAAACAAATGTAACAAAGAAGCACAAAAAGGCATACATCAAATTTAACATCCTCATTTTGAAAGACATCTGTTACCATGATTTACTTTATTTACACGTATCTTAACACAAAAGAAATATAAGTAAGATGTATATGTAATAATAAAGGCCGTTTACAGCTGTAAACTGTATTGTAGTGTGATGGATGAATGGCAAACATCGTTCAATATGATTGAAAATGAAACAACACTTCACTAGAGACCAAATGACGTGGAAGTTAGTATCTTATGGTCACACTACGGCCTTCAACAATGACCAAACCTCATACCGCAACACAAGCTATAAAAGACTCCAAAATGAAAAATGTTGAAGAATTGAAACTAGAAAACTAAGGCCTTATTTATGAACAAAACAATAAACGAAAAACAAATATGATATCGAAAGAAACTACAACCACTTAATTACAGGTTCCTGACTTGGGACATGCACATACATAATGTGGCGCGGTTAAACATGTTTGCGGCCGCTCAACCCTCCCCTAGCCTGGGAAAGTGGTGTAGCAGCACAACATGAGAACAAACTACAAAAATTAGTCTACCACTGCTATTAAAACAACTCCCTCAGTTGTGTTATTGGTGGGAATCACTTCAGAACAGAAGATGGAAACAGAGTTTTGTGTTGTGTTACAAGATCGAACACCCATGGATTACCATTGAACCAACCAGGTACAACACATCTGGAGACGATAGAATCAGAAGCAACCACAAATTTAGACAAACCAGACTAAAGAACGACAAGAGAATGGAACATAATACCAGAATGTGTAGTGGAGTCCGGAGCATTCGAGAAATTGAAGGCTAGAAAGAATACCACCACTGAACCCATCCACATCTCAACTAGACAGTAGGACAAGTGTGCATATTTTTAAATACGTACATCACTAATTTTACTGTGAACACCATCCAATTTTGGATATTTACTTTTTGCGAATTGAGTGGCCTCTTGTCTGTTTTAGATACGCCCGAGTCAAATACACTCAAAAACAGCCCGACTCGTAACCGGGAATAACAGAAGATGAAGAAGAAAAATGTAATAAAGCTTTCTGTGATGATTTGTAGATGATAAATGGAAGACAAACATTCCTATGGTAATTAATGTCAAATTATCATGAAGACATGTCAGAAAAGACACATCTAGTGTTCAGGTGTGTAACATTAACTAATTAGTAATCAGCGAAGTAAATAAAAATGTGTGTTAATTACTCATTGTATGTGGCATATGTCTTTTAAGAGCAATGCACTAAAGGCTTCAATTTTGATTTGAAGAAATGTTTTACAATTTCGTGGCATGACCCGAAAAAAAATTAGAAAAGAGTATTAATTTGTTTCATTCTGTAGTTACGCAATTATTTTATCTGAAAAAGGTATCATATTTATCAAAAACTTTGATTTGAACCAAGTCATAAAATTTTACCATGCATTGATTAATGTTGGTATAACTCCCTTTTCAACAATTCCAAATTATTTACAAAAATTAAAAAGAATATATAAGAAGATACCAAAGGGTCAATCAGAAATCAATATCCAAAGAGGAAAGACAACACGACGAGCAATAAAGATATTCAAGTACCCGTCCACGTCCACTCTGTGTTGTTGTTAGATGTATTTCTATTTGTATCCATCTGATGAGTTAAGCCTTTTTCAACTGATTTTTATAGTTTGTTCTTATGTTATACTGTTATACCAATGTCCAAAGTTAGAGGGAGGATCGGCGCCTTCAAACTAGTTTAACCCCGCCACATTCTGTATGTGCCTGTCCCAAGTCAGGAGCCTGTAATTCAGTGGTTGTCGTTTGTTGATATGTTACATTTTTGTTTTTCGTTCATTATTTTGTAAATAAATTAGACCGTTAGTTTTCTCGTTTGAATTGTTTTATATTTGTCATTTCGGGGCCTTTTATAGCTGACTATGCGGTATGGGCTTTGCTCATGGTTGAAGGCCATATGGTGACCTATAGTTGTTAATTTCTGTGTCATTTGGTCTCTTGTGGAGAGTTGTCTCATTGGCAATCTTACCACATCTTCTTTTTTATAAACAACAAATCTATAAAACAAATAAATTTGACCATTACGAAAAGCATGGATTGTCTAAGTATAAAAATACTGTGATATTATTGCCAACGAAACAACCATCCAACAAAATTCAAATGAAGTTGATGCAAGCAATTATAGGCAACCTTACGGCCTTCAACAATGAGAAAAACTCATACCGTATAGTCGGCTATAAAAGGCCCCAATACCAAAAATATGAAACAATTCAATTGAGAAAACTAACGGCCTGATTTATAACAAACACTACTTTAAGAGTTTCTACAATATAGATGTGCTGCTCATTGAAAGTTGAACAATCGGTGATGACTCATGACTGAGGAAAGTTGGGCGTATTTAAAGCTACGACAAATAAACATATACATTGGTATGTGACGTAGTTGTATCATAACCTTCAACCGAGTCACTAATTGGATCCATAAATCTTAGAAGAGATGACTTCAACTTACTAGTATGAACTTGACAGAAGCAACCCTCTGTTAAGGAATTCTTTACTGGAGCTGCATTTTAAGAAAATATTAATGTCCCTCTCAAACACGTCTCATTTTCTTATGACAGTTTTGAGGGACTTCCCTTTATGAATTTAGCTTGGAGTTCGGGTTTTTTTTTTTTGTTCATACTTTTTTTCTAAAGGTAGTGAAGGATATCATCATTTTCTCTAATTGCATCTAATGTCAGAATCTAGTACCAAAGGGTTTTCTAAGTACATTCTTCTAGTTACAATATTATCAGCTAGGCGTGTACCTATTCATTAATAAATCCTGCGTTCATTCTATTCTTTACTATGGTACATTTTTAGCATGCTTACCCTTGAATCCTTCAAGCTCTGTAAGTGCAATTTAAACAGGGTGATTCAATACATGTAATGGCTTTTGCGATTAGCCTTAATGTTTTCGAAACGGATTTTAATACATATTTCAATAACTAAGAGCCCGTTCATGCTTCAGCCTCTTTTTCCATAAAAACTCTTTACTTATTTACCAAAATTGTTCCACAGCACTGAATTATATTTTTTATTCATCCCCATAAAAATGGACAGGCATTAATTGGTTCTCTTTTTAGTTTTAGATATAAAACAAATGATAGAAAAATGGTTCATTTTTCAATTTGCGATGACGTTTAACGAAATATTTTAATATTATGCATCTAATATAAATTGTTATTCAAACCATTAATTACCTTTTATATTAACCGTAATATCTCATTTTGAAGCATACCGTAGTTATGCTATTTTGCAACGATATTATATTATTGGTTTTTGATATCGCACATTATACTTGGCTAACAATAGTTTACATAAAATTGATATTATTAAGCAAAATGAGTTTTTCGTGATGTTTCTTGCATTCGTATGTCACGCCTATAATTAATTGTATGCATGCATATTCGTGTTTTAAAATTCAACAGAAATTTGAATTTACAAATTAATGCGAACAATTAAAATCTACTTAATCTAACTTAATATTTATATGACTTAAATATTTCAGTAAAAACATATAATATTTGTATCAATTTAAAAATACTACTCCTAAGATAACATGGTGCTTTCATAATAGATTTAAAACGATTTAGGATTGGCTCTTTAAGGGATTTGATGCATATGATAGAGCGTGAGATGTTGTTAATACACTATTTAATTTTCGTACGTTTACTTCTGTATATCTCTTCGAGGATTTATTTCTATGTTTCAACCGTAGGTTGCTGTTTCGTTGTCATTTATCTCTAATCACCCTTTTGTTCTGACTTTGTTCTAATATTTTGATCTTAAAATCTGGTACTTACAGACAAATTCAGGCTGTGTTCACTATGTATATGCTAAACTAGCCCCCCCCCAAAAAAAAAAACATCCCTCCTACCACCCCCACCCCTTTTCTGGTTTTAAGGATTTTGCATAGATCAATCTGAAGTTTTGAGTGTAGAGGGTTTTTTGTGAACTCTAACTTGTTAATCATTTCGTCGATTTTCTTTTTTGTCAGAGTATTATCTTCAAATGATTGCTGTTCAATGCTACTTTGTACTTTCTTTTGGTCATGGTATTGTCTCCGACTTATTGTTGTTGAATGCCCCCCTTTGGTCATGGTATTGTCTTAGACTGATTGATGTTGAATGTTCCCTTTGGTCATGGTATTGTCTTAGACTGATTGCTGTTGAATGCCCCCTTTTGGTCATGGTATTGTCTCCGACTGATTGCTGTTGAATGCCCCCTTTTGGTCATGGTATTGTCTCCGACTGATTGCCGTTGAATGCCCCTTTGTGCTGTTTCCCTCTTTTTGTCATATTTCTAATCACCGAAATATCAAAATCAATATAGTGAAATTGCACAACGTCTAAATTACTTCTGGAATAAATTTCGTCTGCTAATGTTTAACGTTTATAAACTTACACTGCGGCATTAGTTGTCTTATCTATACCGGTGTTGTTTTTTTATTTGAAGAATCTGGTGTAGATTTTAGTTTAATGATTGTTTTTGTTTGTTTTATTCACAAGTTGTATAGCCCTAAGGAAGATTTAAATCATACGTTTGTATAGACACCTGTTTATTGTAGAAGACTGTATATTGTCCTTTACTTGGCTTTTGAAGTCTGTCGTACAACTTTCCCAGACTGGGCATCACTGGGAGAAATAGGTTAAGTGAAAATACATTGATAGTAAGTGAAAATACATAGATAGTGCGAGATATGTCCTTCTGTTTACTTTTTGAATACCTCCATTCTTTGTGCTTAGTCTTCTATTTAAAACTAAAGGTTATATTATCATTTTTCTTCTTGTATGAAATTAAATATTTTTTTTTCGCATTCAAGGAGGGATTGAATAAAATGTATGCTGACAGCATAGTGAAAACATATAACATGAACTATAGGAAGATATAAATTACACTTATTCAAGCAGGTTTTGACAGCGAATGAGTAACTACTGCTTCAGATGTGACTGCAGACCAAAACGGATTCGACGTGAAGAAGCGAATTGTGTATGTACCCTTTTCATTACACCCTCAGTTTATTTACTCTCAAGCTTAACCTATTTACATCTTTCTAAAACTTTCATATCCCAAAAACATATCTAAAGTTTAACTGGATCCCATCTTGAACATACTTTTTTTGTCTACTGCACTTTAGAAATCAATTATCGACCTATTCTGAGTTGTTGACTGAATGATAATGATTCGCTTGATGTCCAATGAGAAATATATAATGCATGTTAATGTTCTGTGTTATGATCAAACTAGTAATATGGTGACCGAAGGAGCATGCAACTTAAAAATGTGGAGAACATGTTAGATCGGCATAGTACTTCTAATTACAACAGACCACCTACAAAGATTGTTGAAAGGGTTGTATAACGTGCTGAGTCAGGGAGAATTGCATCATTTAAGGTCTCCAATCAGACGATTCTGTTCATACTACAATGTATGTATGTATGAGTTATACCCATCCTTCTTCACGAGCTTAACAGAATATCCGGATCTTTATATTTCAACATCACTTAGACCCAATCTTATATATTTATTTGTACACCCCGGAGAGCTGTGAGTTTTTTAGTGAGTGTATTAACTACTTAGTATATAAGATTATTTTCAAGAATCTCCGTTTCTGATGGCTTCAAATTCTTTCACTCGATTTTTTTTTCAGTAAACTAAAATCTACGAATTTAAGAACCAACGAACATGTAACTTTTGCTCAAACCACGAAAATTGATACCCACGAATAAACGTACTTTCACAGTATATGATCAAGTATGTGCAGTTTTGAAACATACTGGACGCTGAATAAAAAGAGTTATTGTATATATTGTATTTAAATTGGTTAGCAATTGTTTTTAGAATAGAAAAAATGAAATGGAAACGATTGAAAACAACGTGGTGAGAATAAAATAATAAGCAACGAAAAAGACGAATAAAAGTCCACAATATACTGCAAACCTCAACCCCCCTCGAAATGGAATTGAGCTCAAAAGCCTTGTGAGGCGATGCAGTTACTGCTGTCGTATTGCTCATAACAAGTAAAACTCTTGTGATATGTCGTTTTCGATGATAAGTGATGAACGAGAAAATTAATGGGAACAACAAATACGTATTGTCAGTGGTCATCTGTCACACAGATATTTCGTAACTGTAAAACTAAAGGGGCTAAGAAATATTTCAGAGCCCCAAATCCCTGCTGTGAATAGTAACTCTATCTTTTGCGAATTTCTTAAATCAAAATATTGATTATTTTTAATAACGGGGGAAGGCAGAAGGTATATTGCGTATATAATCCCAGCTTTTGACAAAGAGCAATGCAAAGAATTGATTGATTGTTGGTGTTTAACGCCACTTTCAGAACTCTTGATTATATCGGTGGAGGAAGCCGGACTGCTCAGATAGAACCACCGACCTTCGGCAATCCTAGTCAATTAAGATCGGGGTCGAACGCACCTACCACGAACGGGGTTCGAACTCGCAACCTCGGTGTTGACAGACTAGTGATATTGTATATGAACTACTCACACAACATGGCTACTGAGCACCCCACCCCCCTTCCCAGGCTAAAGGACAGCACGTCTATTATTGTTCTAAAAGTCGTTATGGGAGCATAGTAAACAATAAATACACAATTCGGATAACCCTAGTATATTTTTTATTTTGTTTTAGTATTTAGTATCATACGCTTTGTTTTTGTCGTATGCTGAATACCTTAAGAATACGTTTGATGAAAGAACGTGTATAACTCACCTGCCGTTACTGCTTCATTAATCGAAATAAATAACATGTTTAGAAGAAATAAAGTTACACAATAACATGTACGTGTTTTCCACTTCATTTTCACTCCAGTTTCTATAGTTAACATGACAACATGAAAGATAATGTAAAATGTTTAAAATCGTTATCCATGTCCAATCGTTCAATTTACATCATTCACAAATTCGCACAAATGTAAAAATTGTTAAAATTTCGATTGTTTTATTTCGGTGTAACCATCTTGTCATGTACAAGTTAAAGAAATTATAAATAATGAGACATTTAGTTAACCCGCGCCCATTTAAAAGATTTATCATTCGTTTAATTTTTTGAATAATTAATTAACAACTGTTGTGTAAAATACATGAAATTTTAATGTCTCTTGGTTCGTGTGTCCAGAAATTTGTTATAAATGAGATAATTATGAAAAGTAGCTAGAAATGACGAAGTTTTTCTATTACAAATAACACTTCTTAATTCAAATATATTCGAAGTAAATTTTATGCAGATTCCTTTGTTAATTTATTAAGAATAATAAATTTTATTTTTTTATTACAGTTTAGCTATTTGTTTTCGTCTTTTATTAAAGGTTGCTATATATCAGCTGTTCTTATCGACTCCCGTACATGTTAAATTACCATAAGTCAGATGTAGCATTTAAGTAATTGCGTACAGTGAAATTACAGATTGAACGTTATTTCTTTAAAGACTGAAATAAAACTAGAAAATATATCTATTGATGTCAATGTCCGGTCATGAATATTTTTACTTTTCCTAATCTATCTATTAAACTATAAAAATAAAAAGCGCAGCTAACAAATTCATTCAAAAACATAGACGTTTTGCTGTCTGAAACCAAACTCCGGATTAAAGATAATTTAAAAGGTGAATAATGTCATTGGTTACCAAATCAGTTCTGAAAGTTTCACTAAAATGTTACATTTGGATTCAAAGTGCAAACAGATGAATGGATACAACATTCATTAACCATCCACCAACCCCCAAAAAAATCCAATCTTCACTAATCTAGGGTATTATAGGGGTAATTTAACAGAGAGCCTATGTAATATATCCGCTGTATGTAATATATCCTCTATGATGTCGTCATGTACTCAGTTATTTAAAAATAGAACCATGATTCAGTGGTAAACTCGAATCAAAGCAGTATTTGTACTCCTGCTCATGTTTCGAGTCCCTGTTTTAGTGTGCAAATTATTTTTTTATGCAGATGATAACTCTGCAACACACACTTTTTTTTCTTAAGTTTACACATGTAGAAAAAAGTAAGATTGCAAAAATACTGAACTCCAAGGAAACTTTAAAACGGAAAGTCCTGTATGAAATTTATGAAATGGCAAAATCAAAAGATTAGCTTTATATGTAATAACTTGATTTATCCACAACTATTCAAAGTTCGACAAAAACAAGAGAAGTGACACATGAAAACCACTGTGTGATTGATGTTACATTTGTACGCACTAAGATCACAGGCAACATACAGTAAAAAATTGATAACAATATAAAACTATTAAAAACAAAACTTTAATTACCATTCAAATTTAAATAAAAGATTCATAACATTGAATATCATCAACGGACGATGTGTGTACTGTTCAGTGTCCGGATCTAGATACGAAGGATGTAGTGAAGTTATATAGAACTTATATCCATCTTTAGTTAAGTCATGGTGGAAACAACTCCGCACATTTAACGCGTGATCGTACGTTTTTGCGCGCACTGTTACATAGTGTTTATGAATAAGTTGGTTCCGCTGTTCCGTTTTCTTGTACTGGCGTTCATAGTCTTGAAACGTCACGTCTTCTTCGATAACTATTTCCATTAAAACTAATCCAGGCGGAATTTTTCCCCTTTCCAGATGGACTTGGCATGCTATTGCTATCATGTGTTCCTTTATTTTATAATAGTCTTCTATGTTTCTTCTCACTGATTCCCACATTACAAAATCTGCAAACAAACTTTTGTAAAGTTTCATTCGTTTTTCCAGCTGACCGATCCCAAAAAACATTGCCTCTTTCATTACTTCCGGTGCAACGTCAATGGGTGGCAAACAGCGTTCGTCCCGAAGGAAATTTAGAAGATGGCGGAAATGTGTTCCATCGCGGTCTATGAAATAGTTGCCATCTTTATCTTTCTGAATAGGATATCGTCCACTGAACATGGCTCCAAGCATAGTATCTGGATATTTCCGTATAGTAGCCAGTCTCGTTGTAAATATAAATCCTCCAACATTTAAGTTTATAATATGTGGAAACTGTAATAAAAAAAGATTGATTAACAACTTAATGTAATGTTAGTGGTTGGTTGTTTTTTAGTAAGAAGATGTGGTATGATTGCCAATGAGACAACTTTCAACCAGAGACCAAATAACATAGAATGCAATTGTCCAGCATGTGAAATGTATGTCAGCAGCGTAAGGAAGCAGTAGTTTACCGGTATTGAATCGTGTTAATCCATCTTGTATCAAAATACATCAAAATCAAGAAAACAACCGAAGGATTCGCATGAATCCCAAAAGATGCGACATCACAAGTGTCGACAGGGCAAGAGTCTTTTGCTATGCATGCATCTACCGTCATGCGAATTTAAAACAAAAATGTTAAGATAATGGGTATGACACAGTCGGTATAATTTCAGGTTAAATGACTATTCTGGTAACTTATGATTTAAGATCGCGAAAACATTACATTCTTGATTTGAGACAAATCGTATTGGTCGATCATTTCATGATTATAACCGCAGAACTTGTGTAGTATCGAATTCAGTCGTTCATCATCTTAACGCTCACCCAAATACCGTGCCTTGTTATTACTAATTCTATTTTTTGTTGTTTAATTTAAAATTGTGGACTTAATCATAAAATCATTCATTTCGCCATGTATTTCATTTACTTATTATACAAGATACAAATTGAATGTAAAAACAAAATGATAATACAAACTATATTAGATTTAACTTCAATGACATCAGTGAATATTTATTACGACTATAATCTTGCTGTGTGGTTTGAAGATCAGCTAGTTACTGTTTGAATAATGAACACGAAAAAAGGCTGTCTTTTTCATATATAAGTTTTTTTGTGTTCATCATAGCATTATCTTACGCACGGACAACCCAATATCACAACCAATGTAAAGTTATATACTTTTTCCAAATTGTAAAATCATACTAGTCATATAATTCTCAGAGTATTGATTTTCAACAAGACAGTCAGGCAATACTGTTTCCCTCAATTTAAATGAAATACATCCCCTACCCCCCCAAAAAAAAAACCAACCACGCACAAACACAAACAAACACGCACCCCGGCTTCCAATGTTAAATCATACCTGTAGTAAAGGGTTGTGATACTGTGATACAGTGTCCTCCTGTGTCATGTTTGTATCAAAATGGAGAAATTGAGTAATCAATCAAATGTCATCGATGCAAAGAAATTGATAGCTCTTCAAATATGAACAATGGACAATGCATTGAATGGTGTTAACTGCAACTGAGTTTTCAAATGATGCTAAATTACTAATAAGAAAACCACAATGTGCGCATTAGTTATGTACTACTCCTGGGAGAATCAGCCATTAAACTTTTATATTTTAATTAATAAGTTTAAAGGTAAATTGTGTTTCGTTTCTTGGTTCTTCAATCGTTAAATTTAATCATAGTATATTTCCCTTATTAACATAAAAAGTATTGATGAAATGTCGTTGGTTTAGTAGAGAATAAATTATATTTTAATTTAGTCAAATATAACAACAACTGTTACTATACAGCTCTCATTGGGTTTTTTTTCGACAAGCTAAAATGTTATAAAATCTGTTTAATAAAAACAAATTATGCATACAATGTTAAAAACTGTTCAACAGTTAAAATTGGTAATGGCACGATAAAAATTGTGATTTTGGATATAAAAAATATTAAGCAACGAAAGTAAAATATAAACTATATTTTTAAGAAGCACAATAATATGGTTACACGTTCTAATACGAAATTACTTTTTGAAGTTTATAAGATATCATGTTGCTTTATTGTGATAAGCTTTGGATAATTTTTTGTTTTGATGCATTTCTACTTAGTCTCTGAACATAAAATCAAACTTGAAATTATAAAAATGTGTAAAGCGTGCATATCACAAATTCATATCCCTGCTCTATTACTAAAAGGAGAATGGTAGAGTTATTATTAAATGGAGATGCAGTGTAGGAGGACACTAATGTATTTAATATCTTGAGGTCACTTAGCATTATAAGTCATTTATCTTCCTAGTCTTGTCAAGACATTTCTAAATGGATAAGTAATTGATATAAGACTCATGCATATTTAGTCCCACCACTTATAAGGTACCTCTGTGGGAGGACTGCCAGTTCTTGGTCGGTATTGATATGAATTGGTTATAAATTTTGACTTTAAATTCCAAGAGTATGAATTATATAATTATTTCCAAAATAACGTTAAAGATGCTGCTTGCAGATTTGATCTTTGGTGTTATTATGGCCGCAAGCTTTTGGTGTCAAGCGAACTGAATAAATATCAAAATAAGGAGATGTGGTGTGATTGCCAATGAGACAACTATCCACCATGTTCAAATTAAGTGGATGTAAGCAATCATGGGCAACCGTACAGCCATCAACAATGAGAAAAACCCATACCGTATAGTCGGCTATAAAAGGCCCCGAAATGACAAATGTAAAACAATTCAAACGAGAAAACTAACGACCTGATTTATGTACAAAATAATGAACGAAAAGCAAATATGATATACAGCAACAAACGACAAACAATGAATTACAGGCTCCTGACTAGGGACAGGAAAATAAAGAATGTGGCGGGGTTAATAGATATAGGAAGATGTGGTATGAGTGCCAATGAGACAGCTCTCCATCCAAGTAACAATTTATAAAAGTAAACCATTATAGGTCAAGGTACGGCCTTCAACACGGAGCATTGGCTCACACCGAACATGTTTGTGAGCGGTTAACCCTCCTCTAACCTGGGACAGTGGTGTTACAGCAAAACATAAGAACAAAATAAAAAAATCATTTGAAAAGGGCTTAACTCATCAGATCGATACAAAGCAAAAAACATTTAACAAAACACAGACCGAACGCGACAAGGTATTCCACACTATTCCAGAGACGGAACACGTGTAATACGTACTGTATCACTTTTAAGGAAATGCAGCTTTTATCACCTAGTAATATGGTCCTTTAATTTTGGTAAAACTTACTTTTATACGTTTCATATTGATTTACCCCAAAGGTTGATTAGTGTGTATAGACATTTAATCACCTTTACTTCTCATGCATTAAAACCCAGGCTAAGGAAAGGAGCCTGTTTGGCTGCGCTGGATGTATAAATACGCAGTCACATCAAGTCGGTTAAGAAGCTTAATCCGAAGCCTTGGTGTAGGGAAAGTGTCATGATCTCTGGACGTTAAAGGACCGTTGCAACCATTCTGGTGGATTCGTAAATGTTCTGTTAAAAGGCAAACGTTTCTCTCCTATCGATCATAACCTCTTCTTTCCATTAGTAGCCTGTATTTCCTTCCCTTCAGCCCTGTCAACCCACTATTCAGAGCATACCTATTAGATTTAATGTTTATTTGTTCTAGTTCTGAATATGCATTATTAAATATTTGTGACTGGACATAAAACAAACTCCCCAATTTGTGACTGGACATAAAGCAAACTTCAATCAGCTAATCTACCAACAAATCAAATTATGTAAAAGATTTCTACGATTTTTGTTATATTCAAGGACGACTATTAGCAAGCAAGCGTGAAATAATAATCTTAAACTATTTGGTAGTACTCCAACACAACATAGTACAAAATTAAATATAATCATGTTGAAATATGTAGACTACGGAAAATTTTTTATACTTTGCTTTCTTGTACTGCAACAAACAAAATTAAGTGTCGTCTTGATGTCATATCAAATATATATATGCAGCATACATAATTTAAACGGGAACTAGAAAATTGATTTAATTTAAGGGGCATTTTAAACATGAAATAAGCACATTATCCATCTGTCTTCCATGTATAAAAAATAAAGTTTTCCCATATTATATATATCATTACAATACTTTTACTGACCTGATCTTCCATAATATAATTACCTCCCTTTGTACTTGATCGTTTACATACACAAATATAAAAGATTTTGTTTTATTCTCTTCATTCTATTTGGTAACGTTTATTATCGGGCGATCTGCTACATAAACAAATGTTTGATTTAAATGCACACTGGATAAAACTATAGTTAGTTGGAGCCTATTAATATTTGATTATATTTAAAAATCAGTGATAAGCAATGAATCGAATCGCAAAATTTTATCTAGATATCGTATTTGTGCTTACACATTTGTACATGCCTAAGAAATTATCTCCCTCTTCACAAAAGTTATGAGATTATTGTACTGGTCGAGATAAAGGGGTTGAGTGGGTTCTTATAAAAGCTAACTGGAACTCGCCACATGCATATAAATGTGTCTGTCCCAAGTCAGGAAACTCGTCAGTGTATAGTTAACCATCTTTTAAATGTATTCACGCCTTTTTAGCCCACCTGGCCCAAAGGTTTAAGTGAGTTTTTTCTCATCACTTGGCGTCCGTCGTCCGTTAACTTTTGCAAAAATCTTCTCCTCTGAAACTACTAGGCCACAATCATCATTGGGGTATTTAGTTTAAAAATTGTGCCTGAGACCCTCCTGCCGACCATTATGGCCGACATGGCTAAAATGAAACATGGGGTAAAATGCAATTTTGGCTATTATTTTGAAAACCTCTATAGATAGAGAAAATCTGACAGCGGCCAAAATGTTCAGAATGATGAGATTTACTCACTGTTAATGGAAATTGAAACTGTCAGACGACTTCTTGTGACCTCTAACCTGGAACAGTGGTGTTACAGCAAAACATAAGAACAAAATATAAAAATCATTTGAAAAGGGCTTAACTCATCAGATCGATACAAAGCAAAAAACATTTAACAAAACACAGACCGAACGCGACAAGGTATTCCACACTATTCCAGAGACGGAACACGTGTAATACGTACTGTATCACTTTTAAGGAAATGCAGCTTTTATCACCTAGTAATATGGTCCTTTAATTTTGGTAAAACTTACTTTTATACGTTTTTTATTGATTTACCCCAAAGGTTGATTAGTGTGTATAGACATTTAATCACCTTTACTTCTCATGCATTAAAACCCAGGCTAAGGAAAGGAGCATGTTTGGCTGAGCAGGATGTATAAATACGCAGTCACATCAAGTCGGTTAAGAGGCTTAATCCGAAGCCTTGGTGTAGGGAAAGTGTCATGATCTCTGGACGTTAAAGGACCGTTGCAACCATTCTGGTGGATTCGTAAATGTTCTGTTAAAAGGCAAAGGTTTCTCTCCTATCGATCATAACCTCTTCTTTCCATTAGTAGCCTGTATTTCCTTCCCTTCAGCCCTGTCAACCCACTATTCAGAGCATACCTATTAGATTTAATGTTTATTTGTTCTAGTTCTGAATATGCATTATTAAATATTTGTGACTGGACATAAAACAAACTCCCCAATTTGTGACTGGACATAAAGCAAACTTCAATCAGCTAATATACCAACAAATCAAATTATGTAAAAGATTTCTACGATTTTTGTTATATTCAAGGACGACTATTAGCAAGCAAGCGTGAAATAATAATCTTAAACTATGTGGTAGTACTCCAACACAACATAGTACAAAATTAAACATAATCATGTTGAAATATGTAAACTACGGAAAATTTTCTATACTTTGCTTTCTTGTACTGCAACAAACAAAATTAAGTGTCGTCTTAATGTCATATCAAATATATATATGCAGCATACATAATTTAAAAGGGAACTAGAAAATTGGTTTAATTTAAGGGGCATTTTAAACATGAAATAAGCACATTATCCACCTGTCTTCCATGTTTAAAAAATAAAGTTTTCCCATATTATATATATCATTACAATACTTTTACTGACCTGATCTTCCATAATATAATTACCTCCCTTTGTACTTGATCGTTTACATACAAAAATATAAAAGATTTTATTTTATTCTCTTCATTCTATTTGGTAACGTTTATTATCGGGCGATCTGCTACATAAACAAATGTTTGATTTAAATGCACACTGGATAAAACTATAGTTAGTTGGAGCCTATTAATATTTGATTATATTTAAAAATCAGTGATAAGCA
The DNA here is from genome assembly GCA_017311375.1 of Mytilus coruscus. Taxonomy (NCBI): domain Eukaryota; kingdom Metazoa; phylum Mollusca; class Bivalvia; order Mytilida; family Mytilidae; genus Mytilus; species Mytilus coruscus. The sequence goes on along the minus strand of CM029598.1, from coordinate 6,589,502 downwards.
ATGAATCGAATCGCAAAATTTTATCTAGATATCGTATTTGTGCTAACACATTTGTACATGCCTAAGAAATTATCTCCTCTTCACAAAAGTTATGAGATTATTGTACTGGTCGAGATAAAGGGGTTGAGTGGGTTCTTATAAAGCTAACTGGAACTCGCCACATGCATATAAATGTGTCTGTCCCAAGTCAGGAAACTCGTCAGTGTATAGTTAACCATCTTTTAAATGTATTCACGCCTTTTTAGCCCACCTGGCCCAAAGGTTTAAGTGAGTTTTTCTCATCACTTGGCGTCCGTCGTCCGTTAACTTTTGCAAAAATCTTCTCCTCTGAAACTACTAGGCCACAATCATCATTGGGATATTTAGTTTAAAAATTGTGCCCGGAGACCCCTCCTGCCGACCATTATGGCCGACATGGCTAAAAATAGAACATGGGGGTAAAATGCAATTTTTGGCTATTATTTTGAAAACCGCTATAGATAGAGAAAATCTGACAGCGGCCAAAATGTTCAGAATGATGAGATTTACCCACTGTTAATAGAAATTGAAACTGTCAGACGACTTCTTGTGACCCTTAGTTGATGAATTTTACCGTTTTTTTTTTTTTTTTTTTTTCATTTTTGCCCATTATCTAAAAAAATTATAATAGATAGACAGAAACTTTGAATAGCAAAATTGATCAGCAAATAAGCCATGATCATGCCCAAAATCTTCAGTCAACTCGTAACGGGAGTTATTGCCCTTAATAACAATTGTACCATTTTTTTTTTTTTGCCTTTTTGTCTATTATCTTGAAAACTATAATAGATGAATAGAAATTTTAGAAAAAAATGATCAGAAGGATATAAGATTGAAAAATACGTAAACGACTAAAATTGTCAATTAACTCTTAATAGAGTTATTCCCCTTAAATTATGATTTTTTACTAAAAAGTGGCCATTGTTGAAGATGGAGGTGAGCGACATAGGCTCCTTCGAGTCTCTAGTTTAGACTCGGGAGATTTAGAACTGAACATATGATATAGACACTTTATTCATTTGTGAATGCCCACCATCTCCTTTTATTTATAATTATTCTTAATTAACTCTATACTTACAACAGATACACAGTAGAGGTAAATAAACAAAAGACACACGGTAAATTTCTAAATTTTATACATTCAAAAAGAATTATACATCTTGAACAGGTATTTCCGCCTGATAGATCTAATTTAAAAGACAGAAAGAAAGAAAACTAATGGTTAAGAGGTTGAACATGACACCTCGAGCTACTCTAAACTAATTGTACAGTTGTGCGGTTAGAAATTTTAGAAAACTGCTCATTTATACACATCAACATACAAGCTGAATGTATTTTTCTGTTTTAGAATAAAGTAATGAGGGTCGGGATGGTGGTTCTTTGTTTCAGTATACATTTGTATACATTTAAACATTGTACACATGTATACATTTCAGGCACTTCGAAAGTGGTTGTCTTGTATCATATCTGTAGTTTATGAATATAATATTTATGTGTTTAACAATTTGGTGTAGACGGCAGATCTTTGAATTTGAATTTTATTTTGTCACAGAACAATTGAGAACTGAAGTTATTGCGTAGACATCTGTCTATTGTTGAACGCTGTATTTTCCCCTTTAAATGTCAGTTGTTTCTTTTTTTCGTTGGGTTGTTGTCTCATTGAGATGATACCTCAAATCTCCTTTTGTTTATACTGGTGTGGTATGTTGTACTTTACACTATTGTTTCTTAATTCTCGTCATCTTCTTTATGTTTTTACAGTTTTCTTGGAATAAGTTGTAAAATGATACATTTCAATGAGATTTAGAATTGTTTATATATATATATAAACGTTTAAAATAAATAGCCTTTGCAAAAATGATAAATAATGCGTAAATGCACATCTTTTATACATATTTCAATGGTTTAAAATTTCAAATGTAATTTTGAATACATCTGATATACCTTGTTAAAGGCTATTTATCCTTCACGGTATAGGATAATTCAATCAAATGGTTCTTATCATTGCATCGTCTATATAAATTGTTTAATTAAATATCCTATTTCCTACAATGAAATCAAATATAAGTAATTCATTTAACCGACATAAGAAAACTTATAAATATTTCACTACAACGTTTTTTTTTTTTTGTATTGAAAAATAAGGAATGTAAGATGTCTCAGACTTAATTTGATAACAGAGTTAACCAAAAGTGGTTTATATTCTGAAAAACATTGCTGTATATTTCATAAATGACCATGAAAAATGGAGTATGTATAGCATTAAAGTTCAGATGTTTCAGAAGCTCAAAAATGTCATTTAGTTTGCGTTTGTTGTAAGGTTGCTGTCTAATTGTCGTTTGCTCAAACTTTTGATACGTCAATAAAAGCAAGTTCGACTATAATGAATATAGACAACAACGATTCTGAGTGGAAAATTATTAAAATTCTGTAGTTGAAGCCTCTATGATGTTTTCATACCGGCATCTTTTCTGATAAGGCAACAATCAGATTGCGGAATGCTTAGCTTGCTTTTTTGACAAAAATCAGGTCATAGTAGCGAACTATGGCAAACCCAACTCGACCGTGTTAAAATCTCTATCATCCCTTTATACATATTTCAGTTTTCAAACAAGAGACACACAAACTAAATCCCATAACATATCAGTACAAGATAAGCAGTTACCTGCATACTATCTGTAAAGAAGAAAACAAAAACACAAATTTAAGAATTATTAAAGAATGATGGTAGTTACTGAAAGCAAGCTCAAGTTACTTCTATGAAATTAGTCAGTCCGACACTCTTGGTATCGACTGATGGCTGACTTTGGAGTTAAATTTCAATAGCAACGTCTGGTCATTAACATTACAGGATGACACGACCTTGTGTTATTCTCCGAGTAAAGATCCACATCATTTAAACTTTGGTGGATAGCTGTCTCATTGGCAATCATACCACATCTCCTTATTTTTCATCCGTGTTGACCTTCAATTTGTATCATTATTTTTTCCGTGCTCAGTGTCATTTCTTTCAATGCACATGAACGTTTAACAAAAGCTATTTCTATACTTAAGATTTTAAAGCTATAAATTAACCAACAGGGTAACAACATATTGATAGGTAAACCATTGTATTTTAACAATAAATATAACATTTATTCCGCCGAGGCAGAAATTAATCTAAAACAAACTATAATTATTGTATTTTGTAAAAACAAAACAAATTCCGATCGGCTTAGTAGAATTTTTAGAATAAGATTTTTTATGTTTTGAATGTTTTAGGCTATCTTACTAAATTGTAAGCCTGTCAACTTTGATGAGATTTTACAACCATTTGGTCGTTACCACTGCTTGTGGACGTTTTGTCTACGGGGGTATATATAACCAGCGCAGTAGTTAGACTAGATGGTTTTGCATGTGGTAACTCAAATTACTCCATTTGATTTGAGTGTTGTTCTCTATTTGACTTTTGAAATATAATATTAAAAAAATATTTGAATGTTATGTTCAAAATGGGCGTCGTAGACGAATTCACAAATTTAAAAAGTTCGATTGGTAACAAAAGTTATGACATTTTAGTGACTTATCGGTTGTTGATGCTCTGAAAAAGTTGCATGTAAAACAGTTCCAGCTGCTAAAACCTATAAACTTGTTGTTTTGATATGCAAGTTTCGCAGTTTTAAATGCCTTGTTGCAAAGCTTGAATCAACAATACATCACGCTTACACTTCTGCACCCATCACCACAATAACCTGCCACATACTGTATGTCCTGTCCCAAGTCAGTAGCCTGTAATTCAGTGGTTGTCGTTTGTTGCTGTGTAATACATTTGTTTTTCGTTCATTTATTTTGTACATAAATGAGGCCGTTAGTTTTCTCGTTTGAATTGTTTTCATTTGTCATTCCGGGGCCTTTTATAGCTGACTATGTGGTATGGGCTTTGCTCATTGTTGAAGGCCGTACGGTGACCTATAGTTGTTGATTTCTGTGTCATTTGGTCTCTTGTGGAGAATTGTCTCATTGGCAATCATGTCACATCTTCTTATTCTTATAGTTGAAGATTAATAAATCCAAAATAGTATACCATATTTCATGTAGTGGATATATTTGTATTGTAAAGCCTCAAGGGCTTCAATTTTGTCGGTGTCAATTGCTTTCTCATCAATATTAACCATATGTCCAAAAAAACCCAGACAGAAAACACGCGACTAGCTCTTTTTTGTGTTGAAATGTATAAATCATATGCAGGTACTTAAAGAATCCTGTCAACAATTATATTCATATTTGAAAACAAATAATGCAAATATGAATCATACTTAACATACTTTATCGCTCAATTTAATTACGAAAAAGAATCCGTTTTGAATCTTTCTGAAGTAATCTAAACTGTATGTTTTCTGCTATATTATCTCCTTTTATTCATCTAAAGAGGAATGAAATTTCATATGAACTGTTTAATTCAGAGTTCAGTGTGCATTGCAAGTAATTCTGGGATTTACAATTAGTTATATCATTGAGACTTGAAATTACTGAATTCAAATACATGAAAATTCTGAGAGTACCCAAAACTACAACGGACATTAACAAAACACCTTATAGTTAAAATTATCTAATGTTGACTTTTCCCTCAGGGAGTTTCAACCTTAGTTAGAGTGCAATTGCATAATTTGTGTTTGAATGATAATTAATTAATCTAAATTACTGTTACAGCGTTCACGAACAAGGTACCCTTATACATGTATATTAATATTTTTAACAGGTGTCTTAAAGATAAAACTTACTTTACTATATAATGTGTTAACGGTAATTGATAATTAGCAATAAGACATATTGGGAAAAAGTCTTGACTATCAAATTGCTGTTCAATCAAAGGTCAGTGTACGTTTTATTTTAAAGAAAAAATCAAGTAATCCTTTTTGTTAAACAATTTGTAGCTCAGTCGAGATACACTGTATATAGATGTAGTTTTTTTGCTAAAGCCTCGGTCCAAGGGTTGACTGAGTATTGAAATAAGGTCTCTGGACTTCTATAATCTGGCAGTAAACCACATACTAAAGAGGGGCGTCCGTTATGACGTGCGGAATGTATGAATACGAAGCAACATTCGTTAAATCCAATTCCTCGTGTAGAGAAAGTGGCACGCTGTCTGTACATCATAGAGCCTCCACAACAACTCTTTGGGGACTCGGTAGAAGTCATTTTGCAAGGCAAAAGGAATAAGGCCAATTTCGCCTGTATTTATTTCACACCAGTGCCATTTTCAGAAAAATATTTCAATGTTTACTTAAATTCATAAAAAAACAGCCAACTATATGTGTATTCAAGTTTCTAACAATAGTTTGGAATATTTTCAAACAGGTCATCAAGTTATAAACGCCTGAAGAATGTCCAAAACTGCAATTTTGAGAGATTTTGTCAAATTTTGAGTATTTATGATAAAAAAGAAGGACATCGGTAACCAAAACCAAAAATTATGTTGAATGTTAAGCTATGTATTGTCTGCCGGGTACATATTAATTCATTTTGGTTAGCGATGTTTTTCGATGCAAAATTTTACAAAAAATGTAAAAGAAGTAAATTCACGAAGGGTTAAATTAGCCAACAGATTTTGATGTTTTTTTTATTCAGGCCAACATACTACAAATCACTGTCTAGTGATCCAATATCATCATTGGCAACTTTTGGCTACAGAACAATTTGGATCCTATCTTGCGGCCAAAGGTGTTATTGAGCTTTAAATGTTCGAAAAATGCAAACAATCATCTTTTTTTGACAATATACCCAAAATGTGCTGACTTTGAAGCCTAGAATGTACTCTAATGATTTGTTTAACCTAGTAGTAAGGCTTTTTGATAAATTTAAGAGTAGGATATAGACTCTCTTATATTCAATTTCCAGATGGATTTGACAACCTTGAGATTTTGACCATTTGAGTGAAACAAATATAGGGGAGATTGATTATCCGTTTCTTATAGCTCGCCTCTCTCTTGGCCCCGCTATCTAAAAGACCATCGTTTTACAGTGGCAGTTTCCATTCATCCCGGTCGACCCACTTTATAAAGCCTATCTCTTGAATGTATTGTTATTGAAGCCCGAAAACGTTTAAACTAATGTTACACTGCCGGCTGTAGATGACTTCGCGTGCAAACCTACAAACAGAACGCCTGACTTCTACGAAAATTAATGCCAACTTTGAATTGAATGAGTTCAATATACTATTTACGTACTCTCCGCGATACAAATCAACCCTGTATTATTTATGATAATGATTTTTAAAATCCATAGATATTTTTCTTATAATTGAACACCCATATCAGATATATTATTTGTAAAGGTTTTTTGTTGTGTTTGTTTTAAACATATTATATTCTTAATTGATATACACTGCCGGCTGTAGATGACTTGGTCAAACCTCACACAGAACGCCTGACTTCTACAAAAGGATGACACTGTCAAAAGAAAGAAAGAAAACGATGGTAAATATGCATAATTTATAAATTGAAATACTTAAAAATAACAAAACATTTGTATTTACATTAAATTCAAGACGTCACACAAACTATAATTATTGTATTTTGTAAAAAACAAAACAAATTCCGATCGGCTTAGTAGAATTTTTAGAATAAGATTTTTTATGTTTTGAATCTTTTAGGCTATCTTACTAACTTATAAGCCTGTCAACATTGATGAGATTTTACCATCATTTGGTCGTTACCACTGCTTGTGGACGTTTTGTCTACGGGGGTATATATAACCAGCGCCCAGTAGTTAGACTAGATAGTTTTGCATGTGGTAACTCAAATTACTCCATTTGATTTGAGTGTTGTTCTCTATTTGACTTTTGAAATATATTATTAAAAAATATTTGAATGTTATGTTCAAAATGGGCGAAAACAATGATAAGTTGAAGAAGTTCACTTTGTGGATAAAGTTGTATTTATGACTTGTCAGTCGTTGATGTCCAGAAATTGCATGTAGACGTTCAGCTGCACAAATTTAAAAAGTTCGATTGGATAAACAAAGTTATCGACATATTAGTGACTTATCAGTTTGTTGATGCTCTGAAATAGTTGCATGTAAAACAGTTCCAGCCTGCTAAAACCTATAAACTTGTTGTTTGTGATATACCAAGTTCGCAGTAAATCCAGTGTTGTCGTTTGCTGCTGTGTAATACATTGTTGTTCATTTATTTTGTACATAAATGAGGCCGTTAGTTTTCTCGTTTGAATTGTTTTCATTTGTCATTCAGGGGCCTTTTATAGCTGACTATGTGGTATGGGCTTTGCTCATTGTTGAAGGCCGTACGGTGACCTATAGTTGTTGATTTCTGTGTCATTTGGTCTCTTGTGGAGAATTGTCTCATTGGCAATCATGTCACATCTTCTTATTCTTATAGTTGAAGATTAATAAATCCAAAATAGTATACCATATTTCATGTAGTGGATATATTTGTATTGTAAAGCCTCAAGGGCTTCAATTTTGTCGGTGTCAATTGCTTTCTCATCAATATTAACCATATGTCCAAAAACCCAGACAGAAAACACATGACTAGCTCTTTTTGTGTTGAAATGTATAAATCATATACAGGTACTTAAAGAATCCTGTCAACAATTATATTCATATTTGAAAACAAATAATGCAAATATGAATCATACTTAACATACTTTATCGCTCAATTTAATTACGAAAAAGAATCCGTTTTGAATCTTTCTGAAGTAATCTAAACTGTATGTTTTCTGCTATATTATCTCCTTTTATTCATCTAAAGAGGAATGAAATTTCATATGAACTGTTTAATTCAGAGTTCAGTGTGCATTGCAAGTAATTCTGGGATTTACAATTAGTTATATCATTGAGACTTGAAATTACTGAATTCAAATACATGAAAATTCTGAGAGTACCCAAAACTACAACGGACATTAACAAAACACCTTATAGTTAAAATTATCTAATGTTGACTTTTCCCTCAGGGAGTTTCAACCTTAGTTAGAGTGCAATTGCATAATTTGTGTTTAAAATTAATCTAAATTACTGTTACAGCGTTCACGAACAAGGTACCCTTATACATGTATATTAATATTTTTAACAGGTGTCTTAAAGATAAAACTTACTTTACTATATAATGTGTTAACGGTAATTGATAATTAGCAATAAGACATATTGGGAAAAAGTCTTGACTATCAAATTGCTGTTCAATCAAAGGTCAGTGTACGTTTTATTTTAAAGAAAAAATCAAGTAATCCTTTTTGTTAAACAATTTGTAGCTCAGTCGAGATACACTGTATATAGATGTAGTTTTTTTGCTAAAGCCTCGGTCCAAGGGTTGACTGAGTATTGAAATAAGGTCTCTGGACTTCTATAATCTGGCAGTAAACCACATACTAAAGAGGGCGTCCGTTATGACGTGCGGAATGTATGAATACGAAGCAACATTCGTTAAATCAATTCCTCGTGTAGAAAGTGGCACGCTGTCTGTACATAATAGAGCCTCCACAACAACTCTTTGGGGACTCGGTAGAGTCATTTTGCAAGGCAAAAGGAATAAAATAATTTCCTTGTATTTATTCCACACCAGTGCCATTTTCAGAAAAATATTTCAATGTTTACTTAAATTCATAAAAACAGCCAACTATATGTGTATTCAAGTTTCTAACAATAGTTTGGAATATTTTCAAACAGGTCATCAAGTTATAAACGCCTGAAGAATGTCCAAAACTGCAATTTTGAGAGATTTTGTCAAATTTTGAGTATTTATGATAAAAAGAAGGACATCAGTAACCAAAACAAAAATTATATTGAATGTTAAGCTATGTATTGTCTGCCGGGTACATATTAATTCATTTTAGTTAGTGATGTTTTTCGATGCTAAATTTTACAAAAAATGTAAAGAAGTAAATTCACGAAGGGTTAAATTAGCCAACAGATTTTGATGTTTTTTTTTATTCAGGCCAACATACTACAAATCACTGTCTAGTGATCCAATATCATCATTGGCAACTTTTGGCTACTAGAACAATTTGGATCCTATCTTGCGGCCAAAGGTGTTATTGAGCTTTAAATGTTCGAAAAATGCAAACAATCATCTTTTTTTTGAATATACCCAAAATGTGCTGACTTTGAAGCCTAGAATGTACTCTAATGATTTGTTTAACCTAGTAGTAAGGCTTTTTAACCTAGTAGTAAGGCTTTTTGATAAATTTAAGAGTAGGATATAGACTCTCTTATATTCAATTTCCAGATGGATTTGACAACCTTGAGATTTTGACCATTTGAGTGAAACAAATATAGGGGAGATTGATTATCCGTTTCTTATAGCTCGCCTCTCTCTTGGCCCCGCTATCTAAAAGACCATCGTTTTACAGTGGCAGTTTCCATTCATCCCGGTCGACCCACTTTATAAAGCCTATCTCTTGAATGTATTGTTATTGAAGCCCGAAAACGTTTAAACTAATGTTATTAACAAAATGTCCATTTAAATTATACTTGCTTTAAAAATGAATTACTTAAATTGGTTTTGAGCTATATATACTTTAAATTGAATTGTAATAGAAGAACGAACGTATATAAATTAAAATCAAAATGGTTAATTCTTGGCAAAATTGCAAATTGTAACAAATATATGGGTGTATTGTCTACAACAGCTACTGCAACTTCTTGAATGAGACGAAAAATGTGTAAAATTGTAGAGCATACTAAGTCTAACAATAGACAAAGGACAATTATGATAAAACCTCTTTAACAGACAGTTATATACTCAAACTGGTCAGTTATCGTGTTAGAATTATGTATTCCTGGACTCGATTCCTATAGGCAATAAGATCTTGCTTAGGGAGATTTACCCACTTGGTTGTATGACATTAACAGTGATATCTAGAGAATGTTGAGGGTAATATAAAAGTTAGATGTGGTTTAGTTAAAATATATTGTATTTGCATAAACACAAATTTATCAGACACCAGTCCAACAGACTTACGGAGAAGATGTGGTGTGATTGCCAATGAGACAACTATCCATCAGAGAACAGTGACGTAGAACTAAGCAGCTATCGGCCAATGAACTACCTTCTACAATAAACAAAACTAGTATCGTGTAATAAGCTATAAAAGCCCTCCACATGAAAAAAAATAACAAGAAAACCAACGGCCTGATTCATGAAGAAAACAAAAACCAAAAAAATACTTTATATATTTATATACTCATATATAAAAGGATTTATATAATAAAACATCAAATGCTTACAGAAACTGTACAAACTGGTTAATTAGATTCATTGTAAAAATAGCGGAGTATCAATTCAATTTTATTTGTAAGTTTTTAAACCAAACTTATACTTCAAAGAGGTTTGAAAAAGTTTAAGACAAGATTATTACAGATTTTACTTTAAATGAACAAATACCAAGTTCGAAACACATAAACTTAATTATCTTATAAGTAGTTCGCTCTACGGGTTCAATTTCATTTAAAGTGTTCTTATGTGTGGGTTCAATTTCAAGTTCTGTAGAACGTCACATTGTTGACAGTTTTGTAACATATTTATTTGTGGTTTGCAAACAAATAACAATAGGAAATAAATACAAAGGGAGGGACAATAAGCAGTTAATTAACTTATTATATTGGTAGGATTATTTCTGGAATTTTATTTTACGTTCGTTGTTTACCAGTGCCCTCTTTTGGGGGCAGTAAAGTGACATTTATTGCAAATCTCGCAAAAGGAACTTTTCTCTGACGATAATTTCAAAATGGTAAGATTTAGTATAGAATATTGGTAAGATAATACCTCAAAATTACGAGATAATCACTTATAATTATGATATAATAGTTATAATTTGCTCTTTACGTATTTATTTTCTTACCACACTGAAGGAAATGTAAACAGTAAGACCCGTGCAGTCGGCTGTTCCAGATGTGTTATATATAAATTCGCAGTCATGTCCCATGTTACTGGGAATTTACTCTTTGCATGATTAACATAAAGTACTGGTCTAAACAAAAACTATTTGGTGAGGTTTGTTTATATCCACATTGACCGTTAGTTCTATAATACAGATTCTAAAGAAAAATTAATGTAGAAAGTGCCTAATACATTGTAAAACAAATACATTAATTGATTTAGTTAACTGATAAAGAATTTTATTTCATAATCCCGAGATATGTTTTATAATAATGAAATGGTAAATCGTTTGTGGTACACTCTCCAACAATTTTGACATCATGACAAGAAATTACGGTATATTCCAATACAATATAGCTGTGGCGGGGATTTTAGCGTGCTTGACCGTTTGTTTGTCCGTCTATTACACTTTTATTTTCATAATATAACTCCGTCTTTAAAATAACAAGCTTGTAGGCACCATGAACTTCCAATTATGCATTAATTTCGAACAAACTTTGTGAAATAACCCTATTAAATTTTAAGGTTGGATATCAAAGCTCGAGGTGGTTTGGAAAATATTGTTCAAGAGATAAACCCCCGGTTTTTTGGTAGGGTTCTTGTTTCACAATCTTTAGTTTTCTATGTTGTGTTCTGTGTACTGTTGTTTGTCTTTCGTCGTTTTTTGCCATGACTTTATCAGTCTGTTTTTTTTGCCATGACTTTATCAGTCTTTTTTTTTGCCATGACTTTATCAGTCTTTTTTTTTGCCATGACTTTATCAGTCTGTTTTTTGCCATGACTTTATCAGTCTGTTTTTGCCATGACTTTATCAGTCTTTTTTTTGCCATGACTTTATCAGTCTGTTTTTTGCCATGACTTTATCAGTCTGTTTTCGACTTTTGAGTTGGAATATCCCTTTGGTATCTCACTGATGTATCAAAGTAGTATATATGTCATCATTACATTTCTGTCGATGATTCTATTTCCGTATACTTATTTATGCTATCATACAAGAGTATACATTTATAAGCGTAGGAGACTGGAAAGTGTGTGTGTGTAGGGGATGGATTTCTGAAGGTGTCAATATCATCTGTAGTATAATAGTCAAGAGGTTTGTCAGTGTCTTATATTTTCACATCTTATTTTATTTATTTTTTTTTTGCCAAAGAGAACGGACCGAAAACATATGCCCCATCTTTTGAAAGGTGGCAATTCTCCCCGGCTCCTAAGCCCTGCTATTCCAAATTTAAAAAAATTAGACGAAGTTATAAGAACCTTTGAATTTCTTAACAGTCATTATCCTGTAGGGTCAAGGACGTTTAATGATTGAAGATTACCAATTTCTTTGTTTGATAAAAATTCTTTAGAAAGGTTCTATATTTGGCTTTTGGTACTTGATACATCCCCACACAACCACAAAATAATTTCAAAGAATCCCCACCCCACCCCCAAAAACAAACTTTTAATTAACTGCGTTTACTTACATGTATTACATTTTGATGTCAGAATACAAAATTAAAGAATATTGTATGCACCTTAACATATGTTACATAATATAACAAATTATTTTGAGAAAGAAGACAATTTACTAAACCGCAATGGTGTATTATCCCTTTAACCTTTGACCCTAGACACTAATAAGATCATGTTTTGTCTGTAAATTCATACTATGTGATATTTTATAAACTGATTACACGACCAGAAGGGTATACACTGTATGTCCCGTCTTATTTTGTGTAATGTGAGTAGTCTTTTTGGTTGAAAGAGATATATGAATAACTAGCTATGATGAGATAGTACACGTAACAATGTTTTACAGATATGAAGATAGTCTAGTCTGTTCTATAAGGGGAAGTCAAAATACATGCATGTTTTATGTTTCGATAGTATCTAAATTGTCTTTTTTTTATTAATATCATGTTGCTTCCAGATTGAAATCTGTCCTAAATTTTATGATATCTCAAAGTTTGGAGTATATCTTCCTCTTACAATAAATGACAGTTCATGTTTGAATTATACTACTACAGAAGATTTGGATTCGTTGAGCTCTGAATAGAATTATACCTGTGTTTGATAGTGTTGTAAGATAAAATATTTCCGCGTTATCCTTGTAAATGTTTCCTTGTGGTCCTGTAGTTTTTCTATGTGAGAGTAATGTGAGTACTTTATTTATATGTCAAGTTAGTTTCCTTAATTCAAAATCGTTTTATAGATGCATTGGTTGATCGTCGCTTAACGTCCAACGACAAACCTTTCATGCACTACTACAGGACATAAAATGTTAACGAGATATGAGGTACCCTGTTTTGTACCTAGACCGATACACTAGGTCGGATCATTAACGTGCTAGCTGTGAAGGGAATAATCCACCGGAAAGAATGTCTAACTATCCGGACATATTAATTTGACTGAGCCGACCAGTCATTGCTATTAATTGTAAATACCGCATGTTTGGCGGAGAAGTGCTTCGTATTGCAATAGCTGCAGTTTTAGCGTGTTTTGGCTTTCGATATCTTCTAGGTGAATTGTATTATGGAAGTCTTTCATATTCGTGTTCCTTTTATGGAATTTGTTGTCAAAGTATATCTTCTTGTGATATTCACCTATCTTTATTACTATGTCCCGAGAAATCCATTTAGCTTCATGCAACTCTTATTTTGAACCAGTTCATTAAGAATTTTAAAAATCGAAAACCACAAAGACATTTATAGCTGGGACTTGATTAATCAACAATCATTATAACCTTTGGTCAGCTAATTACCGTTTTTGTCGAGTTCGCTTATATGCAGTTTAACAAAATGATTCAGTTGATATAAAATCGTACTGAATGCATACAAAATAACTAAGTTAAACATGTTATTTGATGCGAGACCAGATTTTCACGAGATAAAAAGTTTTATTATTAGCTTTGCCTAATAATTGTTAAGCCATTATATTTTGATAGGGACTAAAATAATATGACTGCTATTCTAATTTTCTTAATTGAATCAAATCTTAAAGACTATTGTGTTCAGACGATAGAGATTTTCACGCTAGAATTTTCTATTCATAGAATTATTTTCTTTACCAATGGAACCTGATGTAGAAAATCAGAAGTCTATATTCCATTTATTTTAATAGGTAAAGTCTTTCTTAATTGATCAACAGTTCAAACGTTTTATGCTTGAGTTTGTATGTCCATTTAATATTAACCGACCACTCAGCATGCTTCAAAAGCTATGCCTGTGTTATAAGTAGATCATTGATGAAGACTTTGGTTTGACCTTCAGTATTTCTGTTTTTAATCCACTCAGTTTGATTATTGACTTGTGTACATACGATTTATTTTCATTTTTATATAGATAAAATAGATAAATCTTTATTTGTTTTTGTTTATTTCTCATAACCAAGTTACATTGTAAAATGCATCGTACGTCTAGTGTTGCCTCCGTTACATAGTGATACTTTAGTGCCTGTACGATTCAATGATGAGATGTTTATCAGTTGTACTTTGTTGGCCTCTTTGTGTGTCCTATACAATATAAAAAAGGAGATGAGGTATGATTTCTAATGAAACAAATATCCACCAGAGACCAAAGGACGAGGATGAAAACAACTACAGTTCGTCAAACGACCTTCAAAAATGAGCAAAACTCATACCATATATCAGTCATGCAGTAATTTTTTTTTTTCATCGTCTGTCTTTTGCTACATGTTTGAAATACTTATGTTGGTCTGATGGGGATGACAACTATAAGTCATGAAAACCAACCCAGAAAACAAATGACCGCCGTTACTATTTAGAAAATATAATAGTATTCAAACTCAAATTAAGTTGAACCAGTCAGGTTGCTGTCTACCCGCATCTCCGTTCATTCGTCTAACTTTGAAACAATTATCGTTTCATATGTGCGACGGTTTTGACAAAAATCCGCGACGGTTTTGACAAAAATCCTAGAAGGTACGGACTACCAAGAATGGTTTAAAAGTCATGTAGGATAGTATGGGAAAATACTTTAACAAATCTTCTCTTAACCACATACTTGTAGCTGCAACATTTAGCAATAGCATAGCCCTATACATTACATTAAAAGAATCGATACTCAATCGCCTTTGTTTTCCATCCAGTTTTGGCCTGTAGTGATCAGTATTTTACATGAACGTACGTTAAAATGTATAGGTTATATTCAGCCACTGAATATTCATTTCCTTGTACTCAGTATCAGTCTGTAGGTGACCGGTTGCAAGGCAAAAGTTCTGCCTCTTCCCTTTCTAGTGACAGTGTAAATTCCGTACTATTCATCCCGGTTAACCCGTTTTGCAGAATGTTCTAATTGGATTTATTGTTAATGTCCTCTATCTGACAATACAAGAACTATTTGCTATGTTTTATGTTTCGATAGTATCTAAATTGTCTTTTTTATTAATATCATGTTGCTTCCAGATTGAAATCTGTCCTAAATTTTATGATATCTCAAAGTTTGGAGTATATCTTCCTCTTACAATAAATGACAGTTCATGTTTGAATTATACTACTACAGAAGATTTGGATTCGTTGAGCTCTGAATAGAATTATACCTGTGTTTGATAGTGTTGTAAGATAAAATATTTCCGCGTTATCCTTGTAAATGTTTCCTTGTGGTCCTGTAGTTTTTCTATGTGAGAGTAATGTGAGTACTTTATTTATATGTCAAGTTAGTTTCCTTAATTCAAAATCGTTTTATAGATGCATTAGTTGATCGTCGCTTAACGTCCAACGACAAGCCTTTCATGCACTACACAGGACATAAAATGTTAACGAGATATGAGGTACCCTGTTTTGTACTAGACCGATACACTGAGTCGGATCATTAACGTGCTAGCTGTGAAGGGAATAATCCACCGGAAAGAATGTCTAACTATCCGGACATATTAATTTGACCCCGAGCCGACCAGTCATTGCTATTAATTGTAAATGCCGCATGCTTGGCGGAGAAGTGCTTCGTATTGCAATAGCTGCAGTTTTAGCGTGTTTTGGCTTTCGATATCTTCTAGGTGAATTGTATTATGGAAGTCTTTCATATTCGTGTTCCTTTTTTATGGAATTTGTTGTCAAGTATATCTTCTTGTGATATTCACCTATCTTTATTACTATGTCCCGAGAAATCCATTTAGCTTCATGCAACTCTTATTTTGAACCCGGTTCATAAGAATTTAAAAAAATCGAAAAACCACAAAGACATTTATAGCTGGGACTTGATTAATCAACAATCATTATGACCTTTGGTCAGCTAATTACCGTTTTTGTCGAGAGTTCGCTTATATGCAGTTTAAAAAAATGATTCAGTTGATATAAAATCGTACTGAATGCATACAAAATAATTAAGTTAAACATGTTATTTGATGCGAGACCAGATTTTTCACGAGATAAAAAAAAGTTTTATTATTAGCTTTGCCTAATAATTGATGGCCGTTATATTTTGATAGGGACTAAAATAATATGACTGCTATTCTATTTTTCTTAATTGAATCAAATCTTAAAGACTATTGTGTTCAGACGATAGAGATTTTCACGCTAGAGATTTTCTATTCATAAGAATTATTTTCTTTACCAATGGAACCTGATGTAGAAAATCAGAAGTCTAAATTCCATTTATTTTAATAGGTAAAGTCTTTCTTAATTGATCAACAGTTCAAACGTTTTATGCTTGAGTTTTTATGTCCATTTAATATTAACCGACCACTCAGCATGCTTCAAAAGCTATGCCTGTGTTATAAGTAGATCATTGATGAAGACTTTGGTTTGACCTTCAGTATTTCTGTTTTTAATCCACTCAGTTTGATTATTGACTTGTGTACATACGATTTATTTTCATTTTTATATAGATAAAATAGATAAATCTTTATTTGTTTTTGTTTATTTCTCATAACCAAGTTACATTGTAAAATGCATCGTACGTCTAGTGTTGCCTCCGTTACAAAGTGATACTTTAGTGCCTGTACGATTCAATGATGAGATGTTTATCAGTTGTACTTTGTTGGCCTCTTTGTGTGTCCTATACAATATAAAAAGGAGATGAGGTATGATTTCTAATGAAACAAATATCCACCAGAGACCAAAGGACGAGGATGAAAACAACTACAGTTCGTCAAACGACCTTCAAAATGAGCAAAACTCATACCATATATCAGTCATGCAGTAATTTTTTTTTCATCGTCTGTCTTTTGCTACATGTTTGAAATACTTATGTTGGTCTGATGGGGATGACAACTATAAGTCATGAAAACCAACCCAGAAAACAAATGACCGCCGTTACTATTTAGAAAATATAATAGTATTCAAACTCAAATTAAGTTGAACCAGTCAGGTTGCTGTCTACCCGCATCTCCGTTCATTCGTCTAACTTTGAAACAATTATCGTTTCATATGTGCGACGGTTTTGACAAAAATCCGCGACGGTTTTGACAAAAATCCTAGAAGGTACGGACTACCAAGAATGGTTTAAAAGTCATGTAGGATAGTATGGGAAAATACTTTAACAAATCTTCTCTTAACCACATACTTGTAGCTGCAACATTTAGCAATAGCATAGCCCTATACATTACATTAAAAGAATCGATACTCAATCGCCTTTGTTTTCCATCCAGTTTTGGCCTGTAGTGATCAGTATTTTACATGAACGTACGTTAAAATGTATAGTTATATTCAGCCACTGAATATTCATTTCCTTGTACTCAGTATCAGTCTGTAGGTGACCGGTTGCAAGGCAAAAGTTCTGCCTCTTCCCTTTCTAGTGACAGTGTAAATTCCGTACTATTCATCCCGGTTAACCCGTTTTGCAGAATGTTCTAATTGGATTTATTGTTAATGTCCTCTATCTGACAATACAAGAACTATTTGCTACTCTACGTTAAGCAAATAACAATCAATCAATCAATCAATCAATCAATCAATCAATCAATCAATTTTGTTTTAAACAAGTTGGAGATAAGTTTTTCCAGTTATAATCTTATCGTCAAAAACTAAGCAATTGTGCATGTTTTCTCACGATAAATCCAAGTATATTTTCACGAATCCTTATGATGACATTTGTACACATTAGTTTGTCCGTTCAAGTATATATATATAATATATAAATGCAAACGCAATGTCAATGCTCTCATGTCCAGTTTAAATGGTTGAATGACAGTGTTTATGTAGGTCTATTTTTTCTCGACAAATTATTGTGACGCAAGCTGATTACTCTGTTTTTAAGTTTCGATTACAATTGATGCGATTTAAATGTTATTCAAAAATTTATTAATAATCAAGGCTCTTTTAATAATAATAATATGAATGGTATTACCTGAATGTTGAACCTTCCAAAGAGACCTTAAACTAGCATACTAAGACGTCTCTCTTGTTGTGTACAGTAGTTGTGTATTTTGTTCGTGTCCGGTCATATGCTATATTAGTCACTGGACGTTAGACAAAGATTAATCCATGGTGTACGTCCGTTCTTTTAAACTTAACTCTCAATTAATATTCCGTACCTATCATGGCATTGTGCACCTATTTATATGTTTTGTGTTTCCCTCAGTTAAATAATTATTCTGTGATATTTATTTTCAATCTAAATGAGTTTTGGGGTTTTAAATAGTAAAACATGAACTCTTTGCTATACCTACAAAAGAAGTTAGGCATTTTTTTTAATCCAAAACCCCTATTAAATCAGTTGCTTGATTTCAGTGAAAATTCCACAGAATATTGAATCTCTAGTTCTATTGTGTACCTGCTGATTTCAATTTGTTCAAAGCAAATCCTAAGGAGAACTGGTTTGGATCTTTTATCCTCTATATCTTTAATATATGTTGTCGCTTATACCTTTTATTTTATTACTTTTTAATCCGATTGATTTTTATGGTAAGCATTAGTAACAAATTGTTGGCATATTGATACGTAAAAGGAGGGAGATATTAAGGAGACATTCAAAACCCATGGGTCGAATAGAAATTAGCATCGCTATGGCATAAAAAACTCAACAGAGGACAAACAAGCCCACATAACATTAAATAGAAAACTAATGACTGAGCAACACGAACCCCTAAAAAATTCAGAAGGTTAAGTAGACCCTGCTCAACTATAGACACCCGCTATGTATGTACACATTTTCAGTGATAAGTTTCAGTCGGTGGTGTTACAATCTAGGAACGGAGACAGGATTGTGATTACGACAGTTTTAACATATCCATGGTCAAATTCGGCACAAATATACCATTGCGGTAAACCATCTCGTTACAGCGTTCGAAAAGTTTCGAAATGGTAAGGAGTGGGAATGTATGATCCCTCGGAGTTTTTTGTTTGCTGTGTGATATGCTTTCAAGTCTTTAGCGAATCTATAGTCTTGCTTTTGGTTAGATTATTGAGTATAGCAGCAGGTTAATTCTCAACACGTTATATTGTTTTTAATTAACCCTAAATTGATATTCCTATTGCAATCCTGATTGACGTGTCTATGCTCAACGTGACTTATATGATGGAGCCTGTCGCTTACTAAATCGTGAAGGTACATGGTTTATCATAGGCATTGTTTACCCATAAAACTACTCCCCATGAAATTGTATTAATGCAACGAAAGTGGCATTAAATAGCATTCAAACGAAAGTGGCATTAAATAGCATTCAAACGAAAGTGGCATTAAATAGCATTCAAACGAAAGTGGCATTAAATAGCATTCAAACGAAAGTGGCATTAAATAGCATTCAAACGAAAGTGGCATTAAATAGCATTCAAACGAAAGTGGCATTAAATAGCATTCAAACGAAAGTGGCATTAAATAGCATTCACACGAAAGTGTCATTAAATAGCATTCAAACGAAAGTGGCATTAAATAGCATTCAAACGAAAGTGGCATTAAATAGCATTCAAACGAAAGTGGCATCAAATAGCATTCAAACGAAAGTGGCATTAAATAGCATTCAAACGAACTATTACTGTTTTCATTCATATTTTGCGATACTGTAGGATTACATAATTAGTTTGAAAAATTAAAAACTAAAAAACTAGTTTTAAGAACAGTTTACATCTGTCATGCTTTTGGTTTTTTACAAATGCTAATTACCTCAACAAAATTTTGTGTACAGTAAGAAACAAGGTTTATTCTTAAAATATGTATTACTTGTCGTTCAACAATAACGTTATTATTGTAATAACAATATCTGTTTCTCCAAAATTTGTTGAACTGGTTATTAAACTAGAAAATTTAAAGTGCACCGAATATAAGAATTGAACGTAAAATTGATGTATTATTAATATCTACATATTCAAGTTCTGTTTCTATATAAGGATTTCTGAATAAGTAATTTAATTTCTAGATTTAACTTTTGAATGTCTTCCCACCCCTCTTTCTTTTGATAAGATTTTGTTCAATATAATATATTTATACGTATTTAAACATTTGTATGTTGTTATAATTCAGCAATTTCATCAATGTTGAAATATTAAACTTTAACCTTATATATTTTCACAGCCATATTTAAAAGTCTACATAATCCATTACACATATACTTGGCAAACATTTCCACACTTAAAGTGATTGTAAAAAGATTAAATCACTTTGAAAAGAATGATAAAATGTCCTGCATGCTTGTTTTAACACCCTGTATATACATCTGGACATCTTACAAAATTTTTTGTCTCGAATCACCTCACAAATCAATAGCCAAGTAGATTTCCACATCAATAGGATTATTGGTCTTATTAAAATATGTCATAATAATATTTGAAAACAGCAATTATTTAAAAATAAATTCCTTTAACGTACTTATTTATATATTATTCTTCTTCAGATACCTTGTAAGACCTTTCGAATACATGTCGTCTGCTAAGCGATCACGTGATCCTCCTAATCCGGGCAATGAGCCAACGGAAGAATTAGGGTATCCTGCATTGGTACAATACACGTTTGTCCCGAACGACACAGAGAGTTCGGAAATCCTCGTCTCGGAAGGTGATATTGTTCAATTGGTGTATAAAGTAGGAGGTTGGGTGTTTATAAGAACGTATGAAGGAAAAGTTGGTTATATACCGTTTTCTTTCTGCAAAGAACTAGAAAGCTCTAAAGAAGTAGGATCAACATATAGTGACACTGGATTAAAAGGAAAATCTTTTGACATTCCAGAATTTGGTGATTCGAACCACTCTAAATTAGTGCATTCTTTTACTGAAAACAAATTTCTTCGCCGGTCTAAAAGTGCTGTGGGAAATTCTGAACGTGCTCATTTCAGACATCAGGCTAAATCAGAAAAAAGAGTTCATTTTGCGGATCAGCCAAAGAGCCGGAATTCATGTGATATCTGTTGTAATTTTTTAACAAGCTTTAGTAGTATTGATCATAATACTCCTAATGTTGGTCAAAAGAAAGTAAATTTAAAGCCTCATAAGCTGCTTAAACTGTTACAGACAATTTCTAAAGAAGGTTTCGTAAACAGTGGTAATACGAGGCCACCAAACAATGCACAATCATGTTTCGGTCAAATCACAGATAATCGTATTAACAGAAGAAAGAGTGACTATGAATTCCCTATAAAATTTGGAAATTATTGTAATCAGTGTGATGTTTTAAAAGATATTTTTAAAAACGCAAATAGGTATTCCATGTCTGATCTTTATTCAACAATCCGCAATTTGCATTCACATGCTTTGACGGATTCGGATTCGGAAGAGGAGGAGGAAAACAGTGAAAGATATGACGTAATAGAAAATAGTTTACCAAACGCACAAAATGGCGGCGTGCACAATGTTTCACCTGTTGAAAACAATTCGAAGAGGTCGATTTCATATCAAGATCCAGAATCTAAACAGAAAGTGGAAATCGTGAGGAATAATTCGTTCAGTGGAATAACAGATAATGAGAGAAGTGACTTTACGAATGGTACTTTGTCTTCGATTGATGCATCTCACTCCGATATGAGAAAATATCAACTATAACTGCCGTTGCTTGTACTAGAGCTGCAAAATTTACGCACAATAAAAGTATTGATAGTGTACAAAAAAGTCCAGGACTACAGAATCATAAAATTAACAACTTTTTTCCTGAAAATCAATCTTCAAATTTATGTCCGCCACTTTTGAATGGATATGATGAAGATGTAACCGAATTTAGATCAGCGGAATATCATCCGCCCTTAGTGAAAAAATGGCGACCCGCAAATACTTCATTGTCTTCTGAATCAGTTATTAAAAGACCACCTGGAATAGTAAGAGAGGAAACGTTTGAATTCGAAAGCACGAGACATAAAGAAGTAAATTTTAACGATCCAAAAAAGGAAAATTTGAATTTGACTTCTTCTGGAGCAAATAAAAGTCTTATTGGTAAAATAAATTCTCCAATTCGTAGTTTTACAATGGATAGTAGAAGAAAACCAATTGTTTCAAATGGTGATTTTAGTTTGGATGATGACGAAAATAATTCGCTGGAACCATCATCGCCTAACGGATGTCCGACAGGGCGATAACAAAGTGCTTTACAACGTATGGGCATCCCACAGGTTAATTCTCAACACGTTATATTGTTTTAATTAACCCTAAATTGATATTCCTATTGCAATCCTGATTGACGTGTCTATGCTCAACGTGACTTATATGATGGAGCCTGTCGCTTACTAAATCGTGAAGGTACATGGTTTATCATAGGCATTGTTTACCCATAAAACTACTCCCCATGAAATTGTATTAATGCAACGAAAGTGGCATTAAATAGCATTCAAACGAAAGTGGCATTAAATAGCATTCAAACGAAAGTGGCATTAAATAGCATTCAAACGAAAGTGGCATTAAATAGCATTCAAACGAAAGTGGCATTAAATAGCATTCAAACGAAAGTGGCATTAAATAGCATTCAAACGAAAGTGGCATTAAATAGCATTCAAACGAAAGTGGCATCAAATAGCATTCAAACGAAAGTGGCATTAAATAGCATTCAAACGAAAGTGGCATTAAATAGCATTCAAACGAAAGTGGCATTAAATAGCATTCAAACGAAAGTGGCATTAAATAGCATTCACACGAACTATTACTGTTTTCATTCACATTTTGCGATACTGTAGGATTACATAATTAGTTTTAAAAATTAAAAACTAAAAAACTAGTTTTAAGAACAGTTTACATCTGTCATGCTTTTGGTTTTTTACAAATGCTAATTACCTCAACAAAATTTTGTGTACAGTAAGAAACAAGGTTTATTCATAAAATATGTATTACTTGTCGTTCAACAATAACGTTATTATTGTAATAACAATATCTGTTTCTCCAAAATTTGTTGAACTGGTTATTAAACTAGAAAATTTAAAGTGCACCGAATATAAGAACTGAACGTAAAATTGATGTATTATTAATATCTACATATTCAAGTTCTGTTTCTATATAAGGATTTCTGAATAAGTAATTTAATTTCTAGATTTAACTTTTGAATGTCTTCCCACCCCTCTTTCTTTTGATAAGATTTTGTTCAATATAATATATTTATACGTATTTAAACATTTGTATGTTGTTATAATTCAGCAATTTCATCAATGTTGAAATATTAAACTTTAACCTTATATATTTTCACAGCCATATTTAAAAGTCTACATAATCCATTACACATATACTTGGCAAACATTTCCACACTTAAAGTGATTGTAAAAAGATTAAATCACTTTGAAAAGAATGATAAAATGTCCTGCATGCTTGTTTTAACACCCTGTATATACATCTGGACATCTTACAAAATTTTTTGTCTCGAATCACCTCACAAATCAATAGCCAAGTAGATTTCCACATCAATAGGATTATTGGTCTTATTAAAATATGTCATAATAATATTTGAAAACAGCAATTATTTAAAAATAAATTCCTTTAACGTACTTATTTATATATTATTCTTCTTCAGATACCTTGTAAGACCTTTCGAATACATGTCGTCTGCTAAGCGATCACGTGATCCTCCTAATCCGGGCAATGAGCCAACGGAAGAATTAGGGTATCCTGCATTGGTACAATACACGTTTGTCCCGAACGACACAGAGAGTTCGGAAATCCTCGTCTCGGAAGGTGATATTGTTCAATTGGTGTATAAAGTAGGAGGTTGGGTCTTTATAAGAACGTATGAAGGAAAAGTTGGTTATATACCGTTTTCTTTCTGCAAAGAACTAGAAAGCTCTAAAGAAGTAGGATCAACATATAGTGACACTGGATTAAAAGGAAAATCTTTTGACATTCCAGAATTTGGTGATTCGAACCACTCTAAATTAGTGCATTCTTTTACTGAAAACAAATTTCTTCGCCGGTCTAAAAGTGCTGTGGGAAATTCTGAACGTGCTCATTTCAGACATCAGGCTAAATCAGAAAAAAGAGTTCATTTTGCGGATCAGCCAAAGAGCCGGAATTCATGTGATATCTGTTGTAATTTTTTAACAAGCTTTAGTAGTATTGATCATAATACTCCTAATGTTGGTCAAAAGAAAGTAAATTTAAAGCCTCATAAGCTGCTTAAACTGTTACAGACAATTTCTAAAGAAGGTTTCGTAAACAGTGGTAATACGAGGCCACCAAACAATGCACAATCATGTTTCGGTCAAATCACAGATAATCGTATTAACAGAAGAAAGAGTGACTATGAATTCCTATAAAATTTGGAAATTATTGTAATCAGTGTGATGTTTTAAAAGATATTTTAAAACGCAAATAGGTATTCCATGTCTGATCTTTATTCAACAATCCGCAATTTGCATTCACATGCTTTGACGGATTCGGATTCGGAAGAGGAGGAGGAAAACAGTGAAAGATATGACGTAATAGAAAATAGTTTACCAAACGCACAAAATGGCGGCGTGCACAATGTTTCACCTGTTGAAAACAATTCGAAGAGGTCGATTTCATATCAAGATCCAGAATCTAAACAGAAAGTGGAAATCGTGAGGAATAATTCGTTCAGTGGAATAACAGATAATGAGAGAAGTGACTTTACGAATGGTACTTTGTCTTCGATTGATGCATCTCACTCCGATACGAGAAAAATATCAACTATAACTGCCGTTGCTTGTACTAGAGCTGCAAAATTTACGCACAATAAAAGTATTGATAGTGTACAAAAAAGTCCAGGACTACAGAATCATAAAATTAACAACTTTTTTCCTGAAAATCAATCTTCAAATTTATGTCCGCCACTTTTGAATGGATATGATGAAGATGTAACCGAATTCAGATCAGCGGAATATCATCCGCCCTTAGTGAAAAAATGGCGACCCGCAAATACTTCATTGTCTTCTGAATCAGTTATTAAAAGACCGCCTGGAATAGTAAGAGAGGAAACGTTTGAATTCGAAAGCACGAGACATAAAGAAGTAAATTTTAACGATCCAAAAAAGGAAAATTTGAATTTGACTTCTTCTGGAGCAAATAAAAGTCTTATTGGTAAAATAAATTCTCCAATTCGTAGTTTTACAATGGATAGTAGAAGAAAACCAATTGTTTCAAATGGTGATTTTAGTTTGGATGATGACGAAAATAATTCGCTGGAACCATCATCGCCTAACGGATGTCCGACAGGGGCGATAACAAAGTGCTTTACAACGTATGGGCATCCCACAGGCTTTCAAAGTGGTGTCAATACGGGTAAATCTTTAACACTTGATAGGCAACTTAGACATTCTAGTCAATTTTCAGATCGTGAAAATGCTGATAAAGTTGAAAAGAAACATAATAATGAAAGTGCTTATCAGGATTATGATAACAATTATCCAAAACAAACTGAAACCGATAGCGCCATTGATCGGCGGAAAATCGTTGCCAGAAAAGTGAATCCAGTTATAAGGTCTCCTAGGAATCTAATGTCCAACAGTGGTAAGTATGCTAATCACTAGATATCAAGTCTCAAATCACATGCTTTCAGGATTTTTGAGTCCTCAGTGCTCTTCAACTTTATTTGGCCTTTTTAACTTTTTTAACTCGAGTGTCACTGATGAGTCTTTTGTAGGACGAAACGCGCGTCTGGCGTACAAAATTTTAATCCTGGTATCGTCAAAAATGTATGATGATTTTATACTAGAATTCAGTAATGGATACTACAGACCGCATTTTATTATAATTTGGTACCATTGTCAGTCTCTCGATAATGTGTATTCTTTGAGGGAGTTAATAAATCCTGAAATTTCGAAACTTTTCAGATTGACGAATTTGATAAATGAGAAGAAATCATTATGATAAGATAAGGCTGTTTCTTGTAGAATAGAACTACCACAGACTGAAGTCTGAACATCTCTCAATAGCTTTGTCTTTCTTCACTTTGATTTTTTTTTTTTTTTTTATTGTATTAGAAAATAATTAGTTAGTGGATTCATTTCAATCACTGTATGATATAAAAGAAGATGTGGTATGATTGCCAATGAGACAACTCTCCACAAGAGACAAATGACACAGAAATTAACAACTGAATCCATTACAAACCTCATTTTAAAGTCTGTTATTTTATTTTATACGGATATGGAAATCTATGTATTTCCTTATGATGAAAAATCAAAAGTTAGCAGTTTATATAATTTTGTAGATTTATCTTTCTTCCATGATTATTCATTTTATTGTATATTATAAGATTTGTTATAGTTCCTCTTAGTTTGTATGTTGTGAAGTATCAATGTATGTTTTTTTTTATTAATCCTTTTAAAGCGGTAATATCTCAAATTTTTAACTAATTGTTTCAATGACCTTTATTCGCAATTAAAATAAAATGCAAAGGTTTTCGTCAATTATATTTTTCAATTGGTCTTCGAAGAATCGATTACATGTATACTGTTTACCTTTTGTATACCGGTATGTGTTTCCACGTTATGTATAATTATAGTTATTTGAATTGAAGATAAACATTTTTAATTAAGTATTTTACACTGAAATGGAAGGGTTTATTTTATTCGGTGACCAATTTTTGTATACACAATAAGAACGATTGCTGCAATGGAAGAAAACATACATTTGTTTTATACTTGTCATTTCGGGCCATTTATAATTTGCTATGCGGTATAGGTTTTGCTCATTGTTGAAGGCCGTACGGTGATCTATAGTAGGTGGAGAGTTGTCTCATTGGCAATCAAAACACATCTCCTTATTTTCATATGTAAAAGTTGCAGTTGCATTGGCACTACAAATTCCTTATGTTGTCTGAATTTCAGAGAGCTGTGATCAATATTTCGCAACCATAGTTAAAGGTCAGAGGGCAATATGGTATCTTATTCCCTTGCTATGAAAATACATATCTGTATCTATATTTGGCGTTCCATTGACATACATGTCATGAGCGCATTTTCTATTTCATTAAAAAAAAACAAAAAAAAAAACATAAGCAATGGGTAATTTATTTTGTTTCTGTCGGAAGATTCACGAACTGTGGTAAAAACATCAGAAAAAAACAATAGTCAAAGCGTTCAATTTGAAAAACACATCCATTAATACTTCCTGAACAGATGGACCGATAAAAGTGTATGGGACTTTTGAACGATACTTCAGAAGTAAATGCATTGTAATGCAAATTGTTGGTTTGAATTTTGGCTTCAAACTGTTTTGATTGCATAGTTATAACGTTAGCCTGCTCATCAATTATTGTAAGTTATAATATAGAAAACACCGTCATATACTTTTCGTTCTTTAGTAAAGACAACACAAATCAGCATTACCTTAGAAACTTTGACGAAATTACTGTTAATGAATTACGTTTAGATGAAATTTCAGGTTGGCACTGATTGAATTTGGCAAGCAAAAGAGTTAAATTGAGGTTCCGTAGCTTCCATTTTAGAACTTGAATAAAATTTAAATAACATTTTTACCACATATCAACAATTACTCTTATTTTCTTATTCGTGGCCTCAAACGCAAATAAAGTATTTATGAACCAAAACTAAAACACATATCTATGGGAAACAGCTCGCCTAGACGAGTGAAGCAAAGTTTTATTTTTCTAACAAAAACAACTGTCCTCAATCACTTTGCCAGCACACTAAGCCGCTGCAGCATACATGTCTTACAAACATATCTAAAAAGAAAAATAATGAAATAGAATTCGTTCACATCATAAAACAATATTTTCATAATGTTCTTTCAAGATCTGCAGAAAAGGAAAAAAAACGTAATGCGTTTACAATAATTAGAAATCAATACAGAAAGTTGTCACGGGGGAAAAGGGGGGGGGGACTTTACTGGGGCGTATGACATTTGCGACGATTTTGAAAAGTTTCGATCTTTCATTTGCGCCGATTTGATTCTTTCATTTGCGCCGATTTGATTCTTTCATTTGCGCCGATTTGATTCTTTCACTTGCGCCGATTGTGCACAGGTAAATTACAGATGAATGCTATTTTTATTTATCAATAGAAACCTCTTCCGTTAGCCAGTTGTACATATTTTATGAATTGTCAATTATAACATGTAGATAAATGTTGTCCCCTGCAAATAGATTGTTGTCGTTTTCATCTGGCTCAGAACCGGTAGAGGGAAATCCAGTCTGTTGGGCTGAGTACAGAGTATAAAGACTAATCTAGTGACACTGGTAAATGGGTATCGCAATTTTTCGGGCTACCATTATTCCTTCCCCCAGATGAAATCGTTTGACATTTTGTCTGACGCTCGTTCTGATGACAAATGTCATGCATTCTTAGACTACGAAAAATACTTATATATGCTCAACTTCACGTTATCCACATCATTTCTGGGCAGCTGCACCCGTTTAAAATTGTAAGAGGACAAATAACAGTCCAGAATTCATTCGCATTACAATAAACAGTTTTATTTGCACCACCCTAACATATAATTTTATGAGTGTCCAGGCCGTTACTTATGTCAACATGAGAACTCTTGAAATGCCCGCCTCTGTTCGCAAGCAGTATATAAGTGATGAACTTACAAGTAAGGAATACATCAGATGTGTAGTATATAAATACTCGGCATGGACAGATTTTGAGTCCTCAGTGCTCTTCAACTTTATTTGGCCTTTTAACTTTTTAACTCGAGTGTCACTGATGAGTCTTTGTAGGACGAAACGCGCGTCTGGCGTACAAAATAATCCTGGTATCGTCAAAATGTATGATGATTTTATACTAGAATTCAGTAATGGATACTACAGACCGCATTTTATTATAATTTGGTACCATTGTCAGTCTCTCGATAATGTGTATTCTTTGAGGGAGTTAATAAATCCTGAAATTTCGAAACTTTTCAGATTGACGAATTTGATAAATGATAAGAAATCATTATGATAAGATAAGGCTGTTTCTTGTAGAATAGAACTACCACAGACTGAAGTCTGAACATCTCTCAATAGCTTTGTCTTTCTTCACTTTGATTTTTTTTTTTTTTTTTTTTTGTATTAGAAAAATAATAAGTTAGTGGATTCATTTCAATCACTGTATGATATAAAAAGAAGATGTGGTATGATTGCCAATGAGACAACTCTCCACAAGAGACAAATGACACAGAAATTAACAACTGAATCCATTACAAACCTCATTTTAAAGTCTGTTATTTTATTTTATACGGATATGGAAATCTATGTATTTCCTTATGATGAAAAATCAAAAAGTTAGCAGTTTATATAATTTTGTAGATTTATCTTTCTTCCATGATTATTCATTTTATTGTATATTATAAGATTTGTTATAGTTCCTCTTAGTTTGTATATTGTGAAGTATCAATGTATGTTTTTTTTTATTAATCCTTTTTAAAGCGGTAATATCTCAAATTTTTAACTAATTGTTTCAATGACCTTTATTCGCAATTAAAATAAAAATGCAAAGGTTTTCGTCAATTATATTTTTTCAATTGGTCTTCGAAGAATCGATTACATGTATACTGTTTACCTTTTGTATACCGGTATGTGTTTCCACGTTATGTATAATTATAGTTATTTGAATTGAAGATAAACATTTTTAATTAAGTATTTTACACTGAAATGGAAGGGTTTATTTTATTCGGTGACCAATTTTTGTATACACAATAAGAACGATTGCTGCAATGGAAGAAAACATACATTTGTTTTATATTTGTCATTTCGGGCCATTTATAATTCCGTACGGTGATCTATAGTAGGTGGAGAGTTGTCTCATTGGCAATCAAAACACATCTCCTTATTTTCATTTTCACCAGTTATATAAATGCTATAATTGACAATTCATATCATGTGTACAACTGGCTAACAGAAGAGGTTTATAACGAGAAATAAGAAATAACATTCACCTGTAATCTGCCTGTACACAATCGGCGCAAATGAAAGAAAAAATCGGGGCAAATGAAAGAAAAATCGGCGCAAATGAAATGCAGATCAGCGCAAATGCAAAACGCCGCTTAATGCAATAAGACTGAGCTTCGAATGGTCAAACTATGATTGTATTTTCAATGAAAACTTTTACCGCGAATGACCAGTCCGTGCTATCATATAAAGAAACTTTAAATTCTTAACTTTGTTAAGGTGACTTATTGTTATGCTAACATAATTTAAATATTACTGTAAACATGAACACAAGTTCCCAATATAGCAACAAACCCATGTGCTATTGATAGTTAATGAATACATTTTTTTTGCTACTTATCAAACTGACAAATGACGTCCAGCTTGCTTTTTCAGTTTGTAAATAAAATTCAGTAAATAAAGTTATTTTTTTGTGTGTATTAAGTTGCATTTTAACCGCTTATCATGACAATTTTTTTGTCTTACGCAGTATGTGAAATTTAACAGTCTGCGATAATATTTTGTAAATAAGTTAAACTGTAATATAGGTGTCTTTATAATTTATTCACAAATTTTAATGTTGATTGTTAATCTTAGCATAGTAATGCTGTCAACAATATTTAAATTCATTAACGTTGTAGAGATTTGTGGGACATGTACATACAACTTGTAGTCAAGTTTTAAGGAGGATAAATATTTTGATAGTTAATTTATACAAGGGAGGAGAAACAAAATATTTGACTTGTAAACTTAAGTTTATTGTATGGAGTAATGAAGTTTGGTCGTGCTTGAAATATATATATGAATAACTGCAGGGTATATTTAGTAACATTTGTATATCTACAAACACTTGAAGAAGTCAGAACTATATAATATACAAAATACATGTCGGTATTTGTCATTTATGGTTTTCCTTATAAATGACATCCGGATACGATGAAATCAAAAGCTTAAACCATATCAATCCATGTGGAAAGGAGTTTGTTCACATGGATAGATTATTTTACATCGTATTATACTGGAGTGAAATATCCCGGCTAATCGTTCAATTTAATTGGTTACATTGGCAGGGTTTATGCAGTAGGAAATCTAGTTACAAAATATTACCTCCCCTGTAAACACTGAAAACCAGATCTTCTCAATGTTTGTCCCATTTTAGCAAGGACGCTATCAGTTATGGATTCACGGGAAAACGTTCTGGTAAATAGTAAAAATAGAAATAAGTTGAAATAAAAACAAAACTTTCATTTAATGTTATCATTTCCCTCCTCAAGTAACAAACGACGAGTACAGCAGGCTATAGAAGCTTGATGTAAAATTGGTTTAAAATGTTCTATGCGAATGAATTCCTGGAGTACCAACTTCAATTTATTTTTCTACTGGCTGTATACCTCTCTGGAACATGCTAATTATCCGTATATGTATACAGCTAGATCAGAGAAAGTCAGGGAAAAAATTCCAAAGGAATCGATTGATATGCAGCAAAGACTGGCATTTTTGAAATTAAGTTACTAAAAAAATTCAAACAGACCTTATCTCGATGTAAACATTGAATGTGAATAGATCGAGAAGACCGCAATTACATGTAAAAAAATCGAGACGACCTTTTTATGTCCCCGCCGTAGTGGAGGGGGCATTAAGTTTTACCCTTGTCCGTCTGTACGTCCGTCCGTACGTACGTCCGTACATCCCAAAATTGGTTTCCGTTCTCTAACTAGAGTTTGCCTCAACCAAATGTTATGAAACTTATACACAATGCCTTTTACCACAACATACAGATCAAGTTTGAATTTTGGAAGCATCAGTTTAACCATTCTAGAGTTATGCCCCTTTATAAATGGAAAAATTACAAAATTTTTAGTTTCCTTTTTCTAATTTAAGTTTGCCTCAACCAAATGTTCTGAAACTTATACACAATGCTTATTACCACAAAACACAGATCAAGTTTGAATTTTGTGGTAATACTTTAACCGTTCTAGAGTTATGCCCCTTTATAAATGGAAAAAATGTAAAATTTTTATTGTCCGTTCTTTAATTTAAGTTTGTCTCAACGAAATATTATAAAACTTATACACAATGCTTATTACTACAAATACAGATCAAGTTTGAATTTTGGTAGCGTCACTCTTTGCGTTCTAGAGTAATGCCTCTTTATCAATGGAAAAATTACAAAATTTTTAGTTTCCGTTCTCTAACTTAAGTTTTCCTCAACCAAATGTTATGAACTTATACACAATGCTTATTACCACAAAATACAGATCAAGTTTGAATTTTGGTGGCGTCACTTTAACCGTTCTGGAGTTATGCCCCTTTATAAATGGAAAAATTGCAAAAATTTTAGTTTCCGTTCTCTAACTTAAGTTTGCCTCAACCAAATGTTATGAAACTTATACACAATGCTCATTACCACAAAATAAAGATCAAGTTTGAATTTTGGTGGAGTCACTTTAACCATTCTCGAGTTATGCCCCTTTATAAATCGAAAAATTGCAAAATTTTTAGTTTCCGTTCTGTAACTTAAGTTTGCCCCAACCAAACATTATGAAACCTATATACAATACTTATTACCACAAAACTCAGATCAAGTACAAATTTGGGTAGCATCACTTTTATTGTTCTTGAGTTGTGTCTCTTTATAATGTTGTATGCAAGCGGGGGCATCATCTGTGTCCATGGGGACACATTCTCCATTTTTTTTTAAATTGTATAAAAAATAGTAGAAAGATACCTACTTTATAAGAACAGTTATCTCTAGTTTCGTAACCTGCACAGACACTTTTAAATTTTTATATTCACGAAAAGACAATATTTCTCTATTGTATGTACATGTGACAAGGGCAAACCGGTGTGCTCGATAACTTAGGTGTGAAAAAATAAGTATACTTGGGAAATTGTAAAATGCTAAGGACTTTGTGGAACACTCCGAAAATTGATGACCCGAAGATCTTCAGATTTTGTGTGTACATGATTTTTCCATTTTTTTTTTTTTTTTTTTTTATCAATATGCAGCAAAGATTGGCATTTTTTAAATTTCAGTTTCACAAGCTTCTAATGCAATTATCTCGATAAATACTAAACATAAAACATCGTGTATTTGCATGTATATTTCTA
This sequence comes from Mytilus coruscus, assembly GCA_017311375.1. Classification (NCBI taxonomy): domain Eukaryota; kingdom Metazoa; phylum Mollusca; class Bivalvia; order Mytilida; family Mytilidae; genus Mytilus; species Mytilus coruscus. The sequence continues at coordinate 6,556,334 of CM029598.1, read as the reverse complement.
ATAACACAGTTTAACAAATAATTTCTTTAAAATATACAATTATTATTTAGGAATAACTTTTGATAAGTATCGTCACCGGCATTGTTTTATAATTGACTTTCTCGACTCTATCATAAGAAGAGTGAATTTGCGTTTGTTTTTGTTCACTAGATTTCCCACTGTATGAGCCCATGTCGACTGTGAACAAAAACAAAGATCTGAATCAAAATAAAATAATTGTTTTTCGGGTTTTAGATGGGATACGGGCTCCCTGTCAGTGTCCTTTATCCCCTTCGCCTAACGGTTCATGGGATATAACATACTAACATGGAATATATGAGCCAATATCCAATGTGAAGATACCTAATAACATATAATAAAATTGAGAATTGAAATGTGAAATGTGTCAAAGAGACAACAACCCGACCAAAGAGCAGAAAACAGCCCAAGTCCACCAATGGGTCTTCAACACAGCGAGAAAATCCCGCAACCGGAGGCAGGCTTCAGCTGGCCCCTAAATAAAAATGTGTACTAGTTCAGTAATGTCAACTAAACAATATTTGTTTACTTTATATATATATATGACTGCCCAATTGTCCCGGAACAATACATTTTGGAGTACAAATTAACTTGCCCTATACGCACCATTTCAATGTTAACCCTAAAAGCAAGTTTTAATATAATTAAAACTGCTAAGAAAGATTGCTAGAAACGTTTAGTTCTATAGTAATATAATAACATTAAACCCCACGGCACATTGTAATCTTCTAAAGTTTATATAGCAACTTCATCCTATGACAAGATATATTTCGTAGATGTTAGTGCTGATAAATTTATATTTTACGAATAATTTTTTATGTTTATTAGATCCAGTAAATGTATGGAACAATATGTTTTCTTCAATATTGTATGTGCGTTTTCATACGGAATGTTAGCATGAACGTACATATGCATCGATTTCAGTAAATAGCAATAGGAAAACAGACTGGGACAGGTTATGCTTATTTGCAGAACGTTCACTTGATCAATGTAATATGTTCTATAAATATAAGTATACTTATCAATGTTTGATATCTGTCATCATGTTTAAAACAAAAGTATAAACAATGAAATATTATCTACATTTTAGGACCATTAATTGGAAGGAAAAATGACAAAGACATTCGCAAATCACTCTTAGAACATTCAGTAATGAAAAAGACTCAAGGTAATTCTACTGAGATGCGTGCACAGCCAATGCGAACTCAGCCCATGCGTGCACAGCATGACTTTGCAAGCCAAAACGAGTCTGCGTCTGGGAGGACTCCTCCAGTGTTAGTAAAAACGTTCAATAAACAAATGTGGCGACCGTCATTAGCGGGGTCGGAAGGATCCGACCAAAGACCATTTTCACCATTCGGAGGAACTCTTCCTCCATCGAAAATCGTGAAAAAGAAGGTTGTAGAAGTATTTGTTTAACATGGAGTAACATTGATTCATGCTTGTTCTGCTGCATTTACAATTTGTCTAATTGTTAATAAGTTTATTGATATCAACATGTGTACTGAAGTTATAAAAAGTGAGCTGTGATAATATTAAACAAGTGTTGGTATATAATTATGAATCACAGTTACTGTGCCTTATTTTTTTGTTGCTTTCTTAGGTTATCCAATCTTTGAATTCTCATAGCCAATGAAAAAGTTTGAAAACCGCCAGACATATGAAACTTCCGTTAGGATTATGTTCATACGCTAGTATTGTTTTTGTTTTTTGTTTTTAATTTTTATTTACTGAAGTATAATGCAATATTAACTGAAGTATCTTACATGTACCTGCAGGGACAATTATAGAAAATGTTCCTCTTCGTCGGATAGGACTTGTATGGGAAGCTCTCCCAAAGACCAAATTAACTCTCATATCACTTTTCAATGTTTCAACAAACTAAGAGTCAAAAAGAACCTAAGAGATAAAGGCTCCTGTCCACAAGTATTCATCTTATTGAATGAAGTATACTAGTACTTGTTTTTGTATATTTATTTGCGGGATAATTCATATGTTCGTTTCGTCCATCAAGTACACTGTCAAGTCATTGGTTTTCCGATGGGGACAAATTGACCCCTCTTCTAGCAGATTATTTTTTTACCGCTCTGAATCTCAATTCATAGCCAAACCTAATAACCAACAAGTTTTTCTCTCTGTTATTTTTCTTAAGATACTGACGCCATTTATTGGCCACAAATTACTTTAAATAAATGTTAATCAAAACAGTTGTCCCTTTTGTATGTTGATACAATTGCTTAAGAATACCCAAAGCATGTTTAGAATGGTCATACCAAAATGTTTTACAAGCAGGATGACTTGTCATTCCCTTTTGTAAACTTACCTTTCCTTTAAAAGAGAGGCGAAAGATATACCAAAGGGACATTCAGACTCATAAGTCGAAAATGAACTGACAACGCCATGGCTAAAAAAGAAAAAGACAAACAAACAACAGTACACAAAACACAACATAGAAAACTAAAAACTGAGCAAGGCGATGTTCTATTAGCTGAATCCTATAAAAGTGACATGTCTTAAGTGATTCTCTTTGTATGTGTTGTGATCAAATTGGTCAAATTTGTGCATATTATACGACATATATATGGTTTTACATATATGGAGGCAATTGTGACTTGGATGGAGAGTTGTCTCATTGGCACTTATACCACATCTTCTTATATCTATGATTCCAATTTCAGGAAGTGACGAGGAAAGTGGTATTCCGCACCATTATGATAAATTTGAATGTTTACAAATTAAACACGTTTAAAGAATGATCCATTAAATCATAATGTCTTGCTACATGAACTAATTGACAAAGGTTATACACAGAGTTCCGATACGTTCCACAACTATGCTCTATTGTCCTTGTCTATGACTATGATCGAATACAGCGTGCAGCCTTTTTTTTACATGAAAGGAGTAATACAACAGATGGTACACTGTGTACTACAGGAGCATGAACTCCTTCCAGATCACCACAGTTCAGTCTGGTTTATGATTTAAGTTTAAGATAATTGTATTTGCTCAAGACAAAAAGGATCAAACACAAGTAAAACGTGTTATTCTTTATATGTTAAGTTTTCTGTGTAGTGTATTGTGGACTGCTGTTCATTTGTCTTTATATATATCTTTCTTGCATTGGTAGGTGTTTTATTTCCCTCTTTTTACATTTGCTTAGTACTGTTAAATCATTACTTCTTTTATTCTTAAAATTGATATTGATTACCAGATGATATATAAATTCTATAGAATGCACTATAAAACACACTGAAAGAGATAACATTCGTAATATCATATAGAATCTTTTGTAAAATGCATGCTAAGTATCTGTTCTGTAAAGGCAGTAAATTGACAAATATCAGTCATTTTATATCAATCTTCACCAACTTGACAGCTGATTGACAAAATGATGATGTGTAGCTTTTCATGCTGTGTGTTACACAATTTTGATATTCCATATTCTTACGAGGACTATACTTCTAAAATATTTACATTTTCATTTTTCTTTCCTATATTTGAACTTATTTTATAATTGAATATTGACAATGACCTACATATTGTTTTTTCTTACACGGCCTTTCTACGTTTCGGTAGGAACCGTTTTCAAAGAATAGAGATCGATGTTAGGATGTAAACAGGCATTTCACTTATTAAGAAGGGATATAGTTACGATACTGTTGTCAGGTCATTAAAGGTTGCATATTTTGGCGTTAATATTGATTCACTTATAGGGTCTTTGCATCGGAATTAAACACATTTATTTAAAAACCAGTTGTTGGCATGACACGGGTTATGTTCTCATATATGTTATGATAGTATGATACTAAACCCCTATCGGGAAGGATTGTGCCTGATATTCATATGATGAAGACATAATCTTTCAATCAGTTTAATTGAAGTCTGGAGCTGGCATGTCAGTTAACTGCTAGTAGTCTGTTGTTATTTATGTATTATTGTCATTTTGTTTATTTTCTTTGGTTACATCTTCTGACATCAGACTCGGACTTCTCTTGAACTGAATTTTAATGTGCATATTGTTATGACTTTACTTTTCTACATTGGCTAGAGGTATAGGGGAAGGGTTGAGATCTCATAAACATGTTTAACCCCGTTGCATTTTGCTCCTGTCCCAAGTCAGGAGCCTCTAGCCTTGTTAGTCTTGTATTATTTTAATTTTAGTTTCTTGTGTACAATTTGGAGTTTAGTATGGCGTTCATTATCACTGAACTAGTATATATATTTGTTTAGGGCCAGCTGAAGGACGCCTCCGGGTGCGGGAATTTCTCGCTGCATTGAGAATCTGTTGGTGACCTTCTGCTGTTGTCTGTTCTATGGTCGGGTTGTTGTCTCTTTGACACATTCCCCATTTCCATTCTCAATTTTATTTCAAAATCAACAGACTATAGAACTCGTATGATCATATTTTCTGGAAACATTAACATTAATTGATGCGGTATTGAATGCTCAATTTCGAGATCTTTCTTGATTTTTCATTGAAGAGATATTATAATATTATTAGGCGATTGTTTGCCTCTTGATGTCTAATGGGGTAAGGTGGTTCTTTTGCTGTTTTCTCTTCGACGTTTTCCTCACAACTCTTTAATGTATTCATATACAATACGTGAGAAAATATTTTAAAGAAATCAAAGAGTAAAAGATTTACACGATATCGTTCCCTTATAGAATAGAAGTGCTCCCCCTTTGGTGTATATGAAAGAAAACACCAGAGTGTTTTTAAGAACGGATAAATAGGACGGAAGGATGAACGAACAGGCATCATTACCATTATACACCATCCCAAAGTCGCTTTATTAAGCAAAGGTATAATTATTTCGAGGTAAATTGAAGTTGTCGATTGTGTCAATAAGTTCCATACCTCTTGATTCCTTTAGTTTAAATATATTATAATGTTTGATCTTGTATTGATATGGTATAGACAATAGTAAAATATAAGGGCTAGTTTTATGTCTCAAAATAGATGATCAATTATCTTGGAATATCATTTTAAGAATGTCGAGTATTCGTACATGTGTATGTTCTTATACTATTAATGCCAAATAATACATAATTAATTTGGTCTGTCCGGAATTTTTAACCGGCAGGCATATAGGTATTGAAACATACTCAGGGCGAAAACATGTTGATGTAGTTATACGAACATAAACTGCCCGTACATGCTGTGTGGGAATTTAAAATATTAAGATTCAAAAATACTAATTATCATACCAATATTCTTTTTAATGTAATGCCACCTTTAATGTCAACGGCTATATTGTAATCCGATCATAGGACAATATTAAATATTGTTAGTAAAATTCAGTTTTAATTAACAAATAGTACAAAATCTACTTAAAATATTTTACTTTTAGCATTCGTTTTCATGATTTTAGAAAATTGTATATTGACCAACGGAAAATTCGATTATTGTGTTCGAATCTTTACTTTAATTCAATGTGGTAATTTTATCAGCATTTTTCACATGGGTTATTTGAATTCTTGCCAGTATTTTAAGTTTTTGTAAGGTTAAATGTCAAAATCTCTATCAATAATATTAAATTAAATAAAACAAATATTCAAAATCAATACAAAGGGCCTTTAATAATGCCAATAAAGGGATAAAAAGATTACAACCCGTCACGTGACCAATGAATGTTGTATAGTGTGCATGTAACATGTAAGTGACTAAATTCTAATTAGCTGAAAGTATTTATAAATGTGGATTTCTATTTTCAACACACTGATGGTGTTTGCGGTTAAATTATAAATATATTGAACTATAGTATGTGTCAAAGAATTTTTCCAAAACAATTAATATGACTCAAAAAAATAAATGGTGGAGTTCATGGAGTACTGGTGTCATCCTGATTGTCCCACGTTGTACAATAACAAGTAACAATCAGTGTACTGGAAGTGAACGAGATAACAATCATTCCGTGTAGTACAGCAGGTTTAAGACTATAGCAAATAGATTTCTATGCACTGACTTCAACAGCTCTAAGTTTAAACCTAATGATGAGTATACTTGAAAATACTATGTTCCTCACTGTTTCAAGTATGCTGATAGTAATTCATATCTGTTACACTTAAACAAAATGAGAACATAGAACTCTACAGTGAATTTTGTTGTATACAGGTGCTGAATTGGCGTGCTTTGTGTGTTGTTTAGTATTAAACACTTTTGCTTGGTCGTCCATTTAAGATTGCACGTTGCGCGCTTTGTGCACTGTTCATGTAACTGTTGAAGTTGAAGTAGGAATTGTTTTGATTGAGTTATCTAAACTCAATCAAAACCCTAATCGTCAAAAATTTGATGTTTAAACATACATATATATATATATATATATGTTTTCAACCGTGTATCACCTGCACTGGTGATCCAATAGATAGATCTGTCGTAGAGTTGTCTCTTGTTTAGACGTACTTATCATATAATTGTTTCTGTGACTGCATCTTATATCCTTTACGATAGATCATTTAGCTAATCTGCAATCAATTCCATCTTCATGCTTATATATCATGTACTGTGTTACAACTCTAGATTCTACTGACGAGGAAAGGTAACAAACACTAGGCCACCGAAAGCTGATTTTATAGTTCAGTCTAGGTGGCCGAGTGGTCTAGAGCGCTGGACACAGTGCAGGCGGTGTTGTCTCGATATCTCAATAGCATGAGTTCGAATCCCGGCGAGAGAGGAACAAAAATTTGCTTCCGCAAATTTGCAGATTTAACAGTGTGGTGCTGATATTTAAAGTAATTATGAATATAACATGTGTTGTCAGCCGTGTATCGCCTTCACTGGTGATCCAATAGATGGATCTGTCGTAGAGTTGTCACTTGTTTAGACGTACTTATCATATATAAACGCCCAAAAAAGTGTACAAAACAACACCAATACTAAAAAAAGGAAACAATTAATGTAAGTGTCTATAAATATTTCGGATAACAGATATCCTTCATCAGTATGATTATGATGTAAAATGAATCATGTCAATCTATTCAGATTTAACTATAACAATCTTGAAATTTATACAATTAAAACCGAACACGACAACGCTTGTACAATTCTAAAATTTCAAAAATGACGTAGGTTATATAGGTATTTACAACAGAGACTGCATAGATATGCTTCTAATAAAAATAGTAATGTGCGATATGAACTGGTACATTTCTAAAATTTCAAAGGTGATGACACTCAACTGTTAAGATATTACAACAAAGACTGCGTACAAATACATTCCCAATGAACAGCACTGACCGATTTGAGCTGGTATAATATTTCAAATTTGACGACGGTAAAGTAATTACAACATAGGCTACGTATTTAAACATCCCAAATAAATAGCAGTTTGATAATGATTAAAAAAATAATAATAATAATTTTGACTAAGGTTAAGTAATTGAACGTGGCTGCGTACTTATACATCCCAAATGAATAGTACCCTGCGATTTAAACTGGTATAATTCTGGAATTTTAGAGTTGACAAAGGTAAAGGAATAGCAACAGAGACTGCGTAGTAATATGTAATAAAACCCAAATGAAAAGGACTGTGCGAATTAGAACTACACCTTTTCATTGATCCCATTTGGTGCCAAAGTTTTTAATTTTCTTATCCAAAAACTTTCCCGGGTGAGTCTATCCTCCCTTGACCAAACAGTGTTGTGGTCTATGATTGTAATGGTCAGTCGATTGAGATATGCCTTAGTGTGGCTAGGGGATCTCAAATGTCGACTGAGAGGAAGGTCTGGCTTGCATTCATAGTCGCTACGATGGTCGTTCATTCGTTTGTGAAATGGCTGTTCTGACTCGCCAACATACTGTTTACCGCAATTTACACTGTAGAAGATGCACAGCATTTGTAGTCTTGCAATTAAAATTGCAAAATATGGTGTATTCCGTACCAGTGGAGTGACTGTTAAAAGTATGGGTATTTATTATTTGTTTGCAAATCAGACATCGTTTGTTTCCGCATCCCTTGCAAGAGCCCACAGACGAAGAGCCTGACTTTGTTTAAGTGTAACAGATATGAATTACTATCATCATACTTGAAAATACTATATTCCTCACTGAAACAGTGAGGAACATAGTATGTTCAAGTATGCTCATCATTAGGTTTAAACTTAGAGCTGTTGAAGTCAGTGCATAGAAATCTATTTGCTACAGTCTTAAACCTGCTGTACTACACGGAATGATTGTTATCTCGCACACTTCGTACACCTACAGCCAGGCCATACGAATAAAACGGATTTGCTCCACCAATGATACTGCAAAAAGGCGACTACAAGAACTTCGCGGTCGAAGGATATCTGTTATCCGAAATATTTATATATACTTACATTTATTGTTTCCTTTTTTTAATATTGCTGTTGCTTTGTACACTTTTAGGCGTTTATATAATTTATTTATAGTGTACATGTATCGTTACTCGTATCGATCCAGCGCCCTCGTAAGAAAGATCGTTGACTAATATCTAGACGTTTTATATATATATATATATATATCTTGTTAGAGGGTCTAAATACAGCACAAACAACATTTTCCAAAAGACCAAAAAGTGAAAAGTATATTTTAACAAAACGCATTTGACTAACAGGTCGAACAACAAATGTTCTTAAATCCTGCTGACTGCCATTGGCGATAGTTAAGATCCATTTATTACACCTTGTGATCCGTTTATTTGGCAATCGCCAATGGCAGTCAGCAGGATTTAAGAACATTTGTTGTTCGACCTGTTAGTCAAATGCGTTTTGTTAAAATATACTTTTCACTTTTTGGTCTTTGAAAATGTTGTTTGTGCTGTATTTAGACCCTCTAACAAGAAATTTGTTTTGCATGCACACGTATAAAAATTGCGGTTTTTATCCAACGCAATCATAGGTTTGAACGTTGTTTTCAATTTAGACTTGTTTACATTTTTTCGTTTGGGCTTGTGTTATGTTTGCCTTCGGGTTTATATAATCCGTTCATCCTATTTTGACTCCTCAAAATTCAAGAGTCTATCCTAAATTGAGGTAAATTATGTGACCTTCCAATAACCGTTTCGATTCCTAACATCACTGAAGAGACATTAATTGTCGAAATCCGGATATGGTGTACAAAAAATGTTTGCACCTTTGTTTGCGGTATACCATCTTTGCCGCAAGTTTATTGTTTTCTGTTTGGTATTGAATGTATAGTTAAGATCCATTTATTACACCTTGTGATCCGTTTATTTGGCAATCGCCAATGGCAGTCAGCAGGATTTAAGAACATTTGTTGTTCGACCTGTTAGTCAAATGCGTTTTGTTAAAATATACTTTTTCACTTTTTTGGTCTTTTGGAAAATGTTGTTTGTGCTGTATTTAGACCCTCTAACAAGAAATTTGTTTTGCATGCACACGTATAAAATTGCGGTTTTATCCAACGCAATCATAGGTTTGAACGTTGTTTTCAATTTAGTCTTGTATATATATATATATATATATATATATATATATATATCTACTCTAAATATCAGCACAACAGTGTTAAATCTGCAAATTTGCGAAAGCAAATTTTTGTTCTTCCTCGCCGGGATTCGAACTCATGCTATTGGGATATCGTGACAATATATACAAACGCCTACAGAATAAACCTTACAATTTCATTCAATAAAAACATTGTTGTACATCAACATCATTATAACACATTATGAATTGAATATTATTGATCAATATACATAAACAATAAAAATATGACAAGATTCATCAACACAATAAAAGTATGACAAGCATACACAATAAAAATATGATATATATATACTAGTCTACATTGAAAACAACGTTCAAACCTATGATTGCGTTGGATAAAACCGCAATTTTATACGTGTCATGCAAAACAAATTTCTTGAAAGAGGGTCTAAATACAGCACAAACAACATTTTCCAAAAGACCAAAAAAAGTGAAAAAGTATATTTTAACAAAACGCATTTGACTAACAGGTCGAACAACAGATGTTCTTAAACCCTGCTGACTGCCATTGGCGATTGCCAAATAAACGGATCACAAGATGTTACAAAATGGATCTTAACTTGCGGAAAAGATGGTATACCGCAAACAAAAGGTGCAAAAATTAGTACACCATATCCGGATTTCGACAATTAATGTCTCTTCAGTGATGTTAGGGATCGAAACGGTATTTGGAAGGTCATATAATTTACCTCAATTTAGGATAGACTCTTAAATTTTGAAGAGTCGAAATATTAGAAATAGGATGAACGGATCATATAAACCCGAAGGAAAATATAATACAAGCCCAAACGAAAAAATATAAACTAGTCTAAATTGAAAACAACGTTCAAACCTATGATTGCGTTGGATAAAAACCGCAATTTTTATACGTGTGCATGCAAAACAAATTTCTTGATAGAGGGGTCTAAATACAGCACAAACAACATTTTCCAAAAGACCAAAAAAGTGAAAAAGTATATTTTAACAAAACGCATTTGACTAACAGGTCGAACAACATATGTTCTTAAACCCTGCTGACTGCCATTGGCGATTGCCAAATAAACGGATCACAAGATGTTACAAAATGGATCTTAACTTGCGGAAAAGATATATATATATTTATTGAGAAACTACCCCTTTACATCGGGGGCAAACACCAGCGGGGTATTAGTGTTAGCGTCATACAAACTATACAATATATACAGTGTACGTAAAAGATCACATCACTATAAAATTAAAAATGTCAATATAATCGTAAAAGTATTTCTTTTAAAATTCAACCTTTGACAATAAACATTTATAAAAATGAATAAAAGAAACCGTAAAAGTGCAATGCGATATCTTGAATATTATTAAAAGATTACACATATATTCAGACTTTTTCTTAAAATACATAATAACATAATTTTGGCACACTTTCAAACTTTCATACATATAAATTTATTTAGACATTAACATGCAACAACTCATTGCGAGCTTTAATGACGGAGGTCAGATATTTTTTGCCTATTTCATCAACCTTTTTTCCGATATCATCACCGAACAAAAAAGCTATGTCGCCGATGATTAATTGAAGTTTATAAAGGCGAGGCAACTCTGAGAAAAACACGCCTCTTGCATTGAGAAGGAAATCGTGCAAATCAGGAAAGAAACGTTCTCGAATATCGTTATATGCCTGGCATTCCAACAATACATGCAAAACAGATTCTTCAATACAACATGTTTGACATGCATCACTATCTTTCAATTTCATGCGGAATAACACAGCATTCAATGGAAGACAGTTTGTTCTAGCCAAAAACTTCAGACGAGCCCAAAAATCATCTACATTTGATATATAAGATTGTCGTGCTTGTGTAACGTAAAATGAACGGTAATCATCGAGGCTTTTCGGACTTAAGCTAGTTACAAGCTTGTATACCAAAAAACTTATTAAACGTTTTTATATTATATAAAGGCAACAGTAGTATACCGCTGTTCGAAAGTCATAAATCGATTGGGATAAAAACAAATCCGGGTTACAAACTAAAACCGAGGGAAACACATCAACTATAAGAGGAAAACAACGAAACAACAGAAACACTGAAGTGAACAAAAAACAAACGACAATGCAACACACAGAGAAACGAACTACAAGATAACAACTGCCATTTTTCCTGACTTGGTACAGGACAGTTTAAGAAAAAATGGTGGGTAGAACCTGTTTTTTTTGGCTAACCAAACCTCGCACTTTTATGGCAATGTTAAATATAACACTATAATGACACCATTACATGACAGGAATACAGTACAAATAAATTCAGGGCATAGAAATACACAAATAAACAATACAATAGTACATTTCGACATGCTAACTTCAGAATAAAAACGAACACGTAAAACAACATAGGACAGCACACAAAACATCACAACAGAACCACGAACTGTCTTTCACACGACTGGGTCAACGCCACAAAAGTGACGTCACAGGTAAATTTCTAAAAATTTTGATACTGTTCAAGATCAGGTTTGTAACTATGTCATTTGATGTATTTTATAACAATTACAAGAATATTAATATAGAATTTCGTTAGTAATTAGATACTTAATTGTATTATCTAGCTATGTCGGTATTTTTCTAAATCAAACTGTAAAACAAATAAATAGTGTATATACAGTTGCTTTAAACTAAAATCTTAGAAATGAACTGGGTGATTAATTATCTTTCCTTTTACATACGAATAGAAAATAAAAAGTAGAATTACAACTACAAACGATAAGACATGTAACAATATCCGATCAGAATTACAAATATTACAACATCATAACTAAATACATGAATGTTATTAACGTTTCCATGTATATAATGGTCTAGTCCAGTGGACTGGAATATGCCGTTAATATGATTAAAATATTCATTTTTAATCATTTAAGTTCGTTAAAAATCATTTTGCAATATCTTGTACCAGGTAAAGAATCTAACCTAGCAAAATATGTGATCCTTTGACGGTCCATATAATTTGTTAAAGATTCCCATCCTAACTCCGATAAAACAGAGCATTTTGGAAAGTTCATTTTAGAGTTAATTATAACTTTTGCGACTTTGTACTGCCAGCTGTCTAGCATTTCGTTTCCGGATTTTGACGTGGGGTACCATACGCCACAAGCATGAGCAATGGAAGGACGTATAACCGAAATCCACAAAGCACAGCCAAAATTAAACCGATTAAAATCACCGTGTTCTCCTAAGACGCAAATAATATAGTTAAGTTTCTTTTCAAAGTTTTCCTTTAGGTATTTCTCGATATGATGATTAAATTTTAACGTTCTTGAGATATTAACTCACAAGTATTTATATTCGTTTACTTCATCAATTAAAACATCCCCTAGAAACTAGTTTTTATTTGCGTTAAGTCTTTTTCCTACCACTCGAACTTTCGATATTTTGGCATTAAACTTTAGGTTCCATTTTGAAATAAATTCACTGGCAACATTCGCTAGGGTTTGTAATTCTTCTTCGGTTTTCCCTAGTAAAACAATATCGTCTGCGAAGAGTAGACTATTTATAACTTCTGTCGCTACATTAATACCGAGATTCTTTTCTTTTATCATTGAGACAAGATCAGACATTAGAATAGAAAATAATGTAGGAGATAAAATACATCCTTGTTTAAGGCCAAATTCTTTATCAAACCAGTCTGATTCGTCACTTCCAAAAATGACCTTGTTATTTACATTTTTTATAAAGAGAACGTAGTAGTTTCCAGCATTTTCCTTGGATACCATTTTGCCAAAGAAGATAAAAAAAAACATCCCTCCAGACTTTATCAAAAGCAGAGGATAGATCTAAGAAAGCTAGAAAAGTTTTTTCCTTTTTTTTTTTTTTTTTAAAGAACAGAGTCGTTGAAGGGTGAAAACATGATCTTCAACTCTTCTGTCTTTTCTAAAGGCACCTTGAGTTTCACCTAATAAGTTCTTATCTTCATATAATTCATAATTTTGTCCTTAATAATTTTACAATAAACCTTATATACATTGGAAGTTAAAGTTATGCCCCTGTAATTTGTCAAATCATGATCCGAGCCTCCTTTGTGAATTAACTTTATTATACCTTTATGCCATTCAACTGGAATGCATTCAAGGTCGGTTATCTTAGTGAAAAGTTCAACAAGGGTATCATCCAGTATATCACCACTGTTTTTCAGAAATTCATTGGGTATGTTGTCGAATCCACTAGCTTTACTGTTTTTGGTTCTTTTAAGAATTTGCGAAATTTCTTGCTTGTCTATTGAAAGCAATAAAGGTGTATTCGCCTGAAACAAATTGTTATCTTTTTTTGTACATCAAAAATTCAACATCGTTAACTAATTCGGTTTTGCTATTTTGCATTGATCCTATTGAATTAAAATGGTCAGATAAGGCTTTATTAATTTGATCAGGTTCCGTCAATCTTACACCTGATTTAACCGGATCTATTATTTCGCATGGCACACTACCAGTTTGCTTTATTTTAAGAAAATCCCAAAAGCCTTTAATTTTATTTTTTGAATTTATGCATTTGCTTGTGAATTGTTTCATTTTAACTAAACGTTCTTTTCTTTTAATAGCTCGGTGAACTTTTTCTTTTCGGTTTTTATAGATACTAGTTGGCCTAATTCATCGTCATATGGGTGGTTTTTATCATGTTTACGCTTAAGTCAATTTGCCATGCGCCTTTGTATTAATAGTTCATCTAACTCTTTGTCCCAAAAACTTCTATAATTCCGAACAGTTTTTGCCTTACCGATTGAATTTATTGCTGTATTTTCTACTTTTTTTTCCAGCAGTTCCATATTTGATCAACATACATTGTTTCTTTACAAAATACATTAAAATTAGAAAAGTTTTCAAGCAGCTTACTTTAAAAAAACAGACCAATTAGTCTTTTCATTGATATTCCACAATATTGCATTTGAATTACTTTTAGTGTTAGGGATTTGATATACGATTTAATGTTTACTCTAAGGATGACATGGTCGCTGTGTAGGTCAAAATTGCCAGATTCATCAATATAGAAGTATCCTTGTGTAGTGTCCACTACAAAAAGTAAGAGTATTTGCAATAATTAACTAAGAGGCTTCAACAAATTGACTTAAACGACGGCCATTGTATGAAGTGGACGGTTTCATTATATTTTGCCCGGTATATTCACATATATCAATGCATCGCACATTGAAATCGCCCGTGAGGACAATTTCATAGCCTAATGAATGTAGGTTTGAAACATCTTCAAGAAGTTGAAACATTATTCCGTCCGTTTTTGGTTTATTTATACCATCATTTGGTAAATAAACTACACCTACAGCCGTTTTCAATCCATTGATTCGTGTAACATCTTTCATAACTATCGTGTTTACTATTTAATAAATTATCATCGAGAATCGGGTAATTTTCATGAAAGCATATTCCGATACCCCCTTTGTCTTTTCCATTTTTCCTACACTTTCCAACCCATATATAAGACTTATCTACTTTTGAGGGGCGTTCATCATTTTTTGGAAAGGTTTCAACCAAACTAAAAATTGAAACATTATCATTTAGTAAATGTTTGTTAAACAGATGCATCTTTAATGTCATACCGCGAATATTAAGATAATCTATAACGATTTCGAGTTATTTTCCTATCGACGTTTTCTTACTGCGTTTATGTTTTTTACCACGTTTATGTTTTTTCCGATTAAACGATGCCGTATAAGGAAAACATGTTCTCTCAGAGTTGCCTATCTTTTTGGCACTCTCTTCCTGTCCTACATTCTAATGTTGACAATGTTTGGCCTTGTGGCCATATTCATAACAATTATTACATTGTACATATATGCCATGTCTGCATACAGCGGCGGTATGATTAAACTCACCACAGTACCAACATGAGTTTTGATAGTCATTTTCTGTTTGCATTGTCTCATAGCGGGACGACGTGTCATTACTCCTGTGAAAGTTGTTTCTCTTATACGATTTGTTGTATGTACGATTCCTGTCCTCTCTTCTGTTTGAAAAATTGTCTTGTCTGTCGTTCGTTTTGTATTGTTCTCTAGGTTTTCGATAATCTCTTTGGTTTCTGTTAGGTACGTGTTTTCTGATACTAAACGAATTATGCACATGTCTTTCATTAGAGGACTTCGGTTTTCGAGAGTTTATTTGGTTTACCCCTTGCTTAATCAATACCTGTCGTTCTTCTATCGTTATCTTTGCTTCCTGGGTTCGTTCTAAGATTTTGAGCCAGTGTATAGGTACCATGTATAGACAGGTGTATACCGTCCGATTCTTAAAGACATGTATTTACTGAACCGTTCTGCAAACGGAGGGCACTAGCATTATCAATGTAATACAAATTTTCATCATTTGCTATTTATCTGAGTTTGTGTCATCGAGATGAGGACATAAACCAGAGACAACAACATTTTCCGATAAGGATTTAGCTTTCATAGCTTTAAATGATTCTATATGAAAACCTTTGTCAAGACAATCATTACTTCCTACTTGCAGAATGAAGTTTTCGAGATAGGAGTCCCTTGGCAGATTTAGTAGTTTTGCCTCCTCTGACACAAATCGGAGCGGTATCAAACTTGAATCTAGTCTGATTGAAATCTCGGATAATCGAACTGCCTATTAATAATGTTCCTTTTGGCTTGTGGCTTTGTGTATTTAATCGACTGACGAGTCATTTAGAGATTCTGTGGTATTACTTTCTGTATCAGATTCATCTTCGCTTTCATCATCGGACTGTTTATCATCATGAATTTCGACACGTTGTTGAATAAGAGATCGTAATCGATTATTTTCACTTTTTAGTATCTGTATTTGATCGTTTTTATTTTTTAATTCCTGGACCAAGTTAGTATTTTTTTGTAAGACGAAACCGAGTTTTTTATCCATGGCTTTTATCAATGTTGTTATCTTACGACAATTAGGACATGTCCAAAAACCGATATGGTCGTCTTTCTCGATTCCTATGCACCTTTCGTGGAACCACACTTGACACAAATTACAACGAATCTAATTTTGATCTTTTAATGTTCCATTGCATACGCAAGGGTGGATCGGTGTTACTAAAGCAGTATTCTTGGAAGTTAGATGATCCTTCCTGTTTTTTATTTTGTTCGCTGACACAGTATAATCAAACGAAGCTGAAACTGAGTTCTTGTGTATTTCTTTTATCATAGTTATGCTTTCATCGGCATCGTATGTTTCTTTCTCCTGGTCATCTGCTTTTATATTGGCTGTATCAGTGATAGAATCGTGAAAAATGTCGTAATCGGTTATAAGCATTTGACGGAACGAATCTGATAACTCTATCTGATCCATTTCGATCTCTCCGTCTTCCAAATTACTAATGTTGTTTCCATGTTTCGATCGGTTTGGTTTTTACCGCTTGTTCATTCTCGTTGACTACCTCGTTTACCGTTTTAGGAATGCTAGCTTTTCGTTTTCTTAGTCGAAGTTCGTTATCTCGCTCGCGAGACAAAGCATTTTTTATAGCCTGGCCTGCTGAGTCAATGTCATCACCACAGATGTTTCTGCTGAGTCAATGTCATCACCACAGATGTTTCTGCTGAGTCAATGTCATCACCACAGATGTTTCTGCTGAGTCAATGTCATCACCACAGATGTTTCTGCTGAGTCAATGTCATCACCACAGATGTTTCTGCTGAGTCAATGTCATCACCACAGATGTTTCTGCTGAGTCAATGTCATCACCACAGATGTTTCTGCTGAGTCAATGTCATCACCACAGATGTTTCTGCTGAGTCAATGTCATCACCACAGATGTTTCTGCTGAGTCAATGTCATCACCACAGATGTTTCTACTGAGTCAATGTCATCACCACAGATGTTTCTGCTGAGTCAATGTCATCACCACAGATGTTTGGTGCTTGTTGTTTCAGTTGTGCCTTCAACATTTTCATCAAGATTTTCATAAAATTCATGAAAATTCATCAACACAAAATTATTCAAAACTCAATTGAATAACAAAAAATATTATATTTAAAAAAAAAACACTAAACAAACATAACAATACACCAATCAAACAAAGCTTAGTTCAAAATATTTCAGAACATCTCATGAAATTCAATACACAACTTTTACTACAGTATATCACACACGACATTATTTTGTACTAAACCGTACAAAAAGCGCACAATGTTCAATACTAAACACAGAACAATGATCTCAAACGGACGGTAAATCAAACAAATTCTAATGCTAAAAGACATACAAAAGCGCACCAATTTCAGTACTATAAAAATAAGAAAATGTGGTATGATTACCAGTGACACAAGTTGACGTGGAAGATAAGCATCCATAGGTCACCGTACGGCCTTCAACAATCAAATACAAATTAAATTAAAAAAAATAATAGTTCTATGAACACTCATGCTACATCTATCTCCAAAAACCTAAATGTTGCTAAACACCTGTCTTACCTCCATGACAAATATTTTACCCCTGGAGAGAAAGCCCCGAACAATATTGTGTTTGTTTGTAAATCACATTTTATAAAAGAGAAGCGAAAGATATAAAAGGGGCATTCAAACTCATAAGTTGAAAATAAACTGACAACGACATGGCTAAAAATGAAAAAGACCAACATACAAACAGACAAACAGTACACAAAACACAACATAAAAAAACTAAAGACTGAGCAACACGAACCCCACCAAAAACTGAAGTGATCTCAAGTGCCCCGGAAGGTTAAGCAGATCCTGCTCCACATGTGGCATCCATCGTGTTGCTCATGTAAGTACAAACCCGATGATAAGTCTAATTAGGTAGGTCATATTCGGGGAAAAGGGGATGGGATTGTTGTTACTACAACTGGAATATATCCGTTGTCTTCTGTGAAACAAATATTCCTTAACGGTCAACCAACTCGTGATGGCATCCGTAAATTTTACGAAGGGATGATTTCAACTTCACCACTTGAAACTCTTGGTTTAATAGATTCCTTGTGAGCAGGAAGGAAATCATGATATGAAATACTAGTCCTGATATATCGTATTAACTAGTAGATACATACTCCGTATGCAGGCGCTGCTGGAATGTTGCTACATAGAAATGGAATGTTCACAATTGGGAAGCTGAAATTATCAATTTCGTCGTAAAGTTATGGTTTCAACCGATCCTCAATGTCATTTTCTAGAAGTAAGTCAAGATATGAGAAAGACGTAGCTGTATCTGTTGTATCCTTTATTTCAAGTTCGATGGGATAGGTGCATTCAACATAGTCACAAAATTTTTAATTATTTAGTGAGAGAACATCATATTTATAGCAGAAAGTGAAGTTAAAGGATGCTGCTAACTTCTTTTCTTTCTTCCTAAAAAGTTCCTGATTGAAGTCAGCCTTAAATGAATAAAAGAACAAGTCGGCAAGAAGAGGAGCACAGTTGGTTCCCATAGGAATGCAGATTGTTTGTTGAAACACACGTCCTCCAAACGTAACAAATATGTTGTCAATCAAGAAATCAAGCATCTTGATAATGTCAGTTTCAGAGAATTATTTGTTTGAATCAGAGTTTTTTTTTTTACAACGTACGATTTATCTCTCCCTAAGACAAGATACTTATCTACGTTGGCTATTCCTTTTTATAAAACAAAGCAGGACCAACTCTTCCAATTTGTCTTTTAGTTTGGAATGGGGAATACTTGTGTAAAGTGTAGAAAAGTCAAACGTTTTAACTACTTGATAAACTGCTTGATAAAGACATTATGTATTGCCAAATCACTTAGAAACTCGATATATACCGCTACACTTAACAAAGAGGAAAGGTCTGTTCTATGTTCCTTTTAATTGTCATTCAAAGATGAAAAAGTGGATCTCAACTCACTGTACCTAAATTATATAGATGTCATTACAAACAACGATATATTGGTGGATCAGCTGTATGCTCGACGAAACCTCTTTCTGACAAATTAACGTCTATTTTATCAGCAATTAAAGCTGGGTTTGATGGTTACTGTGAATTTTTTTTTTAACCTAATGGCGTTGTGATTCAGATGTTAATACTAAACACTCATCAAAGATAAGTGGCTTCTAATTTGGTACGTCAGACATGCGTTTCGTCTACATAAGACTCATCAGTGGCGCTCTATTTGAAATAGTTGAAGGACCAAATTAAGAACGAAGTTTTAGAGTATTGGAGACAAAAATTAAAAATAAAGTTTTGCCAAATACGACTAACGTCACCTATGTATAAGGATTAAACATCCTTAGTCCGTCGAATAATTCAACATTTTGTAATTATTTAATTTATAAAAATTACCGTATCAATGATATTTCATGTCATCACTGGTGCTGACTTCTGGGATGGTGATACCCCACGTGGAAAAAACTTCAAACAGCAGTTGCATTTATCCAGTGGTTGTAAAAAAATATGCCAGGCTTATAATTGTGTAGGTCAGAAGCGTTTTTCGTATACATAATAATCTTCAGTGGCACTCGAATCAAAATAGTCGGACGGCCAAATCAAGAACGAAGTTAAAGAGCATTAAAACCCAAATTCCAAAAAGTTATGCCAAATACGGCTATTTCATTTATGCCCCGGGTTAGAAACTCCTTAGTGCGTCAAATAATTCAACATTTTGTAAGCAGTAAATTTATCAAAATGACCGTATCAATGATAAGACTGAAAAATTCAAAAGATCTGTAAGTGTATACACAATGTAGGAATTTTTCCTCTTTTAATAGTATGTAAACAATTAACTTCTCTTTCCATAACACTTGTAACAGGGAAACTTAAGATGCCAAAGGGACATTCAAACTCATAAGTCGAAAATAAACTGACAACGTCATGGTAAAAAAGAAAAGACCAAAAGACAAACAACAGTATACAAAACACAACATTAAAAACTAACGAATGAGCAAAATAACCCCACAAAAAACTCGGGGTGATTTCAGGTCCTCCGGAAGGGTAAGCAGATCCTGCACCACATGAGGCACCCTCGAGTTGCTCATGTTAGAACAAATCCGGTAATAAGTCTTAATCGGTAGGTCACATTCGGGGAAAAGAGGACGGGATTGTGGTTACGACAATTGGAACATATCCGTCGTCATCTGTGAAACAGATATCCCCTAACGGTCAACAACCCGTGATGGCGTCCGGAAAATTTTCAAAGAGATGATTTCAACTTCACCACTTGAAACTCTTGGTTTAAAAGCTTCCTTGCGAGCAGCAACCACCTATTAAAGACATCATGATAGGAAATCCTAGCCCTGGAATATCGTATCAACTGCATGGGAGATATATAATCCATATGCAGGCGCTGTTGGAATAGAGAAATTGAAAAATAGTCAAACTTTGTTTTGAAAAAATGGCCAACATAGATATAAGTATCTTGTGTAAGAAATTGATAAAAATAAAAAAGAGAGAAGATACCATGGGGCCATTCAAAAATCCGAAGTTCAATCAAAAAAAGATAATGCCATAACCAAAACGAAAAACGACGAAATGACAAACAACAATGACAAACATTCTATAGAAAATTAACGACTGAGCAACACGAACACCAACAAAAACCGGGGATGACCTCATATGCTCCAGAAGGGTAAGCAATTCCTGTAATCACACTTTGTTGAGAAACAAATTTGATTCAATTTTTTTTTCTGAAACAGACCTGATCAAGATGCTTTATTTGTTTATTGACAACTTATTAGTTACGTTTGGAGGACGTGTTTTCAACGGAAAATCAGCATTCTTATGGGATAAACTGTGCTTCATTTCTTGCCGACTTGTACCTTTATTAGATTGAATTTATACCGGAACTTTTCAGGAAGAATGACAAAAAGCTAGCACTATCTTTTAATTTCACGTTTCGCTATATAGATTATGTCCTCTCATTTAATATGTATGGTGATCATATTGACCACATCTTTCCCATCGACCTTGAAATGAAAGATACCACAGATGTAATTAGGTTTTCCTAATATCTTGTCTTACATCTTGACATTGATAATGAGGTTCATTTTTGTTCATTTGTTATTTCTTTTTCTATGTAACAACGTTCATACTTTAGGCGGCATTTTGAGTATATATAGCCCATTTGATACGACGCCATCATGAGTTGTTGACTGTAATGGAATATCTGTGTCACAGACGTTCCGATAAGGCTTACCACCACATGTTTCTGACCATGAGCAAATGGTGCCACATGTAGAACTAAATCTTAAGAGGCACCTGAGATTGCCACCAGTTTTTGGTGGGGTTCATTTCCACAATCTTTAGTTCGCTATATAGTGGTTTGGAGACTGTTATCTGTCTATTCTGTGTTATTTGCCGTGATGTTGTCGGTTTCTCTTTGACTTGTGAGTTTTGTCTTTATCTATTATTTCACAGTCCACAGAAAGACATGTCACCGTTCCTTGACACATTATTTTGGCTATGAGCCGACCAGTCATTGATGTTGTTACCCTTTAAATGCCTTGTGAATAGCGGAGAAGCAGCAAATACCAGTTTTTAAGTCTTCGGTTTGATAGATGAGTATACACACTTATTATTTTGTTTCTGTTTTGTTATCTATCCTCAACTTCATAATATATTATTCTCTTATGGTTGTGGCCTGTTATCTATTTTTTGCATGAAGAGATATTTCTCGTGTGATACGAAAAAGTGATACGAAAACTACGTTAATTTGATTTGCTTATTCAGCATCATGAGACGATATTACGACATTTCCATTGGCTATTCGTTAGGTCATTGATGACTTTCATAGGTTACGACGATGCACATTTCGTCCAAGGCAACAGACATTTGTGATTTCTTCCATAATATACAAAACACTCATACTTTTCACCTGACAATCTTCTTTTTGTCAAATTCTATTACATTCTGAAGGTACAAATTGTTTTAAAATGTCTGATGTTAAAGTTTGACGCCAGAGTAGGACATATGACGCATACTGGAATGTGCAAAAGACTAGATCAACGATTCGCGGAATTTTTAATTTAACACAATGAGAGATTTGATCATAGGAGAAATAGGTTTAACAACTCGTTATTCAATTTAAATAGTAATAATGATCTCGCCGAAGGCTCGTTTATTATTATATTAAAATTAAATAACTCGAGTTGATATCCAATTCTCACTCGAAATGAAACCTATAAATATCATAGTTTTATAGTACAAGGTTACAACCATTTTACTATGATTGACATTTTAAACATAAACATATACACAACCTTATATGCAAGAAACACCTTTATATGTTATTCGTGACAGATTTATAACATTGTATTCGTTCCAGAATACCTTGTTTTGAAATACACTTGAGACCAGAAGTTGTGAAAGCCATGGGAATACAAATGCGTTTGAAGCACATACAGATAATACTATAAAATAATAAAAAATTGTGATGGAAACGTTTTTAAGTATGTTTTTAAGTATGCAGATGTAAAACGGTCATGTCAGGTCAATTTACAGCAAAAGGTCCGATATAATCCAAAAATGACTCATTTTGGTGGAAATTCCTACCTGATATTGGAATTGAGACACTACATTCTTTATTTGATGAAATATTGGTAGAATGTTGCTTGTTCACATCTTGTATAAACTCGGGACGATTTAGACGGCGTGTTTTGTAGACACCAGTCTGTTGAAGACAGAATAAACGTCAGTGTGTTGATGTCTTAAAGACTGAAGTCTGAAATATATAAAGAGTGCTAAAATGATATGGATCGATTAAGGATCCAAGTTATACAATGACAATTTTTAGAAGTTGTTGTAATCACATTATATTGGAAAGTATCACCGATTTGACAGAACGCACAAAAACAAAATAGTTCAGAGCTAACGAAACCTACGAATACACTACTGTTTTACCCAATTTTAACGACCAATACAACAACATATCAGAATCTATAGCATTTATATCATCCACCAAAAATAGATCTTGTATCATGCTGCTCCGAACCGAAATAACCACAAGGTAATACTATCAAATCATCCAAAAATGTCCATTCAAACAGGGTTACACCCAAAACTAATAAAATGCTTCGCTGAGCGCAGCCTGATACGACCGCAGAGGTCGAACCCTGAACAGTTGGGGCAAATTTGGACACAATATTCAAGCTTGATACTGTCTGAATTTGGATTGTGATCAAATTTTTGACATAATAAAGGTTTCTGACACAAATTAAATTTGGTCATAGATCTTAAAAAGCTATTGCGCAATACTGTTCAATTGAAGATTTCTTCTTGAAACTTTTCAAAAAATTTGAAATTTGAAAAATTTTGAAAAAAAAAAAAATCCACCCAATCTTTTTGAACCCCCACTCAACCCACACTCCCTTTGAAGCAATTACCCCCAAACTCTATCCCAGCCTTCCCTTTGTAGTATGGAACCTTGTAGTACAATTTTAGAGAGATCCATACACTTAAACACAAGTTATTGTCTGGAAACAAGAAAAATGTTTGTTTTTGGCCCCTTTTTGACCCCTTATTCTTGCATGTTTGGGGCAATTACCCCAAACTTAATCCCAGCCTTCCCTTTGTGATATGGAACCTTGTGGTACAATGTCAGTATCCATGCACTTACACACAAGTTATTGACTGGAAACTACAAAAATGCTTG
Source organism: Mytilus coruscus (assembly GCA_017311375.1). Classification (NCBI taxonomy): domain Eukaryota; kingdom Metazoa; phylum Mollusca; class Bivalvia; order Mytilida; family Mytilidae; genus Mytilus; species Mytilus coruscus. Next base: position 6,532,286 of record CM029598.1, on the reverse strand, counting down.
TTTTTAGCCCCTTTTTGGCCCCTAATTCCTAAACTGTTAGTACCAAAACCCCCAAAATCAATCCCAAATTTCCTTTTGTGGTATTGAACCTTCTTGTTAAATTTCATAGAGATCCATTCACTAAAACTAAAGTTATTATCCGGAAACCAGATGTGTTTTCGGACAACGCAGACGACGCAGACGACGCAGACGACGACATCATACCATTATACGAACCAAAAAAAAAATGTTTGCGGTCGTATAAAAAGGTCCATTCAAAAGACATTTAGGGGCTTCTGTGTTAGATAGAGATAACCGTATTTCGTCATAAAACCAAGGATGTGTGATTTGATATTTTCAGGTTTAACTATAGATAATACTAGTATTTCCTGGTACTAGGGAAAAGCAAGCATTCTTTGCACAGTTCAAGTTCTTCTGCTATTTTTATGACTCCACAAAACTGAATGTTCCTTTGGTATCTTTCGCCTCTCATTTATATATGACTGTGTATATCTATGGACGAGGTGGCCACATCTCTTTTTTGTCTCCCTATAACACTTCGTCCTGAAAAATATACAAACCTAGTGGCTGGAAAATGTTTTTGGTGTTTTTATGACACTTATGTCGTTATACAAGAAATTTGTATAACTCAAGGTAGTCCGTCCTCGAATTTAATTTTAACTGCAATAAAAGTGAGAGAAGAGAAACATAGGGCATTCGAAAACATACGTCTAATAAAAACAGACAAAACACTCGGAAACGACAAACAACTATAACTCGAACAAAACATTACATAGAAAATCGAAGATTGAGTAACACTAATCCCATCAATATTAGGGAGTGAACTGATGTCCTCCGGAAGGGTAGGCAGTTCCTGTTCCACATTTGTCACTAAAGACTGAGCATCACGAGCCCCATACATACATGTTTTAATCCTTCTTCTTTCTCGCATTAAGACTCAATAACTTTGTACTTATTTCTCCTCGTTTTGTCTGTCATAGTTTGCTTTCCAGGCAATAAAGCATTTTGTCCATGGTTATGGTTGTCTTTCTGATATTGTTTGACATCAGTGGCGTAGGTAGACTTATAACGGTGTGCACGCAGAAGTTGCCGAGCGTAGCGAGGTAAAAAAATGTCGCCGAGCGGAGCGAGGCGAAAAAAATTTTGGACCCCTTTTTGCAGAAAATGAATCTTTTTTCGATCTAAGATGGTTAAAAAGAAGTGCCTCAAAGGTTATATGACCAATTCATAAATGCTAAACTATTCAATGATGGTTGGACTGTCGGTCGACTCGTTCGTACTTGCGGGTCCATCGGACACAAACAAATAACTATGCCTATCAATCAATAATCTTGGTAAGATTGTTGTTCCAATTTCATATACTAGTGAGCGCCTTGATCTCTTTTGATTAGGGTAAATCATGGTAAATTGAATGCATAATTAAAAAACATATTTTTGTGAGACATAATTTACTAAAAACAAATCGCTAAATGGTCCGTTAAAATGTCGTTGTCCTGACTGTGCCTTCGAGTTTAAAGTTACTAAGCTCTGGTATAAGGGATCCGATGACCGCTTATTGCCCCCAGCAGGTCCAGGGCAGCGCCCGGGGAAGTCTGGGGTGAAACCCCAAATATTTAACAAACAGAGAGGGTAGTTTTGAAGTTGAAGTATGCACAGTTGAGTGTTTTGCTATATATCAAATCAAAGACCTAAAACTGACTAAAAAAATCTAAAAACTTTGCAATGCTCGCCAATTTATTATGCTTCAGAGAAAGAAAGGACTAGAGAACTGGATCAACTCATGACATAGATATTTTAACATACGAAAACAAAGCAATTCAAACAATCAATTTTAAATTTGGTGATATATGAATGTGACGTTCGTATGTAAGACTGAAGTTAACAACCGAGGTCCTTTAGGAGAGTAACATTTTCCTTTGCCTTGCATTGTTAAACGTGTCAACAACTTCATTAGTGTCAATGTCAAAATCAGAATGAACGTGCAGCAGTGCAAGTGAAGAAAGTCTTTCTTGTCCCATGGTCGATTTCAGATACGTTTTTACGCGTTTCAGAGCCCTGAAACAGCGTTCAGCAGTAGCGGCTGAGGGTGGCATGGTGAGAAGTATTTGCAGAATACAGAATAAAATTTCGAGAAGAAACTGATCTTCTGATTGAAGATCGGACTCGTAGCCGCGAAATATGCGAATTTGATGGTCCCGATTCAAACTTTTCAGATTGTTTGGAAGAAGCATCTGGGCAAGAAAACGTTTTTACGAATTGACAAGACGATCTCGTAGTTCGTTTCGAAGATGGTCTAAAAAAAAATTTGACTGTTATGATATTTTATCAATATGATTTTTTTTTGCCATTTCGTTTGTGCACGCAAGTGCGTCGTTGCGTCAATGGTAGCTACGCCACTGGACATTTAACCCCCTTGTATTATTAATTTTGTATTTACATTGTGTCATAGATCAAATTTATTCGTTCAGTGTATGTTCACTTGTTTTTGTTAATATGTCTTTTGATTGAGTTAAGCCATTTCAATTGATATTTTATAGTGTGTCTTTCTATGTTGCGATGTTACACTATTGTTTCAGGTAGGGTGAAGGTTGGCGCCTATTAAAACGTTTAAACCCGCTGCATTTGTTTGCACCTGTCCTAAGTCAGGAACCTGATGTTCAGTGGTTGTCGTTTGTTGATGTAGTTCATAAGTGTTTCTCGTTTTTTATATAGATTAGACCGTTGGTTTTCCTGTTTGAATGGTTTTACACTAATCATTTTTGGGGCCCTTTATAGCTTGCTGTTCGGTGTGAGCCAAGGCTCCGTGTTGAAGGCCGTACTTTGACCTATAATGGTTTACTTTTACAAATTGTGACTTGGATTGAGAGTTGTCTCATTGGCACTCATACCACATCTTCTTATATCTATTTAGTGTAATTTATTTCTATAAGTGTGTGCCAATGATTTATCTAATCTGTTAGTTTTACTTAAACACAGTGTAGAAAAATCTTCATATACTAGTTAACAAGTCGTATGATCATTATTATGTAATAGGTATATTATTAGGGATAGACAAATCAAGGTAACAAACAGAAACTGAGGGAACTGCATGAACTCCAAAAGAAGTGAGACCGGATGCATCGACAGGGTAAGTGTCTCCTGCTATGCATGCATCACCCACCATGCCAATTCACACTCAGTCAAAATGTCACAATCGAGAATAGGACACAATTAGTAAAATAACAGATCAGACGACTATACTGGTATCTAAAGATGATATAAGACCATGGAAACATGTTGCTAGTGAGTTGAGATACCGAAACATCGTATCAGTCAACCAATTCGTAATGGTAACCGTGAAACTTATGTACTGTCGATTTTAGTCGTTCTTCGTCGTAATTCTGTTGGAGCAGTTTTTGTAGAAAGCACACCCCTGTTATGCATATAGTGTGAACATGCACGAGCGTAATTTATTGACTGAGATATGGAACCGCCCTACTACATCACTACGATGTAGTAGATGGTACGTTACTGCTGAGAAATGGGAAGTTGGACATTGGAAAGTCGAAATCATCACTTTTGAAGCCGTCCAACTGTGTCAATATCGAGGAAAATATCAAGATATGAAGCAGAACTTCTACTTTCGGTAGTATCCTAAATTTCAAGTTCACTGGAATATATACGACATGTTAGCACTCAATGAAATGTGGGTTCCTTAATGACAGAGCATCATCAATATATCTGAAAGTGAAATTAAAGAACTTTGCAAGATCCTTTTTTGTCTTTGAGAAGGTTCTGTGTGAACTTCATGTGATTTAAAAAAAAGAAAACGTCGGCCAGTAGTGGTGCACAAGTAGTACATATTGGAATACCGACTTTCTGCTGAATTATCATTCCACCAATTCAAAAATAAGTTGTCGAACATGTTGATGATTTCCTCTTCGGAGTATGTGGTGTTGGAATCTAAAACAAGGAATGTGTATCTACTTTTCCATTTTTGTAGAAAAAGCTCTATTTAATGAGATGATGTAATCGATCTTTCAATTGAGAATGGGGAATAGTACTGGTAGTGTAAAGCTTACAAAAATCAAAGGCTTTGATATTACAACAAAATTCTAAAGATTGTGATTGATGATTTTGGAGTAGGTCTTTATAATTTTTCAGAATCTACATCTAATTGACATCGCTGGTTGAATATAACTCATCACATTATTTCTTGTGACCATGTTTTACTGTGGAAAGAATGGTGGTAACAACTTTTGAAAGATGTTTAGTAAAACATCTGGACGACCCGGCTATATATATAGATATAGGAAGATGTGGTATGAGTGCCAATGAGATAACTCTCCATCCAAGTAACAATTTATAAAAGTAAACCATTATAGGTCAAGGTACGGCCTTCAACACGAAGCAATGGCTCACACCGAACAGCAAGCTATAAAGGGCCCCAAAAATTACTAGTGTAAAACCATTCAAACGGGAAAACCAACATAGTTATAGTTCTTTATAAGGATTTTTGTGAAGTTAGGGTATCCAGTATAAAGATGAGGGATTTTCGTCATCCTTTTTATGTTAAAACCAATAAAGAGAAGGACGAACTTATGATTTTCTAAAATAATCGTGAATAATGTAGAGAGAAATAGTTTTTGCTCCGAGTTCCAAGTTCTTTTGTGAGACATTCCAAATAATGGTTTTTGTATATAAAAACAATATTGTTTGAGGCTTTGTCTGCTGGGGCAACAATATATTTGTCGTGAAGAAGGATGAAGTATCATCCACAACATCGGGTTTCTTGAAAGGGTCAGAAACCTATGAGGTCATTGTACGAAAGTGTGATGTATAATGATAGAAACAATCATAGTATGCATGTGTACATGAATTGTGTATTTTACATTAATGAAATTTTATGTATATTAATAATATTATAATGGTGCGGTTCGTGTTGCTTAAACTATACTTTCTATGAGGTGTTTTGTGTCTTTTTATCGTTTTTCGTTTGATTTTCATGGTGTTGTCGTTTTCTCTTCAACATATGATTTGTTACTGTTCCTTTGATATTTTCCGCATTTTCATGACCAACGGCAAGGGATGATTGATTGATTTGTTGGTGTTTAACGACATTTTTAGCACTATTGATTATTTTGTGGCGGCCAGTTTTATTGGTGAAGAAAACCGGAGTGCCCGGAGAGAACCACCGACCTTCAGCATGAAAATTGGCAATTCTAGTCAAATAAGACTGGAATTGAACGCACCTGCCACATGCAGGATTCGAACTCACAACCTCGGTGTTGACAGACTAGGGATACAGTGGTTGAACTACTTCGAACACTATGCCACCGAGACCCCCCTTTCCCAAACGGCAAAAAAGGGGGACACTGACAGTTTAATGTAAAAAAACACATTATCAATATATTGCTACATAGGCGAAAATAAGCGAAGAGAACTTACTCCTATTCGAGTTTACAGCTTCATTTGCATTACTATTATCTGAAAATACTTTGCTTTAATTGAACTCCCATACGAAAGAAATACAACAAGTCGGTAGACAACCTTAGGGACGACATCAAAAGTTCAATGAAGGATAAAAAACTTAATTCACATAGTTTTTCACTGACCCCCACCCCTCTTAACTTAATTTGGGAAAAATTGATTGACCAATATGGATATATGTAAAAATCAATGTCGGATAACCAAAACTTGCAGCAGTTCAACCCCCACCCCCAAACTATTTGATTTAAGTTTTTTATCCTACATTGATCTTTTGATGTCGTCCCTTAACGACAACATATGGTTTAGTTAAACCCGTAGACCATAAAGCATAACCTTTCAAAGGTATTTGTAACCTGCAACATTATTAATAACTTTATTTGCAACTTGCACCTGCTATGTGTCGAGCAAAACTACAACAAAAACACAAAACGCATTTCAATAAACAATATCATAGAAAAAAGAATTAAAACATCGAACATTTATATATACTGATATAATGTAACTTTCTAATAAAGGACATGGGCTTCATATGCGCTTTTATCATGGGCAGATTCAGAACTTTCAATAAGGGGGAGCATGGAGGGTCCAGACGAAAAATATGGGTGGACAGTAACAAATCAGAATAATTTACTAAAAATACAAATGTTCGACCATAAAGGGTGGTCCCTAGATTCCTTGAGTCCCAGTGGATCCACCTATGTTTATGTATTTGCCTGTCTCTGTTCAATCCACTTTCAATCCTTAATATTTCAAGTAACTTAACTTTATAAAGAAGCCCGGGAAAAGCAGTATGGTTTCTTTATTATTATGTTTAATGATTTTTTATTCATATTACTCAAATGCACAAGTTTTTTGTAATACTGTGTTTAAATGTGAAATACACGGGAAACGGTATGCTTTTACTAGGTTAAGAGAAATGGACAATCTCCGCGAAATTCATTTCACATCAGGGCTATTTTCTAAAACTCTTTCAATCTTTAAACTTAAATGCATTGTACCAAGAAGCAATGCATCGGGACTATAATGTTCTAGCAATAAACAATACCAATATAGTATTGTGATCATTTTCGATTAAAATTGTGGAAAAAAGTTTTGAAGGAAAAGAAGATATAATTTCATTTGAAATATATCTAATGTTTACCAACTATTTAAACTCGAGTATAAACCAAATTATGCAGGGACTTAATTTTTTCATACATATTTGGGACTAACTGCGTGCTGTAAAGCATATATATAATTGCATATAATTTCTCCTATATATTTATTTTTCAATCTGTCTACGAGACGACTTGTTGAAACCTGTGACCCACAGGCGAATTGTGCTCTTGAAACAGACTTATTTCTAATGATGCGCTTCAACAAACTTCGAGTTGCTATTGCACAGAAATACTATCATTTCAATCTTTATTTTCGTATCAGAGGTAATAGTCGAAAACATTGGCCAATTCTCTGTGAGGGAATGCTGCATTAGAGAAAACTGTTCCGTCAACACTCTCCACTCCAGCTACACCATGGGCATGGCCATATAAATGTAATTCTGGACTGTAAAAAAAAAAAAAAAAAAAAACAAGAGGATTAGCATATTGGATCTTTATCATGTGGATTGATTAAGTTGGTGTTTTATGCGTTTATCAAAAAACAGTTCAAAATTGTGTGTGTACACATGTCAATACAAAGGCAAATACTTTATAAAGCAACTAACATGTTATTTTTTATCAAAACAATGTTTAGGTATGTATAAATATTGAATTATACACTTTCGTGTTTAATTGAAACTTAATTGTAAGAATTGAGACACAATTGATGTTGTAATTTCACAGGTGTGTGTGTTTGTGTACATGATAAAAGCATATAAACTAAATGCACATAGTATTTATACAATATAAAATATCTTATCGTTTTTGTTTTTGTTTTGCTTTTTTGCAACAAACAAAACCATAAAAGACACTTTCCGTTATTTGCATAAATTGACATCCCATGCCAATAGACTATGTAACGAGAAATCATTTAAATGTTAATCATATACATACCGAACTCGTTCGTGTATTGTCTTTCGTAGTGAAGGGCATCCTCCGTGTAAATACACTTTTTTAAACAGCTGAAACTTCTTCGGAAATGTGTCCATAATTCCATGAGGCGGTAAATGGGTTACTAGAACATTAGTATCGGCCGATATTTTATCCCAAAAATGTTCTATTTTCCGCGTTCTCGACAAAATCCTCTGTTGTAAGATGTCCACTTATATAATGTCCATGGTGATCCGTGAAAGTTAATTCCTTCGATAGAAACTGAGGAGTCTTGAAGATAAGTTACATTTGGAAGTTTCTTTTGCACTTCTTCGCAAGAACCTATATCAAACACCATGTCATGATTTCCCGCCACAAATATTTTATGTTTGTGGGGAAGTTTTTCAAAGAATTCGTTGATAGACCGTAAAAATCCATCATTGTCAGGCGTAACAAGTAATCTTTTCCATCCTATTCTGCAAAAATCACCAGAATGAACTAAAATATCACCATCAGGAATATTTGGCAAAAATCTGTTATGTTGCATATGTGTATCAGATATATGGACAATTCTTATCTTTTCGTACCATTCTCAATATTTCCAACTTTTGTAACAATGTGATCGGACAATTCTGTAGAAATGTTGTGGCGGCTTTTCCTGTCGACTTCTTTATTCATTTCTATTCGAGCCATTTACTGAAAAGCAAACTATCAATAAATATTTCTTACTTTGAGAGAATTAGTTTACATAGAATATGATCAATATATAGGCAACTGCACTAATATGTGTACAATAAACTTTTATAAAAATTGAGAATTATGCGTATTATATATTTGTTTGTAAAACCATTAAAAAGCAAATATATTTGCCATATTAATACTGGTTCTCTGTAACTATTTAAACTCTTACATAGGGAGTGTGGCACGCATGGTCATGGATTTTCTTCAAACTTCACACAATTACTAGTCTTGATGAAACAAACAAAAATGGCAAAATTTTGGTTGCTAAGCATATCGGTTGCCATAGCAACCGATGACCAGTTTTACCTCTTCTGGATATCTATGATTTTAAGCTGAAAATGGCTATTTTCAACATAATTTTCATAATAAATGATTAAGAGAAAGACTAATTTTTATGATTTTATTAAATATAAGCATTTTATTAATGTAATTTAATAACTGATATTTTCATATTCATTTTCAATCATAATCACATATACCCCCTTTTATGTGGTTTGCATTAGGTAAAAATACCCTTTGAGGTCATTTTGAATGCTCTCCATAATTTTTGCGGACACCTCAGTTAAAGTCAACCATGAATTCATAAATACCATAGTCATATCTTATCAATGATGCGAAAAGTAATTGGTAAGTATGTTTCATTTTTTGTTACCATGGATACAAAATGCTTAGTTTTATTTTTCAGAAAAAATTTTGAAAAATTTTGAAAAAATTTTGAAAACCTAATTCTGCAGTCAGAAAAAATAAATAAATACACAATTTGTGGAAATTATTGTAATCATAAAATTTTAAACATATTCATTTATATAGGTATAATAGTTTTAACTCTGTTGCTATGGAAACAATTTCATAATGATACACAATTTTAAAACAATTTTGAAAAAGTTTCAGTTAGTTTCTTAAATGTGCACAAAAGTAGGAAAACTAAAACACTTATTAAGTTTCACTGTATTCACACATGTGTATGTATAAATAATTTTGCTAGTATAGTATATCGATAATGATGTTACCACTTGAAGGAAACAAATACAATTTCTCTAATGTGGATAAAATTGCTGATTATGAAGAAATTTCTGTTTTCATGATTATGAAAAATATACAAGAAAAACTAGAAAAACAAATACTAGTAAAATCATTTGAAAAATTAAATATTCAATTGTGCAATATTTGGGGCTGGAAAGATTTTGTAAAAAGAAATGATCGATTAGTTGTGGTTTGCTTTATGTCCAGTGTCAAACATCTCATGCATATTTCAGAAGAGAACAAAATCAATAAATTTAACATGTTTAATAGGAACATTGTAGGTTCTGTGCTAGTCTACTGACCAAAATTAATTAAAGTCAATAATTTGAAACAATTCAACACAATAAAAATAGAACCAAAAGAGTCAGACGTTGATCCTCTAAATAAATGATAAATGACCATCTAAACTTTCTATAAAGGAAAAATACCTTTATTATGAACTGTTTATTTTTCTTATTCATTCTTTTAAACTCAATGTTGAAATGGCAAAGCATGTATATCTATACGTTTTGAATAATATTGTATTATTGGATGATTGTGTATCTACATGAAGATAATTTTGAGGTGAAGTTATAAAAATAGAAAATTTCAAAAGGTCCTGCAATAGGGCTAGGCTGGGATGAAGGCGGACAATTTAAAATATCACTGGAAATCGGGATCAATTGGATAAGGACAGAAATTTCAATAGGTTAACTAGGGAGCCCCTAAAAGAATAAACACAAGGGTCCTTTAGCAAACAAAAGGCGTAACAAGCAAGGGCGGTTATAGTCGGCTACTCGATGGTCCCTGCTATCCATCTGACACATTTCTTGTTTGACGTTCTGGCTGGGGAAAATTTTCGAAATTTTTCAAAAAAAATACGGTTTCCCTACGAGGACCCTCGGAAAATCTGACAGTGGGTGACTGCGGGTCTTACAACGAGCAACAGGGGGAAAATATACCATCAAGACAATTTTCATATAAGGGTCCCACTGACTGTCTTAAGAGATGGCCCTTACATTCATGCTTCAGTGATTCCATATGTAATCAACAAAATGTTCCAATGAAAGATGGGGCGGGCCCTCAGGGCCCTTGGATCCGCCTATGGTAGCACTATATAAACATTACTAATAGGCATTGGATTATTGAAATTTGAAAAATAACAATTATCTTCATGGATTTTAGCAGCAAATTAAAAATATTGACAATATGATAACTCTAGATCTTTACACAGGGTAACTTTAAAAGAATTATATACATGTACATATACTTTGATTTTCACTGAAAGCCCATTACAGAAAGATGTTTCTCAAAATTAGTATATTGTCTTTCTTTTAACAAAAAATACATTTTACTTTGAAACAGGAGTCAATGTTTATAAATAACATATTATACATGTGACTTTTTGTCCGCGACTTTTGTCTGTGACTTTCTGTCCTTCATTCTGACCGTTATCATGACCAGGAAAATGACTTTATACCTATTTATATGTAAAAGGCTTTGCATCAAATTTATAGAAACACTTAGATTGAACCATTAATTTTTCAAATAAGAAAATATAAAATGCTTACAAACATATTAGCAAACGATAAATGTATTGACTTTCGGGATCATTTAAAAGTAAGACAAGGCTCTGGCAATCCTCAAGTAAAGTCCGCGAATATGTATACTTATATTTTATGAAAATATTTTAAACTACCAGGATATCGTGCATGCAGGGCTCGGGCATATCGCAAGTAGTTCGCGAAATGTTTATTTGTTTTTATGAAAATATTTAAAACTACCAAGATATCCAACACAAGGCTCAGGCATGCCTTTAGTAGTACGTGGAAATAATTATTTACTGTAAGAAAATATTAAAAAACAAACTATATTGGATTTATCAACTTACATGTATTTATGCATGGCCTACTTCAATCACACCTTTTGTGTGTTACTTTATATTTGTGATCAAACGTGTCAAATTATAACCAGTAACATACAACATAATTTACAACACAGTTAAATACAATATACTACTCAATACCATAAAAAGTTTAAATAATCCAGTGCTCGTCAAAGTACCCTAAACTGTTTTTCCCAGTTTTTTACCATTCAATCAATGTGTTAATTTTCATAAATTTTAAGCAAATCCTACATTGTTGTCCTATAAGATATAAATAAGTTTTAGGTAGTACAACGACCAGGACACAGTAAAACGTTGTTCAGGTCAAGTTTTTACCCAAAACATATTGTTTTCTCTGGTTTTTTAATAACATTAAATAACACAGAAATTTTCATCGGTCAGGTCATTGCTGGTGTTGGTCAGGTCATTGTCAACGCTATGAAGGTAACGTTTTCTGACTTTTTATTATTTTTTCAATATTTATTCATTAATTTATATATTAAATGATCAAATTTTATTATATTTCAAATTTAACATAAATCCTTTAAGAAATAAAAAGTTATTAGCATTTTCATTTGGTCTTGTCATTGTCAGCGTTGGTCAGGTCACGTTTTATGAAGATTTAAAAAGTTTTCTATATTTTTTCTTATATTTATGTATTGAATGGTCTAAATTTATAACAATTTAAATTTGACATCAATCCTTTTAGAAATAAAAAGTTATTAGCATTTTCGTTTTGGTCTAGTCATTAGAGTAACCCACCAAAGGGAGATAATTCGTATTGTGAGGAATATTGCACAATGATCATTTTTAGAAATTAATTTCATATGTTTCTAGGTAGATTCCCGTAACTTTTTTTATTTGTGACTAAAACAAGACTGAAATTAATTGTTTTGTGTTTCTTTTAATAGATGTAGCCGCATAATTTCACAACACTACACCAAATATTGTATTTTTTCAAAATCCCAACTTTCTCTGCTGTTACCATGGTAACCAACCAATATATATATCGGTTGGCATTATTTTTCTGACTAGTCTAATAGGATCTACATATCAGCCAATTTTCAGGAAGATCGGTGACTATGTGTGCCGAAAAGTTTAAGTGCTTACAGAGAATGAGTATTAAAGGATAATAGGAGTCTACTAAACACACATAACAATAGACCGCCATTTACCTTAATACAGAAAGGTTTATACATTTGTAAGATCATTTGAAATAATTTGTGATGTAATGTTTACCACTTTTACATGGTTCCGATATTCCTTCTTTTACCACAATTTAAACAAATCAATGGGACTATTATAGAATTGAATGCTTCTGCGCTTCTTGCAAAATGCGATTTTTTAAAGCATAATCTTCCCTCCATGTAAATATTTTCGGTAGACCCATCCTCTCTCCTATAAAAAAAAATCTGGACCCGCCATTGATTATATTATAGTCGATTATGGAATAGGTGAATTAAAAATATAGCCGATCGCTAATTTCATGCTACGTAAAAAAGGTTCTTCTGGTATCTTTGATGAGTTTTGACAACCACTGGGTCAATGCCACTGCTGGTGGACGTTTCATCCTCATAGTTACCCTCAGCCCAGTAGTCAGCGCTTCGAGTTTTATGCTGGGATGATATATCCTTGATTCGTCCTTTTCAGTAAATAAACTGTTATGAAATGTTGATATTATTCAAAACACTAAGTTTTTTTTCTAACCCAGGCATATAATCCCTCAGACAAATTTGGAACATTTTGGATTTTTGTTAATTTTCAATGTTCTGCACCTTCGTTGTTGATGTGGCCTAGCTACCAACCAACTGTTTTGATTCGAGCGCTACTGGTGAGTCTTTTGCCTAACTGAAATAGCTACAAGTATGCTATTTAATTTCTGTATGTCTTAGATTTAACCGTAGTACTGATACTGATATTCTGTTCTACTCTACCAAGTAGTTGCCACCATCATCCAATTGAAGATTATGTCACACGAGGATTACTTACAACAAGATATAATTGATTATCATGATTATATACAATTTCAAATAGATCAAAACTGAAGCTATAAAAAATGTACAATAGGTTTAATATGTACAGCTAGTTTGAGATTGAAGATTTGAATGAATGAGTCTTTTATTCTCATAAATTGAATACAAAGTTACAGAGAATGGTACATATATAGATATACATTAAATAGACTAACTACATGCATGTGTGAAATACTACATGTAAGTTACATAGTTTAACTAGGAGGACATACTTTCACATTAATAATTTTAATAAATTTACACAGTTTTTTTCTATTTGTACAGTATTTGTAGAATTGAATAAAACATTAAATTTGTATGTATTTGGATTTTCCAAAATAATTAGATAAGAATTTTGTCTATCTGCTTTCAGTGTTTCACAAGTCATAATGTAGTGGTTATCAGACCAAAAAGGAAACTATAAAAAAATCTGGGACTATTATACTAACAAATAGTATAATAGTCCCAGAAAAAAATGTACAATAGGTTTAATATGTACAGCTAGTTTGAGATTGAAGATTTGAAGGAGTCTACTGATGTATCTGATGTTGTCGGGTAGTTTGAGATTGAAGATTTGAAAGAGTCTACTGATGTGCTTTATCTGATGTTGTCGGGTAGTTTGAGATTGAAGATTTGAAAGAGTCTACTGATGTGCTATATCTGATGTTGTCGGGTAGTTTGTTCCAATCGGTTATTGTTCTTTGACACATTATTTACAGGATTGAAGAACGAAACTGTTAGACGCGTTGTAATTCTATTAATATGAATGATATGAACCTACTGAGATCTTGTTATATAAAATTTCACGCGTGTACTCTAATTTCTTTTAGAAACAGGCCTCTTTAGCCACATCCCGAGCCACATACATAAACAAAGTGAAACACAGTCTGGCAGTCAGAATTCTTCCAGTAGAATATAGTATATATAATTCACATAAATCACTACGGTAAATAGCATTAATACATCCGGTTCATTTTGGGTTCAATTACTGTAATACATGTATCCTTGTATAATTTGATACAGTAGATTGTTTAAAAAGAAAAAAGAAAAATTATAAGAAAGTAACATACCATTTACTGGTTGACGAGAATATATAACTGGATGTAGGTTAATATATTGTAAATAAACAGGTATTGACCAATCTAGTCATGTCTAAATATAGATATGATCAGTTCAACCTTTACATTCTGATAGGTGAGCTAAAAATAAAATTTGACTTATAAATACAAAAGTCAAATCTGCGTCACTTTCGTAATTTTGTAATAATAAATCAGTTGTTAGTAATAATCGTCATAAACGGACAATTCCGACATATTTGAACTTGATAATATAAAAATATTATTAAGTATCGATAGGATGTAGAATAATGAGTACTTATAACTGATCATAACTGTACATTTTAAAACAAAATAAATGTTAATACCAATAAAACAATATTTAAAGGTTTTACTACGGTGTTAAATTGATAACCTTTCAGAATAAGTTCATTCAAATTATCAATTAGTTTATTTCCTATCGAAGGTCGGTGGTTTTCTCCGGGCACTCCGGCTTCCTCCACCAATAAAACTGACCGCCATGAAATAGCCCAAAAGCGGTGCTTAAAAGTGGCGTAAAACACCAAAATCAAAATCAAAAAAAAAAAAAATCAATTAGTTTACATGGATCGTATCTAAGTTTACGGGCTTTATAAACAACAACACCGCAAAAATTAGGATGTGCTATCCCGTTTTTGATAAGAAATCTACAGGTACAGCAAAACTTCCTAACCAAATCTTTGTATCTATGAAAGAATTTGGTATAAGTTTTAATTAATTTGTGGTAACGAAATGCCTGACTTAATAATTTATCAATTATACATAAATTACGTTCATTGAAATCTAAAACGCGACTACAAACATGGTTGTGAAATACACATGTACTGTTTTAGCCCCTCCATACGGTGTGTGTAGTACACACACCGTATGGAGGGGCTAAAGGAACATCACCGTCTAAAAGGGAAAATTAACAATCGGGAATGAAAAATAATCTCTTTTGTCGTAAATTTTGTATAGTTTTCCGTGTGAAACTAAAATGTCCAATCTAGAAAAATATGATTATTGCTGTCTGTATTAGATTTATTTTTAAAATTTCCTTTGGATAAATTCTCGCAGTAAAATTCGAAAATTCTTGATTATTTAAATTCATTTTCTCAAATTGTGGACCTTTTTTGGATACAAAACTAAAAGTAACGTTACAAAATATCCTTTCCACATGCTTCGTTTTCCTTTAATTGTTTCACCGACCCTATTTGTCCAATGAGAAAAGATAAGCTTTCAACCACATACACAAAATACTTTGCAAGGTGTTTTTTGGCCAAACATTTTGAGAGAACATTTTGTATAATTTAACTTAACCATAATAATGTGTCATTTTTTTTTTACAATCATATATTATTTAATCATTTATATAATCCCATGTACGGGCATTATCTTTTCTCTTTTCCTCTAAGGTGGCATTTATCATCAAATTTTTACTTGGCATGCCATGAACAACACGATGGGTGCCACATGTGGAGCAGGATATGCCTACTCTTTCTGGGTCAGTGGAGCAGCTGTTGTTTTTTTTTTTTTTTTTTTGTGTTATTCCAATTTGATTAAAATGCAGATCATGTGTCCATGCTTTGCTTACAAGGATAGGACAACACTCCGTTTTACTTTCTGTTCTGGGAATTATTACATCAGCCAATAAAATTTCGGCCTTCGAAATTTTGAATTAGTGTATTAATCCGACAAAACGAGGATCCTTAAAGATATTTAAGACAGAAAGAAGATTTAAAATGGAGCGTTTTCATATCCTTGTAAGCGAAGTTTGCACATAGGATCTGTATTTCATACAGATTGGTGTTGCTAAGACTTACGTTTTCTGTGTAATGTTTTGTGGCATGTTGCTTGTCATCTCGTCGTTTTTTGTTTTTCATTTTTTGTCATAGTATTGTCGGATTTTCGTCGACTTTTGATACTGTGAAGATGTTTGACTATTATTGTTTGCTTCACGTCCAGTGGCAAATATTTCATAAACATTCAGTTAAAAATTACAAATACATCTATTAGATAGGTATAACAAGTCATTTCACCTTGCAATGGACCAATTACGCACCCCTGAAGGATTGTTAAAAGAGTATTTTAACCTGCAGAGAGCATTACTTTTCCTTCCAAGAGGTATATGATTTACCGTCCCAATTTCGACCGGACGTAGCTCTGCATGCGTATTTGTATATCCCACTCAGCTAAACTGATCTGGACGACATGTGTGTGTGTGTGTTGGGGGTTAACTTAAAATAAGACAAAAACCAAAAGAAACATGCTTAAAATAGCGCATCTTGTAAACATAAAACTAGAATAGAGATGGAAACAGTAATGTCAAATTTTAGAGGTATTTCTATGTGACAATGATGGGCACGAACATTCGGTGCAACGTCTTTATATTAATTTTTTATAAAAATTGGGAAAAGATACCAGATTACTATCGAAAACTATAAATCGATGACGTTATGTCTTCGATTTATAGTTTTCGATAGTAATCTGGTATCTTCTCCCATTTTTTATAATACAATTAACATAAACAACACCATGGTCCAAAGGAAAACAACGCCATAGCTATGCACTACAAAGAAACTAAAGTTCTAGCTGCACGAACCCACCTAAAACCGGAACTGACATCAGGTGCTCCAGAAGGGTAAGTAGTCCCTTCTCCACTAATGCCACCAGTCGTGTCACTCATGGCAAGTAAAATCCGGTGATAAGTCACATTCGGTGATGTCATTATTGAGTAAAAACGAACGGGATTGTGTTTATATACAAATGGTGAAACATATCCATGGTCATCTAAGACCGAGATATATACCGAGTCCATATAGAATTTACCATTAAGAACCCTTGGTTCGGTAGTTTTATTTTTAGCAGCAACTCTCGATAAAGGTTATCATGAAAGTAAATGCAAACCCTGGAAATATTGTATCAACTGGTAGATAAATACTCCATAAGAATTATGCTGACGGAATGTAGCTACATAAATATGGAAGAATCACAATTAGAAAATTTAAATCAACCATTTTTTCGTAAAAGTTTTCTTCTCAACCATCCTTATGGTCAATTTCTAGTTGCAAGTCAAGATACGAGGCTGACTTAACTGTATCTGTGGTATCCTTATTTCAAATTCAATCGGATAGATTCAAAATAATGCAAGCTTCTTTTCATTCCTGTATGAAGTCTTGTTCGTATGAATAAAGGAAAAAGTCGACAAGAACAGGAGCACAGTTGATTTCGACAGGAATATCAACTATCTATGAGAGGGTGGACAGGGGGTACCCTTCTCTCACCTCCCGCCCCTATCTCCCACCTCCCACTTTTAGAATCTTTTTTTCTCTCCCACCTCCCGCCCCCCACATCCCACCTCCCTCAATAGCTGTCCACCCCCTCATATATTAAGAAACACGCCCAACAAACGTAACAAATATGGTATCAATAAAAAAAATCAAGCATCTTGATGGTGATAGTTTCAGAAAACCTTTTGTTCGCATCGGCGTGTTTAAACAAAGTATATATAAGTAGCCTTCCTAGCGGATATTTGCACCCAGAGACATATATATGTATATATGTCTCTGTTGCACCTTAGCTATGAGAGATCTATGGCAATTATTACTTATAAATATCTAAACTATGTGTATCAATAACTAGCTTCTGTATAAGACGGTATCACAATGAAGTCGGTGAAGGTGGTCAGGTCAGTCAAGATTTTGTTTACATTTTCTGTTTTTTTTTCTTTCGCTCTTCTTGTATTCTTTGATTCAGTATGTAATTGCTTGAGTCAAGTTTTAAATCAATCAGTGTTGTGACATAAATGAGAAAATACGATTAAGGATCAAATTGGTCCTGAAATATAATATATAATAACTATGTGTATCAATAACTAGCTTCTGTATAAGACGGTATCATAATGAAGTCGGTGAAGGTGGTCAGGTCAGTCAAGATTTTGTTTACATTTTCTGTTTTTTTTTCTTTCGCTCTTCTTGTATTCTTTGATTCAGTATGTAATTGCTTGAGTCAAGTTTTAAATCAATCAGTGTTGTGACATAAATGAGAAAATACGATTAAGGATCAAATTGGTCCTGAAATAAATTATATCTATTACTATCTCTGATTTTCATAATCAAATGTTGAAAATGTAATAGGAATGGATTATTTCCCTTTTCATTACTTAATTATTTCAGGCTGTTAATTGATTTGCTTGGTAATATTTCATTTACATTTGATTTATTCTATTTAGTATTCATATATTGAGCAAGACTGACATTTGAGTTCCTTTTTTTATTTGGCGTTTGCGATAATTTTGCAATGTTATTTATTTTTGCTTACCATTTTGAAAGAAGTTATTTGAATGAAATAATTAAAATATTTGAATTTGAATTAATTGCCTAAAGACGGGTTGCCTGTCTGAGTGCGATGCACACTAAAGTTCAGTACTAAGACGGATTGTTTGTCTAAATTTAAGCTCTAAAGGCAAGCCTTGTGGCGTCATGATGGCTGAGTATACCTGGGTTTGCAAAAATGATTCCAAAGGTTTCTGTTTATGTGTTACTAAGATGTTTTGATGTGCTAAATGTTGAATCGAATATGTCTTTATTTTCTTTTCATTAAATTGTTATTTGTTTTGCTGCTTTGAGTATTATTTGAAGTGCCTTGGAATATACCCCATACACTGTATCCAGAACCATCCCCTCACAAATCCTTGTGTAGTAACGGATTTTGTATAGTTTAATACTATTAAACTACTGAATGTGCTTTTATATTTTTGAACCGATTGCAGCATATAAACCGTCAGCATTGGTTTTACAGTCATAAAACGACGGTAGTTGAATAAACTTTCGCGAAATTACTTTGTTGTATGGATACATGTATTCCAAATAATTATGACGTCTTGAAAGGCTATTTTAATGTTTTGCTGTGACCGCACGGCCTGAGCCTTTCAAGACGTCACGTCACAGTAATTATTTTAGGATCTACATGCCACCCGGCTTGAAATATTGGTAAAGTATGTGGTGTGGATGTGTGTATTGTGTGTGTGTATATGGGGGATCTCTGGTCAGATTTTTTTCTCTCATAAAAACATTTATTATAAAAAACTGTGCCCTACAAAAGCTGAATGGTCGGTACCAATCCTTAAATTGTACATTCTTTTTGACATTGGTCGAAGACATATTTTAGCAGTCCCTTGCACATGATCTTGTAAAAAAATGTCACATGACTGAAGAAAATTTTGAGAAATGCCGACGATAATCTATCTTTTTGCTTTATTAATTATTAACGATGTTGCTGCATCAGGAATGTTGTATCCGAGGTTTTCAGAAACTCGTACTATAATTGAAATTAATGGCATGTGGAAATTTAGAGCCGACATGTCTCCTACAAGAAACGAAGGTTTCTTGAAAAAGTGGTACACACACCCACTGTCACAGGTGTTTAACATGTTTGCAATGAGTATTTAAGAGAGCTTTTGAAAGAAAATAAATATCTGTTAGCGCTGTAATGTCGCGTAAGGGAAAGCTTTTGTACTTGAATAACGGTTGTAAACTCAAACTGATGAGTGATGTTGCTACAATATATTTAGGCGTCAACATACAATACGACCTGATAATGGAATAACCATGCAGATAAAATAACATGACATGCAAACTGACAGCTAAATTTCCTTAAATAACATCTCAAAGTA
Organism: Mytilus coruscus; assembly: GCA_017311375.1. Lineage (NCBI taxonomy): Eukaryota > Metazoa > Mollusca > Bivalvia > Mytilida > Mytilidae > Mytilus > Mytilus coruscus. The sequence goes on along the minus strand of CM029598.1, from coordinate 6,512,424 downwards.
TCTTCAAAACAAATAAAAGAGAGGGCATGTACATTAAATAGACCTAAGCTTGAGTGCAGCTCTTGTGTCTGTGACCCATGTACAACAAAAATAAATCAACTTAATTGAAATGGTACAATACAGAACTCCTTCCCTATACATGTAATAGTCTAGATACCACAATACCAGCTCTGTCTCAGATATGCTTGAAGAGCTACAGTGGCCTTCACTACAAATTAGACATTCAAAATATGCTAGTGGGTGATATGAGCGATGAGGAACCCAAATTCAACTCAGACGTAAACAGTAATTTGATTATAACCATTTGCTCACAACAGAAGCAGCAGACTGTTTACATATATTCTATACAAATATGGCTTGATGTTATCTGTACACCTGTATTTGTATAGTAGATTAGAAAGGTTGGCTGCAGGATACTATAAGTTATCTACGTTCATATCCGTAGATATGGGTATTTTAACACCCTGAAGTACCCCAGTACAGCTTGAGGCTCAGCCGAAGGGTGTACAGGGTACTAAAGGGTGTTAAATACCCATATCTGGATATGAACGTAGATTACTAATTATCCCGGTCTTAGTCCGAATCGGGCGAGTTTTAGGAAATTCGGTACAAAGTGTAACATGAAAACAACGTTTTTTCATTATCTAAAAATTTTTTATTGAAATTTGGAAATTTGACATATTTTTTACGGTGTGTAGGTACTACCTTTGGTAGAACCCTACAGGTAGTCAAATATAAGACGTTTTTAATCCAGAGACAGAGAAACTGGATTGAGTCGAATTTGGCTCTCAATGTTGTGAGAGTTACGTCATAGATGGTGTGACGTCAACGTGGGTCATTTGTATAGCTAGGTCAGTAGTCCCATTCCTTGACAATGTGGCAGTCAAGTGATGCATTTAATGAAATGAGTGTAAATGATCGGCATTATAGGACAAAATCATAAATGAATTAAATATTTAATTACAGAAATCATGGATAATCTACAGAATTCAATATTTCACAAGGAGCAACCATGGAACTAAGGAAAACTTGCGTGAAGTTCCCCGGGATAATGGTTAGCAATGTTCGGGTATATGGGTTAGCAACACCCAGGGGCTATGGGTTTTGTAACGACATCTGTTAACCAATCACAATCCTAGAAATATACTAAGCCAAGGATAAATAATTTTATAGGTATAAGTTGTACCCTGGACAACAAACTTTACAGTACATTCCTATATTCAAGTATAAACACTAAATTGTTTCCAACTCAGAACTTTTGAATGCCTTAAAGGATATTATTGATACTTGATATTATCGGTATCAAGAATAAGGTTGGAATTTCTGTCTGTTAGGTCCTCAGGACACAAAACATACTTTCAAATAAAAAAAGTTCTGTCCAAATCGAAACTTTTGAATGCCTTGAAGAATACTAATGATACTGGATATTATTGTCATGATTGTTGCATGACCACCGTCAGAGGGTATGTCCTAATTAAGGTTGAAATGTCTGTCTGCAAGTTCGAGGTCATACTGTTAGTTCAACTTTAAATCCCCATATTCAAATATACAAAATTGAAAGCCATGAAGGATATTCATTATGCTTGATATTGTTGCCAACCACCATAGGATGTGTTCCAAATAGGATGGGAATTTGTGTCATCAAGGTCAAGGTCTATACTTTGTCAGTCAGGGGAATTACTGAAATAAGTGGTTTAAAAGTCACTTATTTAAGTAGCAAATTCAAAATTCTGTCACAAATTGTGATTTTGTAGTTTTACCAAAATTTTAAACATATATGTTTAGATTATATCTTATTATTAGTAAAATTGGAAAAAATGAACATTTTTTTTCTTTAAATAGCAAGGTTTATGCATTTGATGCAATCATTTAGCTGTAAATTCTATATTTGTTGAAAAAATGTTATAATGAAGGCTTTACATAATGAACTGATACTTTCTTAACAGATTTTAGTGGGAGTAATTTTCCTGTAAAATTCAAGGTTTCATCTTACAGATTATGTAATAAAATTTTACTGTTCCCAATCAAAATTTCACTGTCCGGGGATGTTGAAATTAGTCATGTTAGTGGGGGTAATTAAAATAATAATACTTAAAGAAGTGATTTTTTGGAAGAAAATAGAGGTATGATACTTAAACAAGTGATTTTCATGTCATTATCCCAGATATAGTACAAGGTCATCACCTGACATGACCAGTCATCCTATCAACACAGATGTTGGTTCTGATAATTTTAGCAACATAATTAGTCCCTGGATCAATAGTATTGTATATTTAAAGCTACAATAAAATTAAATCACTTAGTCTATTATTAAAGAATGACAACTCTTACTCCCAACATTTGTGGACACAATATTACTTGAATCAGTGATTTAAAAATCACTCATTTAAGTAAGTAATGTAAGTCCCATGACTGTTTGTACCTGTAGTCAGAGTATTCCAAAATCTATTTTCATTTCAAATTAAGGGCAAGTGTCATAATATGAGGCTTTTTAAAGACATGATCAATTACAATAAGTATACATTATATGTACAGTATATATTATACAATAACTGTCTTTTGATGAGGTAAATATGTGGTTTTATTGACTTTTCAAAAGTCAATTAAACCACATATTTACTGAAACAAAAGACAGCAATTGTTTTATTCCATATTCGAGAGAAATGTATGTAAAGGCAATCATTTACAAAAACCCATTCTACATCAAACGTTTTTACCAAAATTATGCACGTAAAAGCGCGCGACGTTTTGCGCGGTGAATATACTTTTTCCGCAGGTGAATATGCTTATTTATTCAAAATCCCATCCATATAGTAAAACCTACTAAAGTTCTATCAATATGGAATAATACCAATTATCATAAAAAATGTATATTTTTAAAGATCCATATAAATGTATCAGTCATGTCAGTAGTATGGATAAGCATGCAGATATTTCAATAATCTATTTTTTTAACAACAGACAGGAGATGTGATTCCTATGCCAGTACCAGCAAGTTACAATGATATAACACAGGATAGAAAGTTGAGAGATTTTATTGGTTGGGTTTGGTACGAGACAGAGTTCTTTGTTCCAGTAGAATGGCTACAGAAACGTATTGTACTGAGATTTGATAGTGCTCATTATAACACTATTGTGGTAAGTAAATAAAATTAGCAAACATGTGCAACATAATACACAGATCTGTGTGTAGCTGTACATCAAACTATTATAAGTAAAATAAAGATATGTGGGATACTTTCATGTTATTTTTATCCTGTTGAACTTACTTTAAATAAAGCTAATACTAACAATGACCACTGCCCTTTCCTCGATCTTGATATCTATATCATTAACGGAAAGCTTAATACAAAATTTATGATAAAAGAGATGATTTTCATTTCCTATCGTTAATTATCCATTTTAGATGGTGACGTTCCTTGTCACCATCTTACGGTGTTTATATATCTCAACTTGTACGATTCGCTCGTGTATGTAACAACGTTTCAGATTTTAACGAAAGAAATTTATGTATTACAGAAAATTATTACACCAGGGTTTTCGATATCACAAACTAGTCAAAACATTTACTAAATTTTATCATCGGTACAAGGACATCATTCGTAAATATAGCTCAACATGCAGACTTCTTATACGTTCAGGTATTTCACATCCAATCTTTTATGGTAATATTCTTTATAAAGCACTAAAATGTCAGTATTCACCTCAGAAGCTAACAAAACCTTTAAATAGACTTATTAAGAAGGGATATAGTTACGATACTGTTGTCAGGTCATTAAAGATTGCATATTTTGGCTTTAATATTGATTCACTTATAGGGTCTTTGCATCGGAACTAAACACATTTATTTAAAAACCAGTTGTTGGCATGACACGGGTTATGCTCTTCTCATATATTTTATGATGGTATGATACTAAACCCCTAACGGGAGGGATTGTGCCTGATATTCATATGATGAAGACATAATCTTTCAATCAGTTTAATTGAGGTCTGGAGCTGGCATGTCAGTTAACTGCTAGTAGTCTGTTGTTATTTATGTATTATTGTCATTTTGTTTATTTTCTTTTGTTACATCTTCTGACATCGGACTCGGACTTCTCTTTAACTGACTTTTAATGTGCGTATTGTTATCGTTTACTTTTCTACATTGGCTAGAGGTATAGGGGAGGTTGAGATCTCATAAACATGTTTACCCGCGCATTTTTGCGCCTGTCCCAAGTCAGGAGCCTCTGGCCTTTGTTAGTCTTGTATTATTTTTACTTTTAGTTTCTTGTGTATAATTTGGAGTTTAGTATGACGTCCATTATCACTGAACTAGTATATATAATTGTTTAGGGCCAGCTTAAGGACGCCTCGGTGCGGAATTTCTCGCTGCATTGAAGACCTATTGGTGACCTTCTGTTGTTGTCTGTTCTGTGGTCGGGTTGTTGTCTCTTTGACACATTCCCCATTTCCATTCTCAATTTTATTCATCAATTTAAAAATCTTTTGAATTTTCTGAAATCAATGTGTATGAAACTCATCTAAGATATATATAATACATTATTTGGTCTAGATCTCTGGTGGTGAGTTGTCTTAATGGCAATCATACCACATCTTTTTATTTTTATATAGAATGCAACTTAATGTATTGCTATAATGAAAATTTACCAAAAAATCACATATAGGGGAATAATTTACATTCCTCAACATTGATGTTTGTTGATCTTTGTTGTAGATATTACATAAAAATGTTTTCTATTTCATTAGTCTGTCATGTTACAATGCTAATAAAAATATGTATTTTAATTCATTATATTTTCTTCATGCATTCACTTTCATCTTACTTATTCCAGTGGGTAAATTCTAAAGAGGTTTTAAGTCATGTTGGAGGCCATCTTCCTTTTGAAGTACAACTCAATTCCTCATTGAATATTAATGGAGTGAACAGACTTACTGTAGCACTTAACAATACTCTAACACCGAGCACTCTGCCTCCAGGGACAATCCATTATATGAAAGATACAAACAGGTTTGTTTAATAAAGCAGTCTGTTTCTAGGAGAGGTCATTTACATAAAAGATACAGGTAGGTGAGTTTAACAATACATGTACTATGACACCCTGCACTCTACCTAAAGTGCAAACAGGTTTGTTTAAGAAAGGAGTCCTTTTGCAGTAGATATTTATTACACAAAACAGATTTGCAAGTTTAACATGCATGTACTCTGACAAAACCTTTTACTTCCATGTACTGTATCATCATTTTTATACGACGCAAAATTTATTATATGACGTTGGCGTCGTCGTCGTCGTCCGAAGACATTTGGTTTTCGCACTATAACTTTAGTATAAGTTAATAGAAATCTATGAAATTTAAACACAAGGTTTATGACCACAAAAGGAAGGTTGGGATTGATTTTGGGAGTTTTGGTCCCAACAGTTTAAGAATAAGGGGCCAAAAAAGGGCCCAATAAGCATTTTTCTTGGTTTTCGCACAATAACTCTAGTATAAGTAAATAGAAATCTATGAAATTTAAAAACAAGGTTTATGACCACAAAAGGAAGGTTTGGATTGATTTTGGGAGTTTTGGTCCCAACAGTTTGGGAATTACAGGCTAAAAAAGGGCCCAAATAAGCATTTTTCTTGGTTTTTGCACAATAACTTTAGTATAAGTAAATAGAAATCTATGAAATTTAAACACAAGGTTTATGACCACAAAAGGAAGGTTGGGATTGATTTTGGGAGTTTTGGTCCCAACAGTTTAGGAGTTAGGGGCCAAAAGGGTCCAAATTAAACTTTGTTTGATTTCATCAAAAATTGAACTATTGGGGTTCTTTGATATGCTGAATCTAACCGTGTATTTAGATTCTTAATTTTTGGTCCCGTTTTCAAATTGGTCTACATTAAGGTCCAAACGGTCCAAAATTAAACTTAGTTTGATTTTAACAAAAATTGAATTCTTGGGGTTCTTCGATATGCTGACTCTAAACATGTAATTAGTTTTTTTATTATGGGCCCAATTTTCAAGTTGGTCCAAATCGGGATCCAAAATTAAACTTTGTTTGATTTCAACAAAAATTGAATATATGGGGTTCTTCGATATGCTGAATCTAACCATGTATTTAGATTTTTGATATTTGGGCCCAGTTACCAAATTGGTCCACATTGAGGTTTTAAGGGTCCAAAATTGAACTTTATTAGATTTCATCAAAAATTGAATTCTTGGGGTTCTTTGATATGCTGAATCTAACCATGTATTTAGATTTTGGATATTGGAATACCACAAAGGGATGGTAAGAATTGTCTTTGGGAGTTATGGCTCAAACCGATAAGGAATAAGATGCAAAAAAGGAGGGAAAAGGGTTTCCAGGTTAATGGACAATTACTTAAATACAAAACATAATTTAAAAGGCAGTGTAAGGTTGGTAATTGAAACTCATTTGAATATCTCACCTAAACTGCTTTTTAATTATGTATATTGGAAATTTGCCAAAAACTTTATTATTAATAAATTCCATTGAAATTTGCCAATAACTTTAGTTTATTGAACTTCATTTGAATATCTCACCTAAACTGCTTTTTAATTATGTATATTGGAAATTTGCCAAAAACTTTATTATTAATAAATTCCATTGGAAATTTGCCAATAACTTTAGTTTATTGAACTTCATTGGAAATTTGCCAATATAAAATGTTGCTGATGAAGCTTTTTTGTTTATCTTACACTGCTTTTAAATTATGTATATTGGAAATTTGCCAAAAACTTTATTATTAATAAATTCCATTGGAAATTTGCCAATAACTTTAGTTTAATAAACTTAATTGGAAATTTGCCGATATAAAATGTTGCTGATGAAGCTTTTTGTGTATTTTAGCCATGATTATTATGTCATTTTCTATTTTAATAGGGTCCAAAATTAAACTTATTTTGATTCTAATAAAATTGAACTCTTGGGGTTCTTTGATATGCTGAATCTAAACATGTATTTAGATTTTGATTATGGGCCCAGTATTAAGTTGGTACAAATCAGGGTCCAAAATCACTCTTTGTTTGATTTCAACAAAAATTGAATATATGGGGTTCTTTGATATCCTGAATCTAACTGTGTATTTAGATTTTTGGATTTTGGGCCTACAGTATTGCGCAATAGCAAGAAATCTTCAATTGCACAGTATTGGGCAATAGCAAATAATCTTCAATTGCACAGTATTGCGCAATAGCAACAAATCTTCAATTGAAAACAAATACAAATGTTTTAACCAATTTCGTCTTTAATTTTTGGGGGTTCTAACCTTGTATATTTTTTTTGAATATTGGGCCCCATTTTTAAATTGGTCTACATTGAGGTCAATAGGGTCCAAAATTAAACTTTGTTTGATTTCATCAAAAACTGAATTATTGTGGCTGTATGATTTGCTGAATCTTATTGTGCATTTAGATTTTTATTTTGGGCCCTGTTTTCAAATAAGTTCATATTAAGGTTTGAAGGGTCCAAAATTAAACTTTGTTTGATTTCAACTAAAATTAAATTATTGGTGTTTTTTTTATATGCTGAATCTAACCATGTTGTTAGATTTTGGATATAAGACCATTCTAGGTAAATTAAATGTCCCATTTAAAATTTTTAAGATCTTTGACCACATTTATTTTGTGTCAGAAACCTATATTATGATAAAAATTTAATCACAATCCAAATTCAGACAGTATCAAGCTTGAATATTGTGTCCAAACTTGCCCCAACTGTTCAGGGTGTGACCTCTGCGGTCGTATCAGGCTGCGCTCAGCGAAGCATTTTATTATGTACTGAGATTAAAGTTGTATCATTGATAGCAAAGTCATTGAAATTTAACACTAGTCTGCTTCTTTTTATACTCATTTTTGTAAATGAGTTTAATTCTGTTGATAAACTGTATGTGAACTATTTCCATCACTAAATCTTCATTCATCTCCTTATGTCTTTTTACTTTTTCATTTTCAATTTTTCATCTTTTTTTCTAAAAATACAGAATTAAACTTTATAGGAAGGACCATGGTTCCTTTAAAAATAATTGTTTTTGTCCTGTATTAGGATGGAAAACATGACTTCAAACAGGAATGCTGGATTTTAAATTCTTCCTTTTTGAATTTTTGGGAGTTTTCAAACACTATAGAAATATTGCTTTAAAAGACCCTATGCTAATATGTCTTACAATGTGCTGATCTCATTGTGTTTCATAGTCAAAGTAGATCATCTGTTGTATATGTATGGCTTTCAAACAGTGATTGTGTATTTATTTTTCACACACAGAGGATATCATTCTGAGAAAGTTTTCAACGGTCACCAGTGCCTCTTATATTGTTTTGAAGATGAATTAAAATGTTTTTCACCACATTTATTTATATTTCATATGGAGTGCATACAAAATAATACTTTATTATAGATATCCAGCAGGCTATTTTGTTCAAGATATCTCTTTTGATTTCTTCAATTATGCTGGTATTCATCGCTCTGTCAAACTGTATACAACACCAAATGTTTTTATTGATGATATCACAATAGTAACAGATGTGAAGGAATCTGATGGTAAGTAAATATAGAATAATTAAAACACAAATGTGACATAATTTTGTATGAAAAAACTTGCATATAAATATATGTCAAAGAGTAATTGGTTTGTAGGGAGACAAACACCAATCATTTATATTTACCATGTTTACCATACTTTAACAATAGATCTACATTTATCAGATTAATATCAACCATTACAAAAATGATGATTTTTTTCTTTTCTTTCAAGAATATAAGTAAACAGCTGATATTCATTAACAGTATAATACTTTAACTTTTTCTTTTTTTTTTCACTAAGGTAAACAAAAATATAAATCTACCTTCATCTTACTACCAAATCCAAAACCTTCCAAACAAGTTGTTATTTTCATATCCAAGTTTTTCTTGTATGTGTATTATCATTCCCAAACAGCTGATTTTTTTCTGAATCTTACAAATTTGAAGTTTACAAATAGCTTACTCAGTCTTTGTTTTTTTTCATTTGACAATTAAAAGGTCAAGTGTTTTGGCAAAGTTCTTAAATTCAATTGTGTTACCACTATCTACATAATTCCTGTACGAAATGGGACGCCCGTAAATGACACCAAAACCAGGCGTAGAAATCATACTTTATCAGGGCGTCATTGTAGTGTTTACGGAATGCATGTCCAGGCGTCAACCAGGCGTAAACCAAGCGTAACTGAGGTGTCAACCAGGCGTAAACCAAGCGTTACTGAGGCGGACACCAGGCGTAAAATTAGGCGTAATATTTAAATGAGTATGCCTGGTCCACAGAAAAACAGGTGTTATATGCAAGTGAGTACGCCTGGTCAATAAAAAAACCAGGCGTAATATCCTTACATAATACTACACTTATTTTAAATCAGTGTATTACCCTAGCTGTGTACTTTTGTGTATTTGATACAAACTTCTGTACTATTGCTTAAATTTCTCATTGTTTGACATGAAACTTGAAATATTAACCATTAATTGAAGAAGCTATATAAATAAATACATATTAGACAGACACTGGCTCAAATAAGTTTAAGTTTAAATTAGAATTATGACAATTAATTCTTCCTGAAATAAAACCAGCATTTTAACTAAGTTTTTTTTGTTAATTAATGTCATTTGAACCAAAATATCAATGATAATACTGCAATTTGTCTTGATGTGAAAGATTTTAATGTTATCATCCAAGGATGAAGGTTTTCAGAATTCAAAATTACTGTTAAAAAAAAAACTTAGTTACTCACATAATTATCTTTTACCATGTATATTACTTTTCTTTTATTTCTCAATTTTCATTAATCAATTTGATTCCATAATTCCAATATCAAATTCTTCCAAAAAGCACAAAACAAGCTTAATTATCCCTGAATATATAAAGCTGCCATAAGTCCAACTCTTGCAAAATAATACCAAAGAGCCAAATTCTGAAAAAAAATCCCATGATCCTTTATCAACAAAGCATTATGGGTATTATGATTTACACCATGCCAACAGTTTTACACCCGTAGGAAAATTTACGCCTTGCTTATTTCAATTTACGCCAGGTTTACCATATTTTCTACACCCGTAAGGACTACAAATTTATGTTTCCTGTTTTCTTACGCCTGGATCTGGACACGTAACTACCACTTAGCCTGGTTTACGCCAGATTTCCAGGGGTAATACACCTTATAATTTCGTACGGGTTGCAATGGTAACCAAGGTAAAATTCACATAAGATATTGGTAGATCATAGTGACAGAAACAGATGTCAGATATAAATAAAAGGGTTTTGAGGTATATGTCAAAGAGACAGCAACCCAACAGCACAGAAAAAAGTAGAGAAACACATATTTAAGTCAGCTTTTTGCAAAAAAAATCTGTATTTAGAATAGAATACACACAAAAATATGTTGTGACCTATAATTTCTTACTTCCACTTCATTTGAATCACTTTGATAGTTGTCTCATTGGTGATCATTCCATATCTCTCAGGTGGATAGTTGTCTCATTGGTGATCATTCCATATCTCTCAGGTTGATAGTTGTCTCATTGGCAATCATTCCATATCTCTCTGGTGGATAGTTGTCTCATTGGCAATCATTCCATATCCTCTGGTGGATAGTTGTCTCATTGGCAATCATTCCATATCTCTCAGGTGGATAGTTGTCTCATTGGCAATCATTCCATATCTCTCAGGTGGATAGTTGTCTCATTGGCAATCATTCCATATCTCTCCGGTGGATAGTTGTCTCATTGGCAATCATTCCATATCCTCTGGTGGATAGTTGTCTCATTGGCAATCATTCCATATCTCTCAGGTGGATAGTTGTCTCATTGGCAATCATTCCATATCTCTCAGGTGGATAGTTGTCTCATTGGCAATCATTCCATATCTCATTATTTTTATATGAATATTCTATTAGGATTGTTAAATTGATACATTTTGGATAATTATTTAATGAATATACAGGTATAGTGGATTATTCAATTATTGGAGGAGGATCATCAAATGACACCACCATTGAAGTCGAAGTTCTTGATGCAGATGGCATTCCTGTTGTTACTAGTATTAAACAGAATGGACAGATGATTATACGCAATGTTAATCTGTGGTGGCCATTTGGTATGAGTAAAAAGCCCACTGCTTATATGTATACATTAAAGGTGATTGTAAGGTAACAAGTCGACAGATTTTTTTGATGAATATTATGTGAATTAATTGAAATATTTTTTGAAAATATTTTTTAAGACCTAGAATTATTTTGGGGTAGTAATGTCAATTAGACATTAGTTCAAAAACACTGTCAACTTTCAGCATTCTTCTACTAATATCAGATGCTTTTACCACAGAACAAATTCAAAATTACCTTCCCTCAACAAATTAACATTTTATTTGGCAAATATTTGTTATCAACATACAAAAAGGGAGATAACTATGCTGAAAAAGTTCTGATCTGGAAATCCACACAATTATATGATGAGGTTAAGCTCTTTATTGTAGGTAAAGTACTGTAGATTTATATAGTTTTGTGGGTACCAGTTTTCATGGATTGAGGAAAAGTTGTTTATTCTGGATATTTGATTTCAACAATTTTCCAAAGTTTGCATTCTAGCCTATAGAAAATGAATACTTCATTGAATATTTATTTTTGGTTTATCTATAATATTGAATCCACAGTATATACATCTTTTGTCTTTTTAGTGTCTGTAGAATATGAATAACTTGCCTTTTGAGTGTCTGTAGAACATGAATAACTTGCCTTTTGGGTGTCTGTAGATCATGAATAACTTGTCTTTTGGGTGTCTGTAGAACATGAATAACTTGCCTTATGGGTGTCTGTAGAACATGAATAACTTGCCTTTTGGGTGTCTGTAGTACATGAATAACTTGCCTTTTGGGTGTCTGTAGATCATGAATAACTTGCCTTTTGAGTGTCTGTAGAACATGAATAACTTGCCTTTTGGGTGTCTGTAGATCATGAATAACTTGCCTTTTGGGTGTCTGTAGATCATGATTAACTTGCCTTTTGGGTGTCTGTAGATCATGAATAACTTGCCTTTTGGGTGTCTGTAGTACATGAGTAACTTGCCTTTTTGGTGTCTGTAGAACATGAATAACTTGCCTTTTGGGTGTCTGTAGATCATGAATAACTTGCCTTTTGGGTGTCTGTAGTACATGAATAACTTGTCTTTTGGGTGTCTGTAGAACATGAATAACTTGCCTTATAGGTGTCTGTAGAACATGAATAACTTGCCTTTTGGGTGTCTGTAGAACATGAATAACTTGCCTTATAGGTGTCTGTAGAACATGAATAACTTGCCTTTTGGGTGTCTGTAGTACATGAATAACTTGCCTTTTGAGTGTCTGTAGAACATGAATAACTTGCCTTTTGGGTGTCTGTAGATCATGAATAACTTGCCTTTTGGGTGTCTGTAGTACATGAATAACTTGCCTTTTTGGTGTCTGTAGAACATGAATAAATTGCCTTCAAAATGTCTTTAGAACATGAATAACTTGCCTTTTGGGTGTCTGTAGTACATGAATAACTTGCCTTTTGAGTGTCTGTAGAACATGAATAACTTGCCTTTTGGGTGTCTGTAGATCATGATTAACTTGCCTTTTGGATGTCTGTAGAACATGAATAACTTGCCTTATGGGTGTCTGTAGAACATGAATAACTTGCCTTTTGGGTGTCTGTAGAACATGAATAACTTGCCTTTTGAGTGTCTGTAGAACATGAATAACTTGCGTTTTGAGTGTCTGTAGAACATGAATAACTTTGACAGATGGAGACTAATGCACAGATCAGGATAACTAAAGAATTCTCATTGAAATATATTTGGTCATAATTGAATTAAATTGCAAGATCTGAGCTAATTTCAGTCAATGTTACAATGTCAGTTGTTAGAGATTGCAAGTGGACCTGACTTTTGGTTTTTTATGTAGTTTGGTCGATGTCTCATTATTTATACTCATTTCATTCACATATACGTAAAGATTTAATTTCTGTTATTTTCTAATCAACACTTTCCTTAGAAGGTTTTGAATTCTGTAAATTCAGAAATTTTGATTGCATTTATTAGTGCGATAATGTTGAACAAAAGAGAAAAATTTAAGACTAATTAGTGTGATTTCAGGAAATGTTGCATACAAAAATATACCGGGTAATTATAATGTTTTAAAATTTGAAATGCAAGTTTTTATTTTTGTAAGTCATTTTCTGTCACAATTTTTTGCAATGATAAAACATTTATACAGTATGTTAAAACGTCAGAAAACCTGCATTAAACATTAATAGTAATCATTGTAATGCTAGTATCTTGGTTGTGACATATACATAAAACTTCTAAAAATAGTGTATATGTTATTCTCTTTTGTATAGATAATGCTATTTTCACTGATGAGTCTTATGTAGACGAAACGCGCGTCTGGTGTATTAAATTATAAGCCCGGTACCTTTGATAACTATTTACACCACTGGGTCGATGCAACTGCTGGTGGACTTTTCGTCCCCGAGGGTATCACCAGCCCAGTAGTCAGCACTTCGGTGCTGACATGAATAACAATTATATGGTCATTTTTATAAATTACCTGTTTACAAAAGTATGAATTTTTCGAAATACTAAGGATTTTCTTATCCCAGGCATAGATTACCTTAGCTGTATTAGTGGCACAACCTTTTGGAATTTTGGGTCCTCAATGCTCTTCAACTTTGTACTTGTTTGGCTTTATAACTATTTTGATCTGAGCATCACTGATGAGTCTTAAAACAGACTTATTCGGAAAGGATATAGTTACGATACTGTTGTCAGGTCATTAAGGATTGCATATTTTGGTACTAATATTGATTCACTCATAGGGTCTTTGCCATGGAAATAAACACCAGTTGTTGGCATGATACGGGTTATGTTCTTCTCATATATTTTATGATTGTATGATACTAAACCCCTAACGGGAGGGATTGTACTTGATTTTCATATGATGAAGACATAATCTTTCAATCAGTTTAATTGAGGTCTGGAGCTGGCATGTCAATAACTGCTAGTAGTCCTTTGTTAATGTATGTATCATTGTCATTTTGCTTAGTTTCTTTTGTTACGTATTCTGACATCGGACTTGGAATTCTTTTAAATAAACTCATCATAGACACAAGGATTAAATTTTGTATTTACGCCAGACGCGCGTTTCGTCTACAAACTGAGTTTTACTGTGCGTATTGCTATGTGTTTCTTTATTCTACATTGGCTAGAGGTATAGGGGAGGTTGAGATCTCACAAAACATGTTTAATCCGCCGCATTTTGCGCCTGTCCCAAGTCAGGAGCCTCTGGCCTTTGTTAGTCTTGTATGTTTTTAATTTTAGTTCATTTATATGTTTTGGAGTTTAGTGTGACGTCCATTTTCACTGAACTAGTACACAATTTTATTTAGAGGCCAGCTGAGGACCACCTCCGGTGCGGGATTTTCTCGCTGCGTTGGAGACCCATTGGTGGCCTTCAGCTGTTGTCTGCTCTTTGGTCGGGTTGTTGTCTCTTTGACATATTCCCCATTTCCATTCTCAATTTTATTATGTAGACGAAACGTGCATCTGGCTTATTAAATTATAAGCCTGGTACCTTTGATAACTATTCAAATTTATATGAAATAAGGAGACCAAATGACATAGATGTGAACAACTACTATTGATTTTTTATAGATCTGATATATCTATTTTTTTGTTGACAAAAATGATATAAAATATTTTATTTTAGGTGGTATTGAAATCTAGTGCAGGTAGAGATGTATACAGACAACCATTTGGTGTAAGGACCGTCAAAGTCACAAGTACACAACTACTGATAAACAACAAACCATTTTATTGTCATGGTGTACCAAAACATGAAGATTCTGATGTAAGCTTTTCTTAAATTAACTTATAAACTTTCCTTATGCATGATTTTCCAACTGATGCTTTTTGTTGGAAAAATTTGATGTCAGAAAGCAAATAACTCCAAGTTTTCCCCTGATTGACCCCAGATCAACCATGGCAGTTCATCTATAAAATCCAAATTGGAAAAGTAGTAGTATGATGATTGATGATGATGATGATGATGATGACGATGACGATGACGATGACGACGACGGCGACGACGACGACGACGACGACGAGAACAGACGCCAACAAAATACATATTTCTTACTGGCTTATTTGCAGATTTGTAAAAACCAGGAGAAGAACAAAAATTCATAAAATAACAATTCATCATAAATAAATTTTTAAAATTGGTACCCACTACCAAAATAAATCCATGATAAAAAGAAACTGAACTTTAATCATACCACATCTTCTAATTTTTGTATGTAATGTATTTTTCAGATTAGTTTTTAACCTCAAAAGTCCTAGCTAGTTAAAACAATACTGATAGATAGCTCAGTAAACATTTCTTTAAAATTAATCATCAATCATAACTAATATTAAATGTGTAAAATGGTATTTTCTCTCAGTAGAAAATTTGCTTATATTATAATAATAGTTAACAAAAACATTTTGCTTTTGTTTGAAAACCATGACATCTTCATAATTTGATTTAAGGATAAAAGCCCATATAGATGGAATTGTGAAAAAGGATTCATCTTTAGTGGTGGAGATTAGGGTTTCAATCTCCAAAGCCAGGTACACCAAAAACATTATTTAATGTTTTCCCTTAAGCATTAGGTTATTACATTGTACATATTTAAAGCAGAGACTGATCTTTGAGATCACAGTCAGAATAATGTTTGCCACTGGGATGGCACTTCTTACTGTTACCTGGTTACCCAGCATACATACCTGCCAACTATCCCTATTTATGGGGGATATCCCCATGAGAGTTGTTGACCTTAATTTTGAAATTCTTTATTATATAAACTGAACACCTCAAACAGGCATTCAAATGAGTTAAAAGGGTATTTAAGCACATACATACTCATTGAAACAATATAGTAGTAGTTTAAAAACACTTATAACAATATAAGAGGTGCATTAGGTCCTCATGTGCTTAAAATCCCCCATGGACATTTCAAAAAGTTGGCAGGTATGAGCATAACTACCTCTTTATTACAGGACAGGTTCATATTTATATCACAATATGTTCTCATCCTGTATATTGTTAGGGATTAGCCATATATTTCTGAAGTATGCTTAATTCAAAATTTCACAAGAAATGCAAACTGGACCTTCATTTACTATAGGGAACCCTGTACTTGGGGAGGTTTGGTTTATTTTATGGTTAGGATTAAGTTTAAGGGCTAGGGCTAGTGTTAGGGTTAGGTATGGGTAAGGGTTATTTTTAGGGTTAGTGTTAATTTTATAGTAGTACATAAATGTATTGCGCTATATGGGTTTGGTCTCCTAAAGTAATTGAAGACTGCTAACTGCACAAATATTGAAATGACAGTGCTTCGAGTGGCAAAAAAATATTATTTTCTTTACTAATGTTTTCAGGAAAATATTTTATCTTCTAGATAAGAGGTAAAGGACTAGATTATGCTCTTATAGCTAAAGATTTCAACTTACTGAAATGGTTAGGAGCTACCTGTATACGAACATCACATTACCCGTATGCTGAGGAAATCATGGATCAGTGTGATCAACAAGGCATTGCAGTTATTGATGAAAGTCCTGGTGTAGGAATTACCTCGTATGTATATACTGGTACTGAATATTTTTATGTATAATTGTGTTATATTGAGTGTCTTGTAAAAGTTATTACATACATGGATGAAGTTAACTGATAATCTGTTAGTTGTCATATAGCGCTGGTTTTATGATAAGGTTTTCCACACACTAAAACCAGGATAGATAGGGCAGGTTTGAGTCTGTAAGCATATATATTACACACTTACTGCATTTTTTTTATGTCTTAAGCATGTGATACTGAACTTATTACAAGAATGCTATAATGTATAGTGTATTTCAAACCTATTGCTGGAAAAGTAATCTTGCCAGGAATTAAACTCTTCCTATCATCACAACATATTCGAGTCTTCAATCATACCTCAAGCAAGTGGTATTTCCTCTGTTTATTCATGTATTCCTGAAAATGATACATTACTCTGAACTAATTGTCAGGTTGTGTTTCATCATGAAATATATGTATTTATCATATATTAAGTACTTGTTACTGCGATTTTGAATATTTGATAAAGATGGAAACTCCAGACCTGTATTGCATACCCTGTATCACACCCCTTTTGATACATCTTGAGACTGTTTTTGGAACTCCTCAGTTGTTATCCGCTTGAAATTTCAGCAGACGCCAATGTTAGACATGTTAACCCTCTTGCTGCTTGAGGGACACGTGCCCATATATTTAATTTTGCTGCCGGAGGGACAAATGTGCCCATATATTTAATTTATGCAAGCACTTGTTCATTACAGCATCTCTCTCAAATAAAACATCAAAGATTATATAGTGTAATCTTTTTCTTCAATAGGTCTCCAATGTAATGTCATCAAAGCATGACATCATATATCGAATGTCAAAGTTGGACATATGACGTTCAGTTGCTGTTTTTCCTGGCATGTCACAAAATGTAACCACATTTAATTAGCGACAACTAGAGGTTTAAGACACAGTCTGCAAGGAGTGGAAATGGAAGAAAAACAGAATTTACTTCAACCATGCCTGAAATTTGTTCATATCGGACTTTGATTTTCTGATTGTCTGATTGTGTTTGCATAATTTAAAACTAAGAACAAAACTGATCATCTCAGAGTGAGAAAAATGTGTTTTTTCCCCTTTCATTTCCTCTGTAGGGTGAACTGAACTGGGCATAACATGGACCAATTCTAGACACTTTGTCACCAAGTCAAATCATGCCAGGATAATTTGGCATCCGTGATAGACATTTGGGCACTCAAGAAAGACAGTTAGTATTAAAACACATCAGCATCTAGACAAATCGATGCCTCACAAAGCTACTTTTTTATATTCCACTGTTGAGCTTTCAGACTTAATAATTATCAGCTAATTGTGTGGCCACAGTGGCCTGATACTGATGTAGATTTTCTTAGAAAATAATACATGTTTTCGATTCGGAAATTTTGCGTATTTTTTGGGGTCATGCAGTCATAGCAAATATTTTGTAATATGAAATCATTTATGGAGTACATTATGAATTTGTAATCTATGTTTTTAAATTGTAATTTGGAGAAGTAGATGTTGATGGCAGATCCTTTTATCAGATATGTTTCACCATACATGCAACAATTTGTATGTTAATGTATACTGGTAAATTTCATTTACGGTGATATGCATGGATCTTTAGTTAAATATCAGAATACATGTAACACATCTATTCTATTTATTTCAACTATCAATTCAATTAAAATAAAAATAGTAAATAAACATCAACAGCACTATATGAACCGTAATTGCTTAGAAGAAGCACACATAAAAGTTAAAATGAAGTACTAAAAACTAATACTGTTCAGTACATCAAGTTTTACTTGTTTATATTGTCATTTTGGTGGTGGACCATACACACTTGCACATTCTTTTAGGAGCCTGAATGCAATGGTGGTGCTGTTGCAGTACTGGTCCCAGGGTGCAACTTGAAAATTCGGCCCTGGGTCTGCCTACTGTGTGATGTCAAATCCATATTTGATGCTATATCAATCCTAAATCAATATAACTTTCGGAAGAAGACTTCAATTTGGAAAAAATAAAATCCTCTGTTTAAATACATGATAAAGTGATTAATACATAATAAAATTGGTATCACATACTGTATCACCTTCGACCAATATCAGCCCTTACTCAGGCTGATACAGCATGTGATACAGTTTTGACCATGTATTATTCTCTAATTGTATAGTACAGAAATTGGTCTATAATTTGTTGCTAAAACCTTATCACCATCTATATAAATAAAAGAAGATGTGGTATGATTGCCAGTGAGACAACTCTCCATCAGAGACCAAACGACGTAGAAGTTATCAACTAAAGGTCACCCTACCACCTTCAATAATGAGCAAAACCATACCACATAGCAAGCTATAAAAGCCCTGAATTTTAGACATCGTTTTCTACAAAAAATGTATATGCTTATGAATTGTTCTTCTGTGTACACACATAAAACTGGATTCTATATTACAGTATGTTGATTGAAAAGGTTAATTTCAGAATGTTTTTCTCATTTCAGTGTTCATAATTTTGGCAATGCTTCACTGACACATCATTTAGAAGTAATGAACGAGATGGTTAGACGAGACAAGAATAGACCAGCAGTCATTATCTGGTCTGTAGCTAATGAACCACTAGTCACAGTACCACAGGCAGAGCATTATTTCAAGTGAGTTACAAGCAAAATGATTTAATTAATTTACCTATAGATCTATATTGATTAGATCAATTTATTTTGCTTTGGTGCATTTATAAAGAAGGTAATGTTATTGGAGCTTTTGAATTTCTGGTCTCAAGTAATCATCAAATAAAGTATAGGTTATTTAGAAGAAGAGACTTCCATTCATTTATTTTACACCTGTATACAGTCGGAAAGCAAGCCCTTAGAAACGACCGTTGTTGCTACTTTCTTAAGACAACAATGGGACTGATATTAAAACCCGCCATTCTGAAATTGCGTTAATTTCGCGGAAAAAATAATTTGGCGTAATTTGGAATTTCTTCTTTTTCTGTTTCTTACTTGCCATTAGGGTCAGAAATAGATTTCTTTCGATTTTTCAAGCATGGTTCTTATTATCAAAGAAAATAATACTTAAACATGTTATAAATTGTCCGTCTTTTAAAAATAACGTAATGCCTTTGATCGTCGTTTAAGAATTATGCGAAATTGTCTGTTATTTTTTCTTCTTTTTCCAGATAAACAAAGAATATACAAACTATATAAAAATTAATAATAAGTATCTCAAAGTTAAAACAAAAATCAAGTCTAACGTTCTATCACCCTTAGGAAACCCGTTCGAACTAAATTCCAAACGAAAGACATTTTTGACATTGTAGTTTTTTATCTTACACATCGATGTCAACTTGCATCTTTACACAATGTACACACATTTAGTGTGTTTGTTTGAAAAAGCAATGGCGAGTTCAGATGTGAATATTTGACTGGATTAATTATTCTCTTTAAGTCATTGAATTGTTTGACTTAACTAAAACAAGGTAAGGAAATCATATACTGTCTTTACACAACCTTAACCAAAACTCATTCATTGTTTATAATATTATAAAAATATTGTGATGAAGTAATTCTGCAAAACTGCCAAAGGTAAATGAAAAAGTCTTGTCCTAAATATGAACTTAAA